>CM052438.1:51308704-51319276 GCA_028533085.1 Varecia variegata | reverse complement strand
GGGACTACAGGCATGTGCCACCATGCCTGGATAATTTTTTCTATATATATTTTTAGTTGGCCAGATAATTTCTTTCTATTTTTTTAGTAGAGACGGGGGTCTCGCTCTTGCTCAGGCTGGTCTTGAACTCCTGAGCTCAAACGATGTGCCCACCTTGGCCTACCAGAGTGCTAGGATTACAGGCGTGAGCCACCACACCTGGCCATAAGATGGCATTTTTTAAACATAAGGAAATTAGTTTGTGTAAGAGGGGAGTCCAGAGCTAAGGTGGTTGGTTTGTGGTAGGTGGGTGAGTTAAGGTATCATTTTTTTTTTTCTTAAGGTGTCATTTTAAAGTTACTACAGTGTGGAAATTTTTTTTGGAATGGTAATTTGTTTAATTAGCTTATACTCGAAGGAAAAAAAATAGTTGGTTAAGGAATATGGTTCAGATTAGACTTAAATCTTCTGAAAGGATGAGAACACTTCCTTGTTGCTTACTATGTGCCAGACTCTGTTCTAAATGCTTTCATTTAGACTGGGCACAGTGGCTCATACCTGTAATCCCAGCACTTTGGGAGGCCGAGGAGGGAGGGTCACTTGAGACCAGCCTGGGTAACATAGACCTGTCCCTACAAAAAATCTAGTCAGGTGTGGTCACACACTCCTGTGGTCCCAGCTACTGGAAAGGATCCCTTGAGCCCAGGAGTTCTAGAGTACAGTGAGCTGCAATCACAACACTGTGCTCCAGCCTGGGCAACAGAACCCTGTCTCTAAAAAATATGTATATATTCTATATGTATTCATTTAATCCTTACAGCAACCCTGTGTATTGTGTCTACTACTAATATTTTTCTTTTACAGATGAGAAACATGAGGCCCAGGGAGATTTCTGAATTTTTGTTAAGGTGACACAGCTAGTAAACAGTGAACTGGGATTTGAATTTAGGCAGTAAGCAGTCTATCTCCATAGTCTCTACCATTTAACAAGTCTGCTGTTAAAAAGAGAGAATAAGTACTAAAGGAAAATGTTTTTGTATTTTTTTTAATTTTTTTTGTCCTTTGATATGACTTAATCCTGTATCTTTAAATGAAAGCTTTTTGTACATTATTTTACCACTTTTTCCTAGTTGTGCAAATTTTAGATTACTGAACCCAAAAGGAGGTGCTAAAATTAAGAGTACAAGAGCGCTAAAGCAGATGTTTGTTTGTTTGTTTGTTTTGTTTGTTTTTTTGAGAGGGTGTGTTGCTGGCCAACCTCGAATTCCTTAAGTGATCCTCCCACCTCAGCCTCCCAAGTACTTGGTATTACTGGCTAAAGCAGACTTTGAGTGTCAAAATCCTCATATCTTACATTTACATACAACGGAGTAATCAGTGAGTAGAGTGCCTACTCTTTGTCAGGAGCTATGATTGGTGGCTTCCTTGTTTATATGCTCATTTAGACCTGATAGCAGCCTTTTGGAGTAGATTTTCAATTAGATGAGAAGATAAAGGCTCTGAGAGATTAATTATTGCCCAAGTTTTTGAAATTAATGGTGAGGGTGGAACTCCAAGCATATACTATAATATTTCCATTATATCAAGCTCTTATTCTAAGGAGTGCTTGGATCCCCAAGGATTAGGGTCTTGCCACCAGCTCTGGCAGTTGTTTGGTGGTTTAGGTAGAATTGTACTGAAGGACCAGTGAGAGAGGTATATCACTAGGCTAGAGATGGATTTTTTAGTTCATAAACTTTTCATTAGAAATATTTGACCACAGTCAGGAGTGAAAGTTTATTGAAATTCGTATTTGCAGAGACAGATTGAGCCAGCCCCAGGAAGAGAAATCAGAACTGAATGATAAAGCATGTAACATAGACTATCTTTGGATCAAGGCGTCTGCTAAAAACTATTTTTAATATCTGCCTGAGTAAACTGATGGGTTTTGTCGGGGGAAATGTTACTTGACCCTGTATCTCTTAAGTGTTTTCACAACCTAAGAGGTTAATTATACTATGATGCAATAGACAGAAAAATCTCTTATTTCTAGGATCTCAAGTTCCACTTAACTTACCTGTCGATTAGGTTTAGTGTCCTCTTCAGAACCATATCATGTGTGTTTAACTCTGGATTAAGAACCATTTATTGAGAGATACTGGATATGAGCTTCTCATGGCATCTTGCTGCTGAGTAAATGACTTACTGTCCCACCCATTGTTAAGGTGACTACCATATAAAATCAGAACATACATTAATTCAGCAAATTACTCTCAGGTATTTTTAAAATTTTGACCATGATATCTTTCCTCTTTTTCCATTATTTAGAACTGGCTTTTTTTTTTTTTTTTTTTGTAAGACTGATGTGTTGCCCCAGCTGGTTTTGTACTCCTGAGATTAAAGGATCTTCCCATCTCAGCCTCCCAAGTAGTTTTTTGTGTAGAGACAGGGTCTTGCTGTGTTGCCGAGGCTGGTCTCGAACTCTTGGCCTCAAGTGATCTTCCTCCTGGCCTCCTAAAGTGCTGGGATTATGGGCATGTGCTACTTATGCTTTGCCAATATCTTTGAAAGACAGTGGTTGTCATCAAAACCAGATCCTTAATAGTGGGAGAAAAAAAGTAAAACCATACATTTATTTTGAATTAAATTGAGGAAATGTGAATTTCTAAATCAGATTAGTTTTCACCAAGATTCAACAGATTAACGTTGTACCATCAGTTTAGTGCTTGAGTGTAGGATGTTCTTAAATTTTGTTTAACCTGAAAATCCTTTGGATTTGATTAAGAAAGTTAATGTCCTGTGATACTTGAACAATTTTACAAGTTGCATACCTTCAGTCAGCCTAGCCCTGTTTTATGGTTGATTATGATGCCTAGTATACTTTTCCTTACGTAATGCTATGCCCACTTCCCCTGTTTAATTCAGATTTTTACAATGTTTCAGAGCCATCATTACATTCATTGTACTATTGTAGGTGAATGAAATTTTGTAGGAGGTTGCATTGTATATTTAGCAGGATATTCTCTGAGGGTTTTTTTGTACATTTTGAAAAGAACTATCAGTCCTTTCTTTCCCTTCCATTTTCTGCTTTGCTTACCTCCCATTTTTCCCCCAGCTTTGCTGTTATTGCTGCTTTCTGATTTGTGCTGCTTCCCTTTTTCCCCTCTGTTCTTTTATCCATCTTTCTCTTTGCCTATTTGCCATCCTCTGGCCTCCAAATCTGGAAAAGATTTTAACAAATGAACGTACTTAATTGCCTCTTTTATGTTGTAATTAATTCGGTGAACTCTGTGTGTTCCCTTAGAATTGAAAGAGACCATGGGTACAAAAGTATAATTAGATAGTAGGAATAAGTTTCTAGTACTAAATAATACAGGTGGGAAATTATAGTTAATAGTAATTTATTGTGTATTTCAAAATACCTAAAAGAGAAGAATTGTAATGGTCCCAACAGAAAGAAAAGGTAATGGGTATTCCAGTTACCCTGATTTGGTTATTACACATTATATACATGTATGGAAATATCACATATACCCTAAAAGTATGTACGACAATTATATATCCATACAAATTTTTAAAAAAGAAACAAAAAGACCACAAATATGAATCCCCTTTACAAAACAGCCACGTAATCCTTTTGTTTCTTCCTTACACCTACCTCTCTGATAAGAGAACTCATTGTCTGACTAGGTGGCCTATTCCAGTTTTAGGCTGCTCATAAGTTTTCTTATGTTGAACAGAAATCTTCCTCTTGCTAAATTTAACTGGTCTTGTCTTTAGGAACTGTTCATGTCCTGTTGCTTCCAACTTCATGACAGTTTCTATTGTTCTCATCATACCTTTGATTCCTAATCTCATCAATATGCCTTGGAATCACATTGTCCTTTTTAGTAGACACATCACCCCATTGGGACAGTGAAAGTGTACCATAACGTTAGGAGTACAAGTTAGTTTGCCGAGTTGGAGTTTCGCCTTCACAAATTAGCTGTGGTTTTGAGCACATTACGTTGTTGGGCCCCCACTATCTTCTATAAAGTGAGGATAGTTATAGTTTGTACCTCAGATGTTTAGGGAAAAATCAAATTAAATAATCATAATAAACCATTCAAAATTTAGTGACTTATTTATTCTTTCTTGTGGGTCTGTGGCTTGGCTGAACTCTTATTGGACATTCTTCACATGGTATTGGCTGGGGTTACTCATTGCTGCGTTCAGCTGGGCTGAAAATACACAAGATGGCTTAATTTACAATATCCAATGATTGGCACTGCCTCGGCCTTCCTCTTCAGGAGGGTAGTTTGACTTCTTACACACTGGCTCAAGGCTCCAAGAAAGCAAAAGGGGAAGCCTGAGTGCTTTTAAGGGTTTTTAGGGGTTTAGACAGAGAACTGGAATAAGTAGTCACTTTTACTGGTCAAAGCAAGTCAACAAAGCCTGGACTCCAGGAGAAAGAAAATAAATTTTACCTCTTGACAGGAGGCAGAATGGCACATAAGAACAGGAATGACAGAGAATTGGTGTAGGCCATCTTTGGAGAAAGTTTTCCACAGTTCTGTTTTTTCACAGTTAGCTTTTTGAGCCAAAGTGTTAGCCCCTTTAAATTTAATCTTTAATCCGGTCTATTTATTTATGCCTTTCTCAGCTTATTTTGGTCAGCATTTCACCAGAAACATTTGCCATTCATTGTTTGGACACTTTGATTTATCATAGCCAAAAGCAGGCTGACTGCTGTTATCTAACCAACTTGTTACTTGTGGGTCCTGGTTAATGGCTTTAAAGTTGCTACATGGCTAATTCGGTGTTCACCTTGGGGGAAGAGGTACTTAACTGTTATTTTAATTCTCACACAACTTAGCATGAGTTACCCCAGTGTAAAATACAACATTTTTAGGGATATAGAAGTTACCTTATAAAAAGGTACATTACTAATTCTAGTAGCATTTATTAACACTTTGCCTTAAAAACTTAAATAAGTTTTCTGGTGTAGCTTTAAAATTTTATATCTGAAGTGATTGGTTCACTCTTAAGTAACTGCATGTTTATGTGCAGTTTATGGGTTAAATAGTCGTTGAACAGTGAAGGCCATGATTAGGCAGTGTTATGCTTAGTTTCACTTGTCTTCTCTGCTGCACCACTAATCCACAAACTTAGAGACTTGCTCCACAAACTTTAGAGATCTTGTTCATTATTTTCTCAGTGCCTAGCACAGTGGCATTTAAGTATTTGGGGAATAAGTAAACATAAAAAAATGTCTTGAAGTTATATGAAATAGGGATACATAGGTGGTGAATTAATTTCATGACAATGCTCAATTATTGTTGATTCTTCATTTGAAATTATTCTTAATATAGTCAAATGTTATGTAAATAAGCTAGAGAGCAGTTCACAGTTGACTTGTATATAGAGGCTTCTTAAAATTTATGTATTTTTCTCCTACTTAATTTGAAGTTATTTGTGAATTCTGATTCATCACATTACACCTTTTTTTCAGTTGACTTTATAGCTCGTTTGGTCTTAACCTTTTGCCTAGCCAATTAGAAACAGAATTTACCCTTCCCCACCAAAAGTATTTACATAGAAATTTCTTAGTTTCATCCATAGCATCTTTTTTAGTACTTGTTACAAAGTGTATTATAATGGAAGGAATTAGAGTTCTACTTTTCTCTATAGCTAGATTATGAAGTACTAGCATATTGTGTTTCCAGCTTCTAGCATGTTGTCTGGTATAAAGTGATAATATCAAGTAAACATTTAACTGAGTGCTTATCCTAAGTGATTTATCTGCATTTTCTCTGAAAACCCATAGAGGTCCTTAACCTTACAGATGAGAAACAACTGAACCATTGAGATTAAGTAGGTCACACAGTGTGGAGTGCTTCAGTTTAAACCCAGACTCAACCCAAAGCCACTATGCATGTACCGTCTCCTGTAATTGAATGAATAACACATTTTGTATAAAAATGTAAAACTTGAAAAAGCCCAGTCATTCGTTTCTTAAGACCATTGCTTTGGCTGGGTGCAGTAGCTAATGCCTGTAATTCCTTCACTTGGGAAGGGTGAGGTGGAAGGATCACTTGAGGCCAGGAGTTCAATACCAGCCTGGGCAACATAGCAAAACTGTGTCTCTACAAAAAAATTAAAAATAAATTAGCCAGGCATGATGGTGGTGCACGCCTTGTAGTCCCAGCCACTCAGAAGATCACTTGCGCTCAGAAGAGCAAGACTGCAGTGAGCTATGGGTGCACCACTACACTCCAGCCTAGGTGACAAAGGGGAGACTCTACCTTTAAACAACAAAAAAACCATTGTTTTAAGTGAAAAGACCCACTTAACTATTTTAAATGCAACTATCTTCTATTTGAGGCAGATCCCCAAAGAGCTACCATAGGTGGTACAGAGCATGGTGTTCAAAGGACAAAATGTGACAATATAGGTGTGGTATAATAAAGAGTTTGCTATCCTAACCAAAATGCTCTTTTGATTTCAAGCCAGTATTTTCAAATATTGATTAATAATCATAGGATCTCAATAAATGGAGGTTTAAACTATTATAATAAATTAACAAAAGAGAAAAAAATTAAAAAGAAAATAATGTAGGAAACATCATTTCAAGTTGCTTTTTCTTACCCCCAACCCCTTCTTACAACACTGTGAAACTGGCCCTACTGCTACTTCATCGGGGTATCTATAGCTTGAGTTGTAAAAAGGAAAGAGAAGCTGAATTAAAACTGTTCACCTCCCACCAGTTACTATTTTTAAAAAATTTTCAAATTATATTTTGCATATGAGTGGGTGCTGTATAGATTAAACTACAGGTGGCTGCCTTCTAGAGTAGAAAATAAGAATTTGATATATTTGCCTAATCCTATTGAAATTATCCTTTTCCCCCTTAACTGAAAAGAAAAAAAATCACCAGTTTATTGAGCCTTCTTCCCCCAATACAATGATCTCATTTTTTTTCTTTAAATTGATTGTAGAGTAGAATTGTTAGCATATTAGGATTTAAATTAGTTTAAATTGTTGGCAATTTTAAACAAATTTTTCTTTTCTTTTTTTTTTTTTTTTTTTTTGAGACAGAGTCTTGTTCTGTCACCCTGGGTAATGTGCAGTGGCATCATCATAGCTCACTGCAACCTCAAGCTCCTGGGCTCAAGTGATCCTCCTGCTTCAACCTCCCGAGTAGCTGGGACTACAGGCACACGTCACAGTGCCCAAGCTAGTTTTTCTGTTTTTAGTAGAGACAGAATCTTGCTCTTGCTCAGGCTAGTCTTGAACTCCTGAGCTCAGGCAGTCCTCCTGCCTTGGCCTCCCAGAGTGCTAGAATTACAGGCATGAGCCACCGTGCCTGGCCTTAAACAAAATTTTATGGGGTGGTGTTTTTAATTTTACCTGTGGTCTGTGATGATCTGTTAACATGTTCTAGCTAAAACTCACTTTAATGAGATTAAAGTCTACTCTTTTGCTCTGAACAGTTTTTCATTTGTTGTGAAGTTTGTTTGAATTGTGTTCTTATGAAGGAAGTTAATTTTGTTCTGCCTCCTCTGGCTTGGACTCTGTGGTAGTGTCTATTACATTATCGGTTTCTGCTTTAGTCATTCCTCCAGAGTCCAAAAGGTTCATCTCTTATGATCTTTCTATACTCATGTCTTGGACTACATTAAAATGCAGTTTCCCAGCACATTAGAAAATGTTCCTAAATAATAAACTATCATGTTTGTACTGTCATTCATTGAAGTCAGCATGTAAATAGATAGTTGTCAGGGACTGATATTTAATTGTATCATCCTTGAATAATAAATGGAACACTAAATTTTAAGTATTGGAGTATGCCCAAAGAATTCTGCTTTTATTTTTTAATTTTTATTTATTTATGTATTTTTATTTATTTTTTTATAGAAATGGGATCTCAGTCTTGCTCAGACTGGTCTCAAACTCCTGAGCTCAAGCACTCCTCCCACCTCAGCCTCCCAGAGTGCTAGGATTACAGGTGTGAGCCACCTCGCCTAGCCAAAATTTTGCTTTTAAACAACAAGTTCTTGAGCTTCCTACATTCACAGTTGTATTCTTGATAATGGCTAGGTGTTAAAGTTTTATAACTTAGGCTTTAGTATGCTCTTTAATAAATGCAGGCTCTTTCAGCTTTGTAAATGTTTTATTCTTATTACGTATGTTTTCTTTTTTCCTAAGTCTCTTTTGGAAAAGTTCTTGATCCCCAATGCTTCGCAAGCAGAGAGCAAAGTCTTCTATTTGAAAATGAAAGGAGACTACTACCGTTACTTGGCTGAGGTTGCTGCTGGTGATGACAAGAAAGGTATATAAGCCTGTTGGTTGAACTTGTGTAAAATAACATAGTGTGAAAGAGTCTCATTCTGAAGTGTAAATAATTTTTTGGTTGTTTAATTGCTTAGAGCACTGAATAAGGAGTGGTGATGCGCTTTTTTTTTTTTTTTTTTGGTAGCTCAGAAACTATCTACTCTCTAATACTGGTATTCTAAAATGTATGTTTCTAAAAAGCCGATTTTGTGTACAGTGCAGTGATGTATTCTCACAGTGTACCTGAGGCGTGAGCAGTGTGAACTAATCAATAAAAATACGACAATGATGAGATTATAAGGTTGTTTTTTTTTTTTGTTTTTTTTTTTTTGAGACAGAGTCTCGCCTTGTTGCCCGGGCTAGAGTGAGTGCCGTGGCGTCAGCCTAGCTCACAGCAACCTCATACTCCTGGGCTCAGGCAATCCTATTGCCTCAGCCTCCCGGGTAGCTGGGACTACAGGCATGCGCCACCATGCCCGGCTAATTTTTTCTATATGTATTTTAGTAGTGTGATGTTCCAGGTTAAGCCTCTTTTTTTTTTTTAACCTTTTTTAAAGGTTTGGTTTGAGGGGTGAAGGTGAAATGTACACTTTATCAATACATTTTCATGTGTCTTATACAGGGATTGTGGATCAGTCACAACAAGCATACCAAGAAGCTTTTGAAATCAGCAAAAAGGAAATGCAACCAACACATCCTATCAGATTGGGTCTGGCCCTTAACTTCTCTGTGTTCTATTATGAGATTCTGAACTCCCCAGAGAAAGCCTGCTCTCTTGCAAAAACAGTATGTATTTTACCTGTTATGTGGATATTTAGTAATCTTTCTTATCTGAGTACTGATGTCTACTCTTTAAAATCATAGGCTTTTGATGAAGCCATTGCTGAACTTGATACATTAAGTGAAGAGTCATACAAAGACAGCACGCTAATAATGCAATTGCTGAGAGACAACTTGACAGTAAGTACATAACAGCAGCATTAAAGATTAATGTGGTTGAAGAGATTATGTTGTTTTACAAGGAATATTTGTGATCTTTTTTATTAAATGTAATAGCCACAGTTAAAAACCATATAAAGAAAACTACCTTACAGAAACTGAAATATTGGACTAAGAACTAAAAATGTACATTTTCATTAGTTACATGTTTTTTGTTTTTTGTTTTTTGTTTTTTTTTGAGACAGAGTCTTGCTCTGTTGCCCTGGCTGGAGTGCCATGGCATCAGCCTAGCTCACAGCAACCTCAAACTCTTGGGCTTAAGCAATCCTATTGCCTCAGCCTCCCACGTAGCTGGGACTACAGGCATGCGCCACCGTGCCCAGCTAATAGATGATTTCGGGAATAGAAAAGTATTATTAGGTCTGTTTTTTTCCCCCAACATTTAACATTGGAAGCAGTTAAAATAATTTTTAAATTATTTTTTTAACCTGTTGGAAATTATAACATTAATGAGAAAAAGTTAATAATAGAATCCCAAATCCTACCACTATAGGACAACTTTGATTTTTTTACCTCTTAGAAGATGTGGTTTTGACCATACTTTGTTTTGCCCAGTGATTATTTTGAATGATACAAAATCTAAGCTAAAAATGTCAGAAAAGCTAGATTTGTAGTTTAGCTCTGGTTGTTAAACTCCAGTTGATACTGGTTCTTGAATCTCATGGAGCATAGGGTTCTCTTTGGAGTGGAAGTCAGTCTAAGCTCTACCAGGGGAGAGTAGTCAACCCTAGCTCCTTGAGCATAGGCCAAATTAGATGATTCTGGTTTAGTTCCACTCAACTAGTATGTCCATCTCTTGAATTGGGGCTCTTCAGGACAAGAATATCGGGACAATCTGATATTCTGATAGCTGTTGATACTTGATGTTTTTTAATACTTTATGATTTCTTCTACTTTCTCTTCACCTTCTGTGAATAACCAGAAGTTTCCTGTATCTGACTGTTAACTGAAGACAGCTCTGTTGTGTATTTACCATGCTTACAAAATGAATAGGTAGAAAATAAATTTATTATATTGAGGTGTTTCTGTATCTTAAAGATATCTTTGGTGCTGCTGTCTTTCTAAGAATGCTTTCCAACTAAAATATTCTGATACCTTGGCATGAAAATTTTCTGTTTATTTTTTTCCCATACTGAAACATGCTGAAAAGTCTTTTCTTCTTTTACCAGTTGTGGACATCGGATACCCAAGGAGATGAAGCTGAAGCAGGAGAAGGAGGGGAAAATTAACCGGCCTTCCAACTTTTGTCTGCCTCATTCTAAAATTTACACAGTAGACCATTTTGTCATCCATGCTGTCCCA
>CM052438.1:51281479-51308204 GCA_028533085.1 Varecia variegata | reverse complement strand
ACGACCCTCCAAGATGACCTACGGGCTCCTACAACATTCTTATAAGCAACTGAGAGAAGATTCCTCTCCTCATTGGATAATTCAGCTCCTTGCTCAGTTACAGACTTCATGCAGGCTGCCATGTCATCATATCGTTCAGCCTGCTCGGCCAGTTTGGCCTTCTGAACCAGCTCATTTTTATCCATGACTGGATGTTCTGCAGAGAGGGGGGGAAAAAAAGGAGTATTTAAATACTTTTCCCATCAAAATAAACAAGCTCAAAATTATACCTGTGGTACATAAACTTTATTAACACCTTGAACCTAACTGCCTGAGGACGATTCTTCACATGAGGAATTAAAATGCAGCCTTCACAAAAGGATGATATTTTGAAAAGGGGAAAAAAAAATTAGCACACTCAGCATGCAGAAAGAAATTTACAGCCATTAAAATCAGTTTAGCAAAACTAAAATTTCATTACCTCATCTCTGTTCAGAAGATCCTAATTTTACATAAGGCCAAACCACATTTGGTCAAAAGGTCGACTTAAAAACGCCTTATCTTACTTTGCCAAATCTCAGTTTGTTTCCAGTAACACTAAGTGATCCAAAGAGCAGCTTTTACCCCTTTAGGAAAAAAATTGCCTACAGAGAACATCAGAATTTCTATCATACTTCCAGAATCATTATTCATGTCATCTTAGTGTAACTCACATCTTTTTACTTTTGTAATACTTACTCTGGTCGGGAGTGATTAAATTTTAGTTGGTATTATCTGCACCCCAAATCTACTGATCTCTGCAATATTTGCCAGCTGATGATAGCATGGCAATTTTACAGGAGAAATGACAAAACTGTTTGTCCTTAGATATTCTGAATATAAAACCACCACCAAGGATCAGTACCTAACTGACCCTAAGGCCTCATCTATGCATATTTTATTGTATGCACGCATGCTTAAAAAAAAAAAAAAATCCACGAGTCCTGGAACTTCAACTCTTTATCTTTACTATCTGTGAGGACCAAAATCTGTCACATTGGAAGCACTTAATCTACAAGTGTTTCCAGTGTCAACGATCCAGTTTAAATGTAGAATTACTGCATTTTGCTTCTGGTAGTCACAATTTAATTGAAAGTTATCACTCAAGTTGTCTTCACCATGACTTCACACTTACTCTCTTTTCCCTCATTTTTTTTCTTTTATGTACCTTCCTAGGCAGGCCTGAGTCATCTTTCCCTCATTTTAAAGTTCCCTAGACTTTTCAATTTACCTCGGCTACATTTTTCTTGAAAGATCCCTCTTCAACGGTGCTAAAACAGCACAAAGATACTAATCCATAGTGATACCACAGAACAGACGATTTAAAAGGAAAATCGCCTGAAGTGCACTTTTTAAATTAAAAGGTGAACAGAAGAGCCATTGTCACCCACCATGGGAACTGACTCCCTGATATCAATCATATTTACCTTTCCAGGGAAATCCCACAGTACTTTTTCTTTTTTTAACCAAATGAGAACAGGTCCTCACCATTTAAAGAAGTAATCAACTAGCCTGGGAGGCATACTGTTTCAATGCGCAAACTATTTAAAATTTGTGATCGTGTATCTCCTTCTGGTCTCGAAATTAGTTTTTCCCCTAGGAACTCAAAAACGTTCTCCGGTTAAAGCTGCTTTTAACGAAAAATGATTTAAAATCAGTACAAAGGTTTCTCACCCCGACCGCTTCGGTATAAGGGGAAGTGGATAAGGTTTCTTACAGAATAGCTAGTGCTCCAATGGGGCCTCGCCTCTATATTGCGGGGAGGACTCGCCGCACCCACTTAACCCGTAAATGACTTAAGACGTCGAGTAGGGGGAATCTGAAACCCGCAGACCGTGACTTTAAAGTGCAAATCCTCCGGTCTGCGCTATCCGCAACCACCCCCACCTTGGCTCCGCCCAAGCTAGTGCCTCCGCACAAGTCCCCGACTCTCCTCCTTTGTCATGGCGGATCTGTGTCAAGGAGCCCAACCTACTGCTGAGTGTTAATTCCCCCCCTCACCAGAGCAAGAGGGAGGAGCAGCCCGCGCCCCCGCCCAAGCGGGGGGTGGGGAGGGATGGAGGGAAGTAGCCAGCCCGACCCGGGGGCACAGACGCCAGCCCCGCCGCGGACACACCCCGCTCTCCCACCCGGCGTCTTCCCCGCCACCGAAACCCGCTGGTGCCCATTTACAGAGTCTATAAGGGCCCGACAGCTGCAGCAGGTGGGGGAGGGGAACGAGAAGGAGCCACACCCAGCGGAGCGGGGCCACCACCGGCTGTTATGCTCAGGCTCCCCCGCCCCGCAAAGCAGGATATGCATCCCAAAACCCGCAGGGACTCTGTAGGTCTAGCCCCTCCGGTGGGACAGCGAGCGACACGGCCCGCGGCTTCCCCACCCCCTTGTCTACCCCCACCCTGGGCCCAGAGCCCCCATCCGCACCTCCTCGCCCATTCACAAGTAGGGAAAAAAGTCAGCCCCATCCCCCACCCCAACAGGGAAAACTCAAGTCCTTCCGCCCACCGCTGAGCCCAGGAAATTCAGCACTAGGTCCCTAGCGGGCCCCACCCCAAAACCTCACACCCGTGGAGGGCTCCCCTCCGCGCCAGAACGCGGCCTCGCCCTAGTCTACCTGACGGCCACCGCCAGGCCGGGCCTGAGCTCGGGCCCACTCCCAACCGGGTCCTTCCCGCCCGGACCGGCTGCCCCGGCCCCTCCCCGCCGCCGCCTCCCGGGGTGGGGGAGGGCTGGTCCTGCCGCCGCAGCGCCGGGCGCGGAGGCTGCGCCGAGCAGGGGAGGGAGGAAGAGGGGGAAGGGAGGGGATGAGAGGAGGGAGCGGGGAGGGAGCGGGGAGGGGGCGGCCTCACCTGCGCCACTGCAATGCCCGCCGCCGCCGCTGCCGCCGCCGCCGCCGAGTCATTATCTCGGGCGGAAGCGGAGAAGGGCGGCGAGGGGGAAGGGGCTGGGAGACCGCAGGGGCAAGGGTGGGGACGGATCGCGGCCGCTGGCGCCCTGGCTATGCCTCGCCCACCCTCGGGAGCCGGCGACCGTGGGATCCAAGGGGATCTCGCGTGTGGGCGCCCTTTCCACCCCAGGGAGCGGGAATGGGAAACGGGCACCGATCGGGGCCAGGCATCGATCCGGAAGCAAGTAGCCGGAGGAGGCCGCTAGCCGCCCGCCGGAGTCCAGCGGAAAAGAAGCCGCCGCGGGTGTCCGCCTGAGGAGACTCCGCCTCAGCCCAGCGCCGCTACCGCGGGGCGAAACGAACCGAAGGGACGTGGAGCGGGGATGGCACCCACGCGTGTGGAAGGCTGGCCGGGGACAGGAAAGAGTGGGGCGAGGCGACGGCCAGGCTCCTTACCTGTGTCCGGAGTGGGTGGCGGCGGGCGGACGGACGGGGGCTCAGCAGTCTCTGGGCGGCGGCAGCGGCGAGGCTGAGACTCTGTCCCTGGATCTCGCTGCTCACAGGCTACAGCCGCTCCGCAGACACGGGGTTTCCTCCAATCACCAGCCCCGGCAGCAGGGGCACCACACGCACGATGACGTCAAACGCTGCTATGGCAACCGTTGATTGGTGCCCACAGCACTCGGGGCCCAGCGCAACCGCCGCTCCCCAGTGCGCGCGCCCTGCCCGCCCGCGCTAGAGGGCGAGTGAGAGAGCGCGCCTCCTCGCCGCTAGCGACACTCCTCCCCGCCCCGCTTGGCTTCCAACTTCTCTACTCTTGTCCCAAGTGCAGCTGGGCAGGAAGCTACTTTTTTATTTTCCTCCCCACCGCTAACCCCCTTCTTCGCCTTCCCCTTGGATCCTCGACGCCCTCTTTTTTTCTCCCCCGCAACCTCTGACAGCCCACTCTTCCTCTACGCCTACGGGAAGGAAATTTCTCCCCACCCCCACCTTAGCCTTCGTTCAGTTCTCCTGCGCCTGCGCCAGTCACTCCCTCTAGAAGGGGCTCCGGTTCAGCCACATCCGGGACCTTTCACATTCCCCCCACCCCTTCCCCGCTGCCTGGCCCGCCCCGCCCTCTGTGCTTCGCGCTGGTAACTGCCCCAGGGCTGTCCCGGGGCAGGATTACGAGAGTGGCTCGGCAGCCTGGGCATTATGATCAGGATGGGGGGGGTGGGGCAGGGCGCGGTCAAGACTGGCAGGGAGTGGCGGTGTGGCGTGCTGCCCCCGCCCCACCTGCCGCACCCCTTCGCCCGGCTGGGCCGACCTGGGCGCGCGGCCCCTCCTGTCCTCCTGCCGCTCCGGCTTTACCTGCTGCTGGGGAAAGCGGCCTTAGACCTTTTAAGGCTCGGAAAAGAGAGTGAGGCGACCGGCCCCTGAGTGGCGGGGAGGTTTTCCAATCGGGAGCTCGGGATATGCGCGCAGTGACTGCCGCGAAGGGACAATGGGTGGGCGCCGCGGTGGGGGCGAGGTGGGCCGGGCGGAGCCGGCGGGAGGTGAGGCCTGGGAGGAGATCCGGCTTTCGGAAAGCCCACAGTTCCCCAGGGGAAAGACGGCCTTGTTAGATGGAGGGTTGGAGGTGATCATGGAAGCCTTAACAGGAAGAGAGGCAAAGAAACAGGCCCGATCGCAATGATTCGTTCTCATAGGCTAGATTTTCCTAGCCAAATAAAGATTTCACTTGAAGACCTCACAATGCAGTGATTTAAAACATAAAGATCTTTACCTTGTCTTCCGGAAGAAAGGTTTGAAGTTACCAGGGCCCCGGTTGACCCAGATGGTGGTGGGAGCGGGCCACAGGCCTGGTGACTAGAGAGGACAGAGGCCAGGAAGAGGGGAATGGAGAAGGGCGGAAATTGCAGGTGCCTCAAATGGTAGGGCCTACACCCAGTCGACTTAAGGAAGTTCAAAGAGCTATATTCACAGTGTGAAGTCTCTCTGCCCCTTTCCCCTTTAAATGTGTTTGAACTAAGAAAAGACAAGTGCTTGGATGACCTGCAGAACCACTGGTTAACAGTCATGGTGTGTTTATAGTTAGCAGTGAGAGAACTTGGAACTCTTCCTGTTACCGCTGTGTAAACTCCACCTAGGCCTCACTGAATTTTCCAACATATCTTTATTGAGCACCTCCAAGGGCCTGCACTAAACCTAGCTGACAGAGAACAGTCTGAGGAGTTCAGCCTCAAGTTCTGTAGAGCAGCAGTCAACCTTTTTGGCACCAGGGACTGGTTTCATGGAAGACTATTTTTCCAGAGAGGAGGGATGGTTTCGGGATGATTCAAGTGCATTACATTTATTGTGCAGTCTCTTTGCTAATGATAATCTGTATTTGCAGTTGCTCCCCAGCGGTAGCATCACTGCCTCAGTTCTACTCCAAATCATCAGGCATTAGGTCTCATAAGGAGCCCGAAACCTAGATCCCTCGCTTGCTTGCGCAGGTTTACAGTAGGGTTCCCGCTCCTGTGAGAGCTGATCTGATAGGAGGTGGAGCTTATGCCTTAATGTGCGCGATGGGGAGCGGCTATAAATACGGTTGAAGTTTGAAGTTTCCATGGCTCACCTCCTGCTGCTCCCTCAGCTCTTGCTATGAGCCTCTTCCACTGCTCACCTCTTGCTCTGTGGCCCGGTTCCTAACAGGCCACGACCCATATGGTCTGTGGCCTGGAGGTTGGGGACCACAGCTCTACAGGATTTAAATTCTCAGAAATAGACATAAAATGATTCCTCACTCTACCAGTACTTTGTCTTTTCTATGTGATGGGTATAATGTCTGGACAAGACTGTTCTACCAATGACTTTCTGCCTTAAATGACAGCTGGCATTTAGATAGTAGAGATCACAAGTAGAGTTTCCACTGACCAGTTTGATTTCAGTGTTTTTTGTTTTTTTATAAGTTTCTTCATCAGCATAAATTCATAGTAGGTTGAATGGATGAACAAATTGATTAAGGTTTCATTTCCAAGATACTAAAGTCAACTTGCTTTGACTCCCAAGTACATTCTTTTAGGGAGTGACTCACTTAACGTGACTGATATTTCAAAAGCTGTTTTTTTACTGTTGTTTCCAGTTTTGTAGTAGGCACCAGAAATTTGACAGAAGATACTAAGTTAAATTTTTTTTTTTTAAATGGACACTGGTGTTTCTTTAAATATATTTCTCAAATATAGGTCTATGTAGAATATATACCTTTTGTTTTAGAGGAAGTTTAGAGATTTCTCTGCATAAATAAATTGTGGAATTACTATATGAAACAGCTAAGTTAGGTTTTTGCCTCATGCTTTAAGGCTTTTTTTTTTTTTTTTAATTTTTTTCATGGAAGATGTTTTTTTTTCTTTTTTTCTTTTTCTTTTTTTTTTTTTTGAGACAGAGTCTCACTCTGTTGCCCGGGCTAGAGTGAGTGCCGTGGCGTCAGCCTAGCTCACAGCAACCTCAAACTCCTGGGCTCAGGCGATCCTTCTGCCTCAGCCTCCCAAGTAGCTGGGACTACAGGCATGCACCACCATGCCCGGCTAATTTTTTCTATATATGTTTTTAGCTGTCCATATAATTTCTTTCTATTTTTTAGTAGAGATGGGGTCTCACTCTTTCTCAGGCTGGTCTCGAACTCCTGAGCTCAAACGATCCGCCCACCTCGGCCGCCCAGAGTGCTAGGATTACAGGCGTGAGCCACCGCTCCTGGCCAGCAAGGCATTTTTTAGTGAAACAATAGGCACTGTTAGTTTTTACATACTCAAATCAACATGTCCACACAATAAAGGCATAATGAAGATGTAAGAAAGCAAAAATAGGCAATGTCATGAAAGTCCCAAGGGAAAAGTCCTTATTTTGAGGAATAAGGAATAACCTATGGCAAAACAAAGCAGAATAAATAGGACCTCTGAATTCTGGGAAAATTACTGGAGACTTTCACTAATACCTTGACATGTTTTACTCTGTTCACTGCTCAACTCTGACCTCCGTCAAGTCCATTAGTCTCTCTATGCCTTGATAGCCATGTCAACAAAATACTGGTAATAACAATTCATTAGGTGGTGCTGAGGATTAAATGAATATACATATATGTGTATTTATTAGCACCATTCCTTACACAGAGTGACTTAGCTATTACTATTCATTCATAAATGGATATATTTAATGGATGTCTTCAAAGGGTGTGAAGATAAAATGATATTTTTTAAATATCTTTTAAAAGTTTAAGTATAAAGTTCACTCTGGGGCCGGGCGCAGTGGCTCACGCCTGTAATCCTAGCACTCTGGGAGGCCAAGGCGGGTGGATCGCCCAAGGTCAGGAGTTTGAGACCAGCCTGAGCAAGAGCAAGACCCTGTCTCTACTAAAAATAGAAAGAAATTATCTGGCCAACTAAAATAGATATAGAAAAAAATTAGCCGGGCATGGTGGCTCATGCCTGTAGTCCCAGCTACCCGGGAGGCTGAGGCAGTAGGATCGCTTAAGCCCAGGAGTTTGAGGTTGCTGTGAGCTAGGCTGATGCCACGGCACTCACTCTAGCCTGGGCAACAAAGCGAGACTCTGTCTCAAAAAAAATAATAAATAAAGTTCATTCTGGAAATGCATAGTCATGTTAGTCTGTTAGTACTAACGAGGCATAGGTGATGAGACGGTGAAGATCGTTCATGTACAGGGGACTGCTATGATCTCTTCAGAGCTATGATATACATTAAAATGGGAAAGAGGACTGGGCACGGTGACTCATGCCTGTAATCCCAACAATTTGGGAAGCCAAGGCAGAAGGAGATCACATGAGGCCAGGAGGTGAAGACCAGCCAGGGTAATATAGCGAGACTATATCTACAAAAATATATATTTTTAAAAATTAGCCAGGCATAGTAGTGCATGATTATACTTTCAACTACTCAGGAGGCTGAGTCGGGAGGATTGCTTGATCCCAGGAGTTTGAAGTTACAGTGAGCTATGATTGCTCCACTGCACTCCAGCCTGGGCAACACAGCGAAATCCTGTCTCTAAAATAAATATATAAATGAAAATAAAAAGGGAAAGAGTTCCAGTAAATTAGCATAAGTCCATCACTTCAATTGGAAAAACATCTCAAAGGATGGACTTTTTTTTTTTTAGATGGGATCTCACTATGTTGCCCAGGCTGCTTGAAACTCCTGGGCTCAAGCAGTCCTTCTACCTCAATGCCCTGAGTAGCTGGGACTACAAGCACACACTGACTAGATGGACTCTATTGATGATGTGGCAGTTACAGGATCTTTTAAGTGCAATAGCAATTTATTCAGGCTATAATCTCACTTCAACATTATGGTTTTTTTTTTGAGACAGAGTCTCGCTTTGTTGCCCGGGCTAGAGTGAGTGCCGTGGTGTCAGCCTAGCTCACAACAACCTCAAACTCCTGGGCTTAAGCAATCCTTCTGCCTCAGCCTCCCAAGTAGCTGGGACTACAGGCATGTGCCACCATGCCTGGCTAATTTTTTCAATATTTTTAGTTGGCCAGATAATTTCTTTCTATTTTTAGTAGAGACGGGGTCTCGCTCTTGCTCAGGCTGGTCTCAAACTCCTGACCTTGAGCGACCCACCGGCCTCGGCCTCTCAGAGTGCTAGGATTACAGGCGTGAGCCACCACGCCCGGCCCAACATTATGTTTTAATTGGAGAGATGGAGCACAGTGCAGAGGGCTTTGCAGTCAGAACTGGATCCAAATCTTGTTTTATCATTCAGAGCTTTGTAACCTTAGGTTACTAAATTGGACATACTAATTCCCAGTCCCATCAGATTATTGTAATGATTAAGTGAGAGAGTAAGGAGAGGGCTACATACAGTGCTGTAGATTGCGATTATCTATTGTTGAAACAACGCTCAGTTAGTAGCAGAGGCAGGCTAGCTCTTCAGCAGACCCATTCTTCTCCTATTGCTGCCGCAGCCGGACTCCATTGCACAGTCTCCATTGCAGGTATGCATGGCCATGTGACTGAGCACTAGCTAATGTGATATGATCAAAGTGATGTGTTTCACTTGCCTGCCTGGTCCATAAAAACCTCCCTATTCGAACCTCTATTCCCTCCCCATTCTGCCAGCTGAATGGAAAGGATTCGAGGCTTTAAGGGAGGGTGGGGCCATAAAATGAAAAAAGCCCAGTTCCCTGAAAGCCTGTGAAAGCCCATCCCTATCATTTTGTAGTCTACCAAGGGATAACTTCTATTTTTAGGCCGCTGAGATTTAGAGTTTATCTGTTGTAACAGCTAGCACTGTAATGTCTGTGGATGTCATTGGCAAGTTCAAAGCATGAAAAAGATTTTTAAAAAAATGGAGACAGTAAAAGAAAAGGGAAACTGGTCTTTCACTAAACGGCAATTAAAAGCAATGTAAGTATTCTCAACTATTCTGTTGACTACTAGCATGACCTTAGAAGAGTAACATTTCCTCGCTGAATTCTAAATTGTTCTAATAGTCTCACTACTTTACTTTTTTACTTTGCTTGATATCATCCTCATTCCTTTGTCTACTATGTTAGCCTCATTTTCCTAAAAGGAATATTTTTCAACCCGTGCCTCCCTGTATCCCAGACTCTAGCCCTATGTTCTATGATACTTTGGTGACAGACTGGGTTTTTTGCATGCTGATTAAAAAAACAAAAACAACAAGAAAGCCAAGCTGATTGTGAGATCTCATTTCATACATGTGATGCACTTAGTGAGGGCTCACTGGTCAGAGATTATGCTAGTCATTGGTGATAAAAATGGGTAAGTCATGGATCCTTCCTGAAGGAGCTGACAGTCTAGGGACAGAGACAAGCACTAAATGCAATAATACTGCAGCACAGTGAGGTAAGAGCTAATACAAGTGAGCAAATTGTGTTTTGAGAAATCTGAGCTGTGAGCACTAACTGTCCATGGAGAGTTGAATTCCTCTAAAAAACTCATATTCATCCTACAAATTACTGATTCAATTTTGCTTTCCTGCCTTCAATGGCATTTTAAATTCTGTAGTTAAATTTTTAGTTTCCTTACGTCCTTACCACATAGGTCACAGTTTGATAGATACTATATGTCCTTACAACCTATTAAGGGCACAGACAGACATTTTCTAAAATTTTCATCTTTTGCTATAGTAAATCATTTTCAGATATGTGTTCTTCCTTAGAATTTTCAGATAGTGTTCTGTCTCCTTGTACTCCAGAATTTTTGTTAGCTCTGATGATGTGGTGATTGTTTTTCTGTTATATGTCAACGTGGGAAGTTTCTTCCAGTCTCAGAATTGGCCAACCAACAGATGGACTTTCCTCTGCCTCTCTTTACTGTTGTCTTGAAAACAGATCTAAAGTGACAGGAGGATGCAAGTGCATACTCTTGCCCAAATTCTGGAATCCAGCCAGCAGATGTTTACATTTTTCACCAGTTGAGTAGTCACCATGGCAAGACCTTACCCTGACACAGTTGTCCAGTTGTCTGCAATGAGGGAAATTTGTGTTGTCAAGAATCAGAGGCGCTGGGTGTGGTGGCTCCCACCTGTAATCCCAGCACTTTAGGAGGCCAGGGTGGGAGAATCTCTTGAGCCCAGGAGTTTGAGACCAGCCTGGGCAACATGGTGAGCCCCCCCATCTCTAAAAAAAAAAATTATTTGGGCATGGTGGCTCATACCTGTTGTCCTAGCTATTCAGGAGGCTGAGGCAAGAGGATCATTTGAGCCCGGGAGCTTGAGGTTGCAGTGAGCTATGACTGCACCACTGTACTCCAGCCTGGACAATAAAGCTAGACCCGGTCTCTTCCCCTTCTTTTTTAAAAAAAAGGAAAAAATACTGCCAAATGAAAAATTTTGATTCTTTAATCAGCTGTGATAAATGAAAAAACAGCAAACTTAAACACTGTCGACTGTCAGCGTGTTTCCGCACTCTGCCTTCTCTGCAGCTCTTTGTTCTAGAAGGCTATCCATCATGGACGAGCCATCCACCAGCCCTTTGTATTTCTGTTGTGCCTTGTCCCAGATTTGTAAATTCTGGTTGAATAATATTAATAGTTTGAAGGCTTAAACTTTTTCCCATCGACTTTGCTCTTCTTTTCAAAGAAGGAAGTGTCCCTGGTAGAGTTTCTTGATTTGGCCTCCTCTACACAGTAGTCACTGGAAATTCTTCCCAGACTCTTGCAAATGATTGACTCTTATTTTTCAAAAACTCATCATATTTTAGTGGAAAGATGGGAAAGGTTATAGCAAGTATCTTAGCTTGACACCATTTTAACGTCTTAACCCTTAAGTCTTCAGTCAATTATATTTTATAGTGTATTATATTTTTACATTTTGTAAGCAAAGGTAAAGACTTAATTTGGTGTTAAGCATTAGGAGTAGTTTTTGGAAGTTACCATGGAGATTAGTGGCGCAGAAATGAAAGTGCTAGTTTAAATACTTACCAGAAATTTAGTTTGAATTCAGCAATCATTTTTATAGAAAG
The DNA here is from genome assembly GCA_028533085.1 of Varecia variegata. Lineage (NCBI taxonomy): Eukaryota > Metazoa > Chordata > Mammalia > Primates > Lemuridae > Varecia > Varecia variegata. The sequence goes on along the minus strand of CM052438.1, from coordinate 51,296,840 downwards.
GTACTCATCCATTCCAAGAAAAATGAGGAAAGTTACAGGTACTACCAAGTCTGTTCCACCAGCGGAGCTCGCCACCACGTGACAATGCCTTGAGGCAGGTAAAAGCTGCGGGGTGCTCAGGGTTTCAAAAGTGCACTCATTTACAATTCAAAAGTGATCACAATTCAAAAAGCAATCATGGAATGAAAAGGTCAGAAGCATTTGTCCCTTTCTAGCCTGTATTTCAGTCCTGAGCACTCAAGAAAAAGCAAAGTGAACATTTGGAATTCATTAAGGGTTTAAAATACAATAAGAATGCATATATATCAGAAGAAAAATTGTTTCCCCCCCTCTAGCAAAACAGGCATCTGGAGAAGGAATCAAACACAATGTGAATTTCTGGCAGTTTTCTTGGGACCTGATATAAAATTTTTTCCTGGATGTAAGAGCAGAATTTTTGTATTCTAGGTCTCCTGGTCCTTCCTCTGGGACAATTGCTTTCAACTTGAAACAATTTTTAGGAGGAGTCCTCACGCTTTTGTAGCCATGAAATCCTCAGGAATCCCTGAAATATTTCAGTGACTTGATAAGAAATGTACACCAAAGCCACATTGCAGGAAATGAGATGGTCATTCTTAGCAACTCAGATGTGTGTTTTTGACATGATTAACTTTCACACGGTTAATGACTCACTTATGTGTTAAACATTGATTTTTTCAGTCAGGCTAATACAGTCAGTAGGCTTTAGGCTTGGACGATTAAAAACCGAGTAAGTAAAAAGTGTAGGAACATTCTAATTGATAAGTAACCAGTGGAAGAAAAGCATACATGTGCTGAACTTTCTCTCAAGCACCATTTGTCAAAAGATCTAAGCAATTTACAAGATGAGGTCACCTTTCTTTTGTGACTTTCCTGTCACACTAGTAGCACCTAGCAATAGCTTATGCATGCAAGCAGCATAAATAAGTTAAAATATATCAGATCGGCAGCATCTGTAGATATGAGAGGGTAGGGATTGGAAATAGGAATGAAGGTCAGCTTTAAAAAGAACAAGTAACCCCAGAGCTGCTGACAAAGAAGGCTTGATTGTTTTATTAGAGTAATTTGAGTCAGAGGTCAGGAAGAAGAAGTGGCTGTTGGACTTGACCTGAGAATAAAGGGGATACTAAATCCAGAGAAAGCACCTAAAACCTGCTGGAAAGGGACAGAATGGAAACCGCATTCTATGATGAGGTCTTGGTTATGATATCCTACTGTTCTTTACTGAAATATCTCAAGACCTTTCTAGAAAGACAAGTAAATAATATTAAGGCCAGGGGATTCTGGAATGTCAGTAAAGTGTTCAATGACACCATGGATTATTGTTATTGTCTCTAGAAAAGCAGAACATTATCAATGAATTTGGGGTCTGGAAAGACCACATTCATTCTTTCATTCATTCTCAAACAGGTATTTATTGAATAGGTATTTAAATATCAGATATTACAGAGGCTGAGATTAGAAAGATGAAAACAAAAAGACACCTCTGGACTACAATACAATCACATTTTGTGGGGAGAGAACAAATATACAGTTGTTTCCCAGTATGAATAAATAAATGGATTTTTTAAAACAGGAAATAGTATTTTAGAGATTGTTGATACTGCTACGTATGGATAATAACATGACTAAATGAAAGTATCTGTGGAGGGCTGGTTCCAGGACTCCCTTTGGATACCAAAATTGGGGATGCTTAAGTCTTTTATATAAAATGATGTAGTATTTGCATATAATCTGTACATATTTTCCCATATACTTTAAATCATTTCCAGATTATTTATAATAATGAATACAATGTAAATGTTATATAAATAGTTGTTATACCATATTACTTAGGGAATAATGACAAGAAAAAAAGTCTGTACATATTCAATACAGATGCAATTTTTTTTTCTGAATATTTTGGATCCCTGGTTGGTTGAATCCATGGATGCGGGACCAATGGATACAGAGGGCCTACTGAAGTAGCCATCTCTTTGTAGGTAATTGGTAAAGATTGGTTGAATGCAATAATGAATAAATACATGGATTTTTTAAAAGAGGAAACAGCATTTTAGAGATTGTTAATACTGCTATGTATGGATAATAACATGAATAAATGAAAATCATTGATAAACACATTTTAAGTATTAATATTTAAATCCAGAAATAATGGGAAATATTTCTTATTAAGAAAAACTGAGCAAATTTTCTTTATGTTCATTTCTCTGCAAAGGACCCTGGTGTGGATTTAGTTAGGAGTGAAATAAGATAGGGAGTAAAAGGAAGAAGGGACATAAGACCTGGATAATCTAATTATGTATAAATACTGAAAATAAATGGGACATTGTCTTTTCTTAAATATTTACTTGACTCAGGGAACAGAATCAAGACATAAATTTTAAAAGGGCTATTAAAATTCAAATATCACCTTCAAGTGTATTTCTGAAAAATATCCAAATAAATGAAGGATTATATATAACAACGAAACCTAATATTAATCTCAGACTTTAATCTCTTGCTGGATAGGTAATTTTTACAGAAGTTTAAAAACATGTAATTTAAAAAATTACAGATCAATAATAAGGGTTTTTTAATTCCTTTTTTTTCTACCATGAAGCATCCATAGCATAGCGTTTTTAAAATTTCTGTTAATAATGAGGGTGCTTTTCCTCTACAGCATGTCTTTGTCTTAATAATTTAGAATCTAGCACAGTTTCTTGCAAAAATATTTGTTTATTGAATGAATGGTGAATAAATTAATGAGTGTCAGGTTTTTAGAGTTTTATAGAAATGTTACGTTTCTTGTTCAGATTTTTTAAGAAGATAGAGGCTTGAGAATCTTTGAAGGAGAAAATATAAATATGGCCTGTGGAAGAATCTAGAAGGTTTCTAGATGTACTTTCTTCATTTCTTCTTCTTATTATTACTATTATTATTATTTTGAAACAGAGTCTCCGTCTGTTACTCTGGATAGAGTGCAGTGGCATCATCATAGCTCACTACAAACTCAAACTCCTGGGCTCAAGTGATCCTCCTGCCTCAGCCTCCTGAGAAGTTGGAACTATAGGCTAATTTTTTTCTATTTTTAGTAGATAGGGGGTCTCACTCTTGCTCAGGCTGGTCTCCAACTCCTGACCTCAAGGGATCCTCCCGCCTTGGCCTCCTAGAGTGCTAGGATTACAGGCATGAGCCAACTGTGCCAGGCCCCTTTCTTCTTATTATTAATAGAATTTCTGCTAGTCAGCTGGGCACATGGCTACCTGAAATAAAGAACACATTTCCCAGCCTCCTGCACAGCTAGGTGTGCCATGTAAATAAATGACAGCCAAAGAGATGTAGGGGGATGTTTCCTGAGAGATTTCTGGGAGGTGTCCTTAAAAGGAAGTGATGCACCTGCTTTGTCCTTTCTCCTTCCTGCTGGCCAGCATGTGGACATAGTAAGGAGCCTGGACAGCTACCTGGGCCGAGGCAGCACTTGAGGGAAAGTGGAGCAGCAAAGTGGAAGGAGGCTGGGACTCCACAACTTTTGGAACTGCTAGACTAGTCCTGAACTGTTGATCTGCAATGTTGTTGTTGTTGATGAGTAGAACCTTTTGTAATTAAGCTTGTGTTTATTTGGGATTTCTGTTATTTGCAGTCAAACCTAATCCTAAATAGTAGTGGCCTAAGTAGCCCTAAAATTATTACCTAATTTACATAACTGCCATGGATTGTATGACTCTAGAGCATCTCCTAAGTGATCTGGTATAATATGTCTTTTTTTTAGTAGGTTGTACTACATTTTTCCCTGGGTAGGATAATTGCTAAAGTGAGGTATCACTATATTTTATCATATTTATTGAGTGTACCTACCATGTAGAGTAATTCCCATGTCTTTTTTTTCTAATTTGTTAAAATAAGACTTATGTTTCTGCACGAGTATTTTGGCTCACACCTGTAATCCCAGCACTTTGGGAGGCCAAGGCAGGAGGATCGTTTGAGACCAGGAGTTCAAGATCAGCCTAAGCAAGAGCGAGACCTCATCTCTACAAAAAAAAAAAAAAAAGATGTTTCTGAGAGTTGTTTTGTACTTTGGAAAAATATATAAATTATTTAATGAATAGTACATATGGATAGAGATTAAGGAACTTATTCTTTGCTTTATGTATTACATGTGTTTTGAAATTTCTTTCTAATCATATTTATTGAAATAGAATTTACATTTTGAAATAGAATTTTATGATTTTAAGTGTGTGATATAGTGAGGTTTGACAAAACTCGCTTATGTTACCTAGTCACATAACTACTACCAGAATCATGATATAAAACGTTCCCATCACTCCAAAATTTCCCCTATGCCCTTCTGCATTCAAATGCCTCTCCCTACCCCAACCCTTGGCAACCACTGATCCTCATTCTGTTAATAGTTTTGCTTTTTCTGTATAAATGGAAATTCATAGAAATGAAATCTTACAGTATGCAATATTCTCTGTCTGACTTTTTTTTACTTAGCATAATAATGCAGATGTACACTTTACCCAGTTTCTCCCAAGGGTAATGTCTTGCAGAACTATAGTACGGTGTCACTGTCAGTATATTGATATTGATGCAGTCAAGATACAGAACATTTCCATTGTCACAGGGATCTCTCATGTGGCCCTTTTATAGCCACAGCCCTTTCTTGCCTCCCTACCGTCTCCATAACCCCTGGCAACCACTTATCTGGTCTCCATTTCTATGATTTTGTCATTTTAAGGATGTCATATGAATGGGATTACAGTATGTAGCCTTTTGGAATTGGCTTTTTTTTGTGTGTGTGAATTTTTTTTGTCTTTTTTTTTTGTTTCTTGTCTTTCGAAACGGGGTCTCACTGTGCTCAGACTGGTGTCGAACCCCCGAACTGTGGAATTGGCTTTTTTCATTCAGCATAATTCTCTGGAGATTCATTCAGGTTGCTGCATGTATCAGTAGCTGGTTCCTTTGTATTCTGAATAATATTGCATGGTATGGCTATTTCTCAGTTTATTTAACCATTCCCTGATTGAAGGATATCTGGGTTGTTTCCAGTTTAGGGCTATTACATATAAAGTTGCTACAGACATTTGTGTATTGGTTTTTGTGTGAACATAAGTCCCATTTCTTTGGGATAAATGCCCAAGAGTGTAACTGATGCATCACATGATAATTGAATGTTTAGTTTCATGGGAATTTGCCAAACTGTTTTCCAGAGGGCTATACCCTCTTACAGTCCATCCAGCAATGAGGGAGTGATTCAGTTTCTCTGCATCCTCACCAGCATTTGGTATTGTCATTATTTTTTATTTTAGCCAACCCAATAGTTGCGTAGTGATAGCTCATTGTAGTTTTAATTTTCATTTCCTCCTGGTTAATGATGTTAAACATCTTTCATATGCTTATTCATCTTCTGTATATCGTGTTTGGTGAAATGTCTGTTTACGTCTTTTTGCCCATTTTCTTTTCTTTCTTTTTTTTTTTTTTTTTGAGACAGAGTCTCATTCTGTAGCCCGGGCTAGAGTGCCGTGGCATCAGCCTAACTTACAGCAACCTCAAACTCCTGGGCTCAAGCAATCCTTCTGCCTCAGCCTCCCGAGTAGCTGGGACTACAGGCATGCACCACCATGCCCGGCTAATTTTTTCTATACATTTTTAGTTGTCCAGATAATTTCTTTCTATTTTTAGTAGAGACAGGGTCTCGCTCTTGCTCAGGCTGGTCTCGAACTCCTGACCTCAAGCGATTCTCCCGCCTCTGCGTCCCAGAGTGCTAGGATTACAGGCGTGAGCCACCGTCCCGGCCTTTTTGCCTATTTTCTAATTGGATTTTTTTTTTTTTTTTTTTTTACTGTTGAGTTTTGAGACTTTTTTATGTGTTACAGATACTAGACCTTTGTCAGATACATGGTTTGCAAACATTTTCTTTTAGTCTGTAGCTTGTTTTTCTATCATCTTCACAAGGCCTTTCACAGAGCAAAGTTTTAAATTTTGATGATATCCAATTTATCAATGCTTTCTTTTATGGATTGTGCTTTTGGTATCAAGTCTAAGAACTCTTTGCTTAGCCTTAGGTCCTAAAGATTTTTTTTCAGATGTGTTTTTTTAGGTTTTTTAGTTTTACATTTAAGTCCATGATGCATTTTGAGTAATTTTTTATGTAATTTGTGAGGTTTAGGTCAAAGGTCATTTTTTTTTCTTATAGATGTCCAATTGCTCTAGTACCATTTATTGAAAAAGCTATCCTTCCTTCATTAAATTGCTTTTGTACCTTTGTCAAAAATCAGTGGGGCATATTTGTGTGGGTCTATTTAATTCATTTCTTTTTATTACTGAGTAGTATTTCTTTGAATGGATATATCACAATGTACTTATACATTCACCCATTGCTGAACATCTGATTATTTCAAGCTTTTGGCTCTAACAAATAAAGCTGCTGTAAATATTCACATACCAGTTTTTGTGTGAACATATTCTTTTATTCCCCCTGGGTAAACACCTAGGAAGGGATTGAAGGATTATATGATAACTATATATTTAACTTTATAAGAAATTGCCAAACTGTTTTCCAAAGTGGCGGTGTAATTTTGCATTCTCACTGGCAATATTTGAGAGCTCCAAGTGTTCTACATCCTTGTCAACACTTAGAATTATGAGTCTCTTTGATTATTGCCACTCTAGTGTGTGTATAGTTGTTCTCATTGTGATTTTAAAATGCATTTCCCTAATGACTAATAATGTCGGGCATTTTTCCATGTTCTTACTTGCCATTTGTATATCTTCTCATCTTTTCCTCATTTTTAATTGGGTTCTTTGTTTTATTAGTTGTGTGCTTCGAAAACACCAATTATATTGAGAGAGCTTACCTCAAAGGAACCCTGAATGGTTCTTCTCAGCCTCAAAGAATCTTAGGTCTCTAAAAAAATAAAAGTCTCTTCCCATTTAAAAAAAAAGAGAGAGCTTAACTGTCCTGATTTATTATGTGTATATATTTGGATGTCCATGTATAGCACTAAGTTGTTTAAAGAAGGATATATAACAGAGTAACTACAAAACATAGTGCTTACTGCTCATCCTTTGGTGAATCAAAGTGAACACAATATTTTAGTGGTTCATATTGCTGATCCCATGTGAATGACTTAACTTCTTCAAGACAGCATGTTGCCATTTTAGTGAATAACTCTTCTTAGTAGTTTTTCTGACCCCTTCCAAAGGTAATCATTCATTTCTCTAACTTTGAAAAGCCTCTGTGTGTCTTGTGGCATGCCTCCTCTAGGAATGACAGGAAGTGCCACCAGTTTAGAAAGGTGGTGGCACTAGAGAGGGACGGAGAACAGTGCTTCCACTTGCTTTTCATTCAGTCCAGTAGATGCCCCAAGACCAGAATCCCCAAGGCACTCCAAGACCCACGAAACCAACCCACAGGTACAAGTTAATTACATTGTGAAAGATGTTAAAATCCTACTGAAAAGGCAATTCCTCTTCTCCCACCACTGTAAATCAACCATTAGAGCACATTTCACTAAGATAAAGGAGAATTCTGCAGGTATCAAGCTGTTGGGCAGTGAAATGTGCTGCCTCAAAGGGAGTAAGCTCTCCATCATTGAAAATATTCAAATGAAAATTGCATGACATCCAACAGGAATGATACCAGAAGTCAGTAGTTGGCTGCATTGTTTCAAATACCATATATTTTATTTACAGTTTAATTTGATTACATCACAACTCTTGGAGGCAGTATGGCATAGTGAACAGGTTGGGTCTTGGAGTAACCTGCAACCTCTCTGACCTGATTTTCAGTTTCTTCATCTATAAAATAGAGACTATGATACCAGATATAATGTGAAAATTAGGAATCGATAAATAAAGAGACTGGCACTATGTTTGGTTCATAGGAGAGGTTCAATAAATAATAACTATTATTCTCATATTTCAGTCTTCCTAGTCTACAACTTAAGAAAACCACTTAAAAATTAGAAGTGACTCTTATGGTACAGATAGGTATTAAAAAAACTGAGAAGTGACAATTGGGATCAGTTTTTTTTACTTTTAAGGTTATATTTTGTTATGGATCACTGTCAGTAACTGGACACTTACTATATGCCAAGCTGTGTGCCAAGTGCCTTAAATATGAAATCTCACAAAACGAAAATGAGGTAGGTTTCCTTATCCTTATTTTGCAAAAAACAGACACACACAGGTGAAGTAACTTGCTCAAAGTTTTTCAAGAAGAGGCAGAGCTTGAATTCAAACCAAAGCCAGACTTTAACACTGGCGTTTTAGACACTATTGTCTCCTGCCCTCACTTTTGTTTTTATTTGCATTCTAAGTTTTACTTAATCTAAAACTCACCTTGCCTTAAACTGACCCTTAGCTATGTTCGCAAATATCATTGCAGATATTATTCATCTACATTATTGGAATTGTAACACATATAAGCAAATATGTGATCTTTGTAGCAGATCCAGGCATTCTCCCCTACAGGGTCTACAATATAGAAGCTGACTTTGTCAAATTCCATTCCATTCCATGTAATTAAAAAATATCAAAAACTTCCCAAGGATTACTTTAGAGAGTGAATATTGGTATTTGTTAATATAACACTGATTTTTAATTAAAATAGTGAAAAAAATGAACAAGTTTGAATTTTAGCCTTGTAACTTTTTCTTTCTTTTTTTTTTTTTTGAGACAGAGTCTCGCTTTGTTCCCCAGGCGAGAGTGAGTGCTGTGGCGTCAGCCTAGCTCACAGGAACCTCAAACTCCTGGGCTCAAGTGATCCTCCCTCCTCAGCCTCCTGGGTAGCTGGGACTACAGGCATGCACCACCATGCCCGGCTAATTTGTTGTTTCTATTTTTAGTTGACTGGCTACTTTTTTTTCTATTTTTTAGTAGAGATGGGGTCTTGCTCTTGCTCAGGCTGGTCTTGAACTCCTGACTTCAAGCTATCCTCCTGCTTCAGCCTCCCAGAGTACTAGGATTACAGGCATGAGCCACTGTGCCTGGCCAACTTTTTCTTATTTCTTTTCTTTTTTCACCTTCGAGCTGTTTAAATTTTTAATTTTCAAATTATAATTTTGAATACTATTTCAAAAATTAAAATTCCTTGCAACATACCTCTTAATGGTTCCCCTTTCCATTTTAATCTGGTTTCTACCTGGGCAAAAGCTCAAGGAAATAGATGATTCTTCTTCTTTGACCTGAAGATCAAAGAATTTTAGTCTTTTAAACCTATAGTAGAAGGAGGGGATTATAGGATCAAGAGTCCTCCTGCTTCTAAATCGTGTGCATGTGTGTTTAGCTCAATTCTAGTTTTTAAATATGCTTTTAGACTTCACATAGTGAGAAAGTATACAGAGATTTGATATTGATAAAGTATTGAGGTAGTATTATGAACAGTTTTATTTATACAGTATGCCTTTAAATAAGATCTGCTTAAGATAGGGTTTTGCTAACTAGATTGTGAACTATTAGAATCAAAAACAGTTTTCTTCTTTGTATCACCCACAGCAAGTAAAGAATGTAGAATTCTCCACAGAATCATAGAACCTGGACTTTACAAGTCATGTGATCCAATTGCTCATTCAATGAATCCAGCTTTCAATTAGCCCAATGACAGGAGTTTCCTAACTCAGGCAGCAACTATTTCTGCTGTTGAATACTTCTAATTGTTTTTTAAAAAATGAATGAAAGAAAGGACAGAGGAAAAAGTTAAGAAAAAATTATGCTATTGAACCAAAACTCAATGGTTTGTACCCATTTTTTATTTTTTTCACATGATGGTTATTCAAGTTCTGAACACATCATTTGTTTCTCCTTTCACACCTCTCCTCTCTAGGTGAAAAGTCAGTGGTACTTTCCACTGTACCCAGGGGAAATAACAGCATTGCTGGGGTGGGTGTGTGGTCTTGGGAGACTTTTCCAAACTACACAACACTCTTGAACAGCGGAATGTACCATACCCTCAGGGTCAGGGAAGGGAAGCCTCTGTTTCAGGTTAGGTTCCCCAGGAAGCAGGTGCTAAGGAGTTGGGAACACTAAAGGTTTACTGGGGAGTAAGATCCCTAAAGGAAAAGAGGAGGGAGAAGAATGGGGCAAGTGGAGCAGTCAGAAGCAGTCAGTCTGCCAGCCCCCACATCCCCAGGAGCCCCAGCACAGAGAGTGGTCATCAGAGTCTTGCACTGAGTGGAAATGGCTAGGCCTTTGCACCACTGTCCTGTTCAGTGAATGGCGAGATATCCCCCAGAGAAGATATCTCGTCTTAAAAGCTGAGGTGGAGCCTGAAGGAGCTGACAGCTGGAGGCTGTTGGGCAACCACACCCCCTGTAGCTGGGCAGTGAGTCATTTCTTAAAGAGGGCTCTGTGCAATGCATGTCTGTGTCTGCCCCAAGAGGGCAGGAAGGGAGGAATCAGGGAGATATTTTAGAGAAGTCTTGACAAGTCTTGGTGATTGGTCAGATACAGAAGGAGAGGTCAAAGATAACCCTGATGACTAGGACAGCACTGCCTTCAACATGTGCAGTGTGATTAAGATATAACCTCTTCCTACCATGCCCAAAGCTGCCTTTGACTGAAAGTAGCCTGATTGTTTATTGCCTCAGTTGCCATGGCTCCTGCCCTCTGTGTTGAGTGACCAACCATGCTCCTTAGCTGCAACTGATAGGGCTGGCCAAGGGATTGGTCCACAGGCAAAGGCAAAAGACATAACCAGGCTGGAGGTGGCTTGATGTGAAACTGTCCCATTTTGAATGAGGACAAACCAACTCAGTAGTCTTTTTGGGAGACTCAAACACTAAGTGAATAAGGAGAGGTTGAAGCATTTGCTCAGACTGTATCCTAAAGAACACTGAGCTATTGTTCTCATTCTCTCCCCAAGCTGTCTAGACAGCAGACCTAGAAGTCCTATTGTTGCCTGAAGAGGCAACATGTCCTTTGCTCCCCAATATATCCTTGCAGCAAACCCCATTATCATACGTGATCTGGGCATGTTGCTTCCTTAAAGTGAGTATCCTTTGAATTCGAAAATCATACTAATGTGGTTATTTTTTCTTTGTAAAAGTGGGTAAAAGGTAAAGATTGACCCTGAACCTCTAAGAACTGTCCTTGATTTTCTGTGTGGGCAACTTCTATAAACCTTGGATGTGTACAGCTTGCTTCTGTACCTCCACTGTTATTTTCCCACAGCAGGAGCTGCCACGTCTCTAATCTTTGAATGTCAGGCTGATCTGTCTGCTGCAATTTCATGGCATTGCAAAACACCGCCAGGCTCCCCAAAGTAGCCTGAAATGATTATTTTCTACATAATATTTTTCTGTATCATTTTGTTCCATTGAACTCAGTTCCAAAAAGATGGAGTGACCTGTGAAGTGAATTTCTTCTTTTGCTGTGCCATAAAGCAGTCCTACTATCTGTTCTTTCACTCTTTCACTCATTTTGTTCATCCAGTTTTGCTCCCCCCAACCCCATGCCCATTGCAAGTGTCCTGCCCAACGGAGTTCAATGCAGCAAGAGGACAGGCATATTTAGGATCTTGTGATTCTGTCCCACCCTTTACTGTTGATCATGGCTTCATACCTTTAATGATGCCCTCAAGAAGCCAGATGTGATACTAGTATGTAGCTTGGATGGGATAAGGATAAGACAGAATAGAATAAGGGTTAATTACTTGCTCGGCAGAGGATTCTCTTTAATTTTTTTAAGATAAAACTGTTCACCACGGGATCATCTTAAAATGCCTCCATGATGCACTTAAACTCTTTGATTTACTATGCTTAAACTTATACTTCACTTTTCTCAAAAAGTAGGTATCAATTTAAGAAGACATAATATGTCCTAAAATAATTGTTCTTTATAATTACAGATTACATGTAATAATAGCTTTACTTTTTTTTTTTTTTTGCTTATATATGTTCGAAAATACTTAAAAAACCTGAAGAAACACTGAAGCCTCACTTCGGCAGGTTGTAGAACAGTGGCACAATCACAGCTCACTGTAACCTTGAACTCCCGGACTTAAGTGATCCTCCTGCTTCAGTCACCTGAGTAGCTATGACTACTCAGGTGAACGGATGAATAGGTGGAGCACAGAGGATTTTTAGAGCAGTGAAACTGCTCTGTGTAATACTGTAATGGTGAATACATGTCATTGTACATTTGTTCAAACCTACAGAATGTGCAACACTAAGAGTGAAACCTAAGGTAAACTATGAGCTCTGGGTGGTGATGATGTGTCAATGCAGGTTCATCAGTGACAACAAATGCACCACCCTGGTGGGGGCTGTTGATAACGGGAGGCTGCGTATGTGTGGGGATAGGGGGCATATGGGAAATCTCTGTGCCTTCTGCTTAATTTTGCTCTGAGTTTAAAACTGCTAAAATTAAAGCCTATTTTTTTTTTAAAGTCTCCCTCCAGCTCCAGTCCCCAAGGCACTTTGAGTCCACCTTGGCATTTGACCCCTCCCTGCCCACCATCCACCACCCACCACTGCCATTCTTTTGCACATTTGACAGTTATTTATTAAGCACCTGCCTAGTGCTAGACACTATCCCAGGTGTAAGGATACAGCAGAGAATAAAACAAAATCCCTGCCCTCTGGAACTGACATTTCAGCAGGGTGGAGGCAGACAACAAGGAAAAATTGAATGTGTACAGTTGATCTGATGGTGGTAAGTGCCGTTGAGGACAAGGAGTGCCAGGTCAGGGACGGTGCTATTTTTGAAGGTTGGTCTTGGGAGGCCTCTGATAAAAAGATATTTAAGAAGATACCTGAATAAAGTAAGAAAGCAAGCCCTATGGCTCTCTTGAGAAAGCTTTCGGGCCAGAGGAAACAGGAAATGCAAAGGCATATTCTAGGAAGACTTGTTTCTTGGACTGCTCTACTGTCACAGTAACTTCTGTTGCCTTTTCAAAGAAAGACTGAAGGGAGAAATCACCTTCTCAATATTTTATTTAACCAGAGGTTAAACTTGAGCTGGTTATAGTGTCATCTTTTTTCATACCTAGCAATAATATATATTAATTGGACCATTTACTTATAAGAAAGTATTATTTTATGTATAAATATACTTTGATTAACTAAGTATGTTTTATTGAAAAATAATTTACACATCGATCAGATTTTTGTAAATCAAATATTTTGAAAACATTATACAATTTTGTACCAGCTCTGAACCCAGCCAGTATTGTGAATACTTCTAACCTCTCTTCAGTGATTATTTTAGAGCAGTGGTTCTTAAGTGGGGGCAATTTTGCACCCCAGGGGACATTTGGCAATGTATGGAGACATTTTTGGTTGTGACTACCTTGTCAGAGGGAGGGGTTGCTACTGGCATCTAGGGAGTGGAGACCAGGCATGCTGCTAAACATTGTACAGCGATGAACAAGACTGTGTAACAAACAAAAAAATTTTGACCCCAAATAACAATAGTGCTGAGGTTGAGAATCCTGCTCCAGTATCATAAGCTTAAGCTAAAATTCACAGGTTAGAGGAGAGGCCCGTGGCACATGTATCTGACCAAGTTAAGGCAGAGAACGTAAGACCATGTTTTATGTTGCTCTTGATCTGATTCACTCAGTTATTTATTAATTCATTTGTTCAACAAATATTTGCTGAGTGCTGGTATTTTAAAAATATTACTGTGTACAAATTATTTCAGAACTTAGCAGTCTGAAACTGCACAAAATGTGAGTTTTTTTAGTTTTTGTGGGTCAGGAATTTGGAAGCAGTTTGGCCTGGGTGGTTTTGGTTGGAAGCCTCTCACAAGGTCGTGGTCCAAATGTCAGCCAAGGCACAGTCATCTGAAGGCCTGACCGGGGCTGGAGTCTGCTTCCCCGGTGCTCACTCACGTGGCTGGACAGTTGGTGCAGGCTGTTGGCAGAAGACCTCAGCCCCTTGCCACGTGGATCTTTCAAAGTCTGCTCGAATGTCCTCGCCACATGGCTTTCTTCACAGCAGGTAATTCAAGAGAGAGCAAGGCAGAAGACACGTGCTTTTGTTACCTAATCTTGGCTGTCACACACATCACTTCTCTAGTATTTTATTGGTTTTACAGGACAGCTCTGTTCAGTGTGGGAGGGGACTGCACAAGGGTATGAACACAAGAAGGTGACAATCACTGGGGCCGCATTGCAAGCTGGCTACCCCAGTACCCTGCTATGTCCTGCACTGTTCTAAGTATGGTGATGCAACGTGGTAGTGAGCTCTGTGACAGGTAAGTGCCCAGCTCTCACGGAGCCTTTATTCCTAGTGGAGGGAGATAAGCAACAGATAAACTGATAAATGAACAGGGTAAATTCTAGAAAGATAATAAAGCAGAGTGATGCAATAGTGAATGATGGGCTAGGGAGGCAGGAGTGCGAATTTAGATGGGGTAGTCAGGGAAGGCCTCGCTGAGACCTGAATGACAGGAAATTGGCCCTGGGGATACCCAGTGACAGAGTGTTCCAGGGAGAGGGACAATAGGTACAAACTATTACTAATAGTAACTGATGGAACCTCGATTTGTACATGAGGGCTGAGAACGTAGGGTGACCAAGAGAATGTGTTTAGTTTTACAACTATAAGTTACACCTTGCTCATTTAAGGCAGGAAGTAGTATAGAGTAGTGATATGAGTATAAAATGGTACAAATACTTAGAAAACTTGTTCAGCAGTATCTACTACAAACTGAATATGTCTCCTTTATGATTGAGGAATTCTTCTCCTAATACCAAGAGAAATGAATGCATAAGTCCACCTAAAGACATTTAGACAAATGTTCAAAGTAGCTTCATTCACAGTAATCCCAAACTAAAAACAACCCAAGTGTCAACAACTGAAAATAAATTGTGATATATTTATACGATAGAATATTATACAGTAATAAAAAGAACAAACTACTGCTATATATAGCAACTTGCATGAATCTCACAGACATGATATTGAGTGGAAAATGCCAGGCACAAATGAGCACCTACTGTGTGATTCTGTTTATACGAAGTTCAAGGATGGGCAAAACTAATGGATGGTGACAGAAGTCAGAACAATAGTTTCCTGGTATGAGGTGGGGTGTTCGACTTGGGAGGGGTATGAGGAGACTTTCTGGGGAATTAAAAGTATTCTATGTCTTGGCCGGGCGCGGTGGCTCATGCCTGTAATCCTAGCACTTGGGAGGCCGAGGCGGGCGGATTGTTTGAGCTCAGGAGTTCGAGACCAGCCTGAGCAAGAGCGAGACCCCGTCTCTACTAAAAATAGAAAGAAATTATCTGGCCAACTAAAATATATATATAGAAAAAATTAGCCGGGCATGGTGGCGCATGCCTGTAGTCCCAGCTACTTGGGAGGCTGAGGCAGTAGGATCGCTTAAGCCCAGGAGTTTGAGGTTGCTGTGAGCTAGG
>CM052438.1:51256948-51274105 GCA_028533085.1 Varecia variegata | reverse complement strand
AATTGGCAAATTCTAAAATATGCTATCAGTGGCTTAGAACTCCATTTGTGTTAAAAAGCGCAAATAGTTGAGAACAAAAATCAATCAGCAAATTTGTAATTAACAATGATTAATTTTAAGGGGAAAATATACCAAACACAATAATTTTGTGGTGAAATTAAATTACATATAATATCATTCATATTCTTAATAGGTTACTTTTGACTTGTAGAGTATTAAAATTAAACATTGACCTTATTTAATAGTTTTTGAAAATTCTCTATCCTCCCTACTCTAAACGCTTACACAATTTTATTTCTGTAAAAGCAGATGAGCTCCCTTTCTCATGAATACTACTTTTTTTCCATCTGTGTCTTTGGTTCTTTATGCCTGCAAGCAGTTTCAGCTTCTAGTAATCTTGTAAAACTTGGAACCCTCAGGCAGTGGGAACAAGCAAGTGCCTAAGTCTCCCCTTTAGATGTGTCTGGGGGCCTCTGCTGCACCCTGGGGAGCCATCTCTGATTTGTCCCTCAACCTTAGCCACATTCCACGTGAATGCCAGGTAAGTATTTATTGACAGAGGTATCCAAATGCAAGTCATTCCGGTGGTTCTCTGGAATTGTGTTTGTTATTTATTAAGCACCCACAGTAGGTCAGAGAGTCAATGAATTTTAGAGCTGGAAGGGATTTTAGAGGTGACCTGGTCCAACCCCTTCATTTTATAAACAAGGAAGTTGAGCTCCAAAGAGAAGGACTCTGTCCAAGGTCAAGCACATAGTACTCAGGAGAACTAGAAAGAAACTCCCAGCCAAGGGCTCTTTGAGCCTACCACAGCTGCATTATGTATTATTAGACCTAATCCCTGCTCTCTAGAAATTTAAAATCTAATGAATCCAATTTTTTGTAGTTTAAGGTGTTTGCATAATCAGAATGATGGAGCTGGGATCTACTTTCGTTTTGTTTTTTAGAGACAGGGTGTCTATGTTGCCCATGCTGGTCTCAAACTCCTGGCCTCAAGTGATCCTCCTGCCTCAGCCTCTGGAGGAGCTAGGACATAGGTGCGCACCACCACATCCACCTTTACTTTTGGATTTAGGGGAAAACTTTGATAAGAAGACAGAAATAAGCAAAAAATGAATATTTTAAAAATTGATTTGACTTTATTTACATTCTATTTTGTTCCAAAGAAGATATTAAGAAGCTTTAAAAGGGGCATACAAAATAACAAGGCAGAACAAGGAAGAAAAACACTATACAAACAAGTAAGAAAAACGGCAAAAAGGCAAACAAAGGTAGTAAGTTGGTTGGGAACAGATGGAGCTAGGTCTGGAGAATGCATACCATAAAGCCCTGCACACTGGCTAGAGGGAGACCACAAAGTTGCTGTTAAGCCTCCTAGCAAGAAGGAAAGTATGAACAAGGAAAGCGTAAACTGTTACAAGATTCACAAATCCCAGACTGAAAAAAAAATAACAAAAAAAATCCCCACCAGCCCGGGAAATGCACAACTCTTTTTTTTTTTAAAGAATGAGGCCAGCGAGAAAGTTCTCCCACATGTTCTCATATACCCTATAGTGTATTAGGACAAACTGGAATTGGAGTCACAGCCTTTTTGAGGACTTGAGGATCTCCTGTTCACTGTCACTTTCCAAGAACTGAACAGAGACTTCTTAAGGCCACGCCACCACGCTGGGTGTCTGGATTTGGAGAAGGGAGCAGCAAGCCAGGGACCCTCTTCCACATACAGCAGATCCCCGGGAGAAGGCTGGGATGCGCCTGCGTGTGAATACAAATGCCCTTTTGCCTGAACATGGAGTCATTTTCCTCTCCCAGCGTCCGGATCCTGCCAGTTGGTGCCCCCCCCACCAGCAGTCAGAGACTCCCCAAAGGAGTTCCCCAAGGCCCCAGAATGGGGGTGCCTCAAGGAGGGAGCGTAGAACCTGGGGCCAACATCTAAAAAGGCTGTTTATCCTGACCGGCTGTCAGGGTTGATTAAAAATTGCAGAAATTATTTCCATGGGTAAAAGGCAGGGGACCATTTAGAGCTCTAAATACCCAGTACATCAGAGAAGGAGGCCAAATTACTGTTTGAGTGGGGAGGAGGGAGGTTTTCGTGGGGACAAAGGAGCCCATTCTACCATTTCCCCCTTAAGGAAAACACAAGGGAAAACACCCAGTGTCTCTTAAACATTAAAAAGGTTGAGAATAAAGATGTGTTTAGGTTGCTTTGTAGCAACGGTGAAGGGAAATCTATTAGTTTCAAAAAAGTGATTTGTATTTTACTTTCTATTTCTCATTTTGTCTTTGGTTTACCTAAAAAATTAGCTATTGTGAACTATAAATTTGGACCAGCTCAAAAATATTTAGGATGATATCCCACCTAAAGAAACACATATCCGCATAGAAATGGATGTTTCAGTTTTAAAGGTTTCTCTCTGCTCTTGATTCCCAAACTGTTACATAATCACTGTGGAAAATACAGAAAATAAACTTTAAAGGAGTAGAGGATAAAATCTCCTATAATCTGATCCATACACATGTTCTGGTAAATTTCCTTTCATTTTTGCATCTATGCATTATATTTGTATATAATTAAGATTCAATTAGAGAATTAACTAATTTGAAAATCAATTTCAAGTTGCAAGATAGTTCTTAGATTTGCTTCTTGTCATCATTCTCTAAGCCTGGAAGATTGGATTTCCTCTGCAAATAAGTTTGTACAGAACTTAACCATCTAAATGAGCATGTCCCCTTCAAGGTAACTTGGGAGACAGTGACATGATGCCACCATGTATTTATTTTAACACTGTTGACTTTGCTTACAATGTTTCTGGAATTCCTCTTGGGGACTTACTTTCTGAGCCTATGGTACTATTTTTTGAGCATTATCGGATTGACAAGTTCTCTTCCTTTGAGGGTGGATTTATCTTTAGAAACTGGCAAAAGTTATCAGAGGTCAGGTTGGATGAATAAGGTGAGTGATCCCTCAAGCTGGGAAATGTTGTTTTTGGTTGAGTACATTGTGGATCCAAACTGTATTGAAATTTATTTTCTCATGCAGTAAAAGGGTTTTGAAGAGGAAATGTTTTAATGGAAGGGAGATTTACCCTCCACAAATCCCAGTGAATTCTATAGTGTGGAGTAGAAAATTGTCTCTGCAGGACTAATTCATATTGAGTTTTCTGACTTGTAATTACACTTTTGGTGGCCAAAAGCTATTTGTTGTACATACTCCATGATAATTCCATTCTCAGTTTTTGGCAAAGCAAAAAGCATTCCATATTCAAATGCAAGACAGTCACTGAGGCAAATTGTTCTTAACCAATTAACTAGCTAAAACTACACTTACCGTTACCATTATCTTGAGATATAGAAGGCTGCTTCATGCTTTAATTATCCTGTTCCTCATTTATAATGTTCTTTCTATTCATTTCAGCTTGAACGTTCTTTCCCTATTTTCCACATAAATCTGGTAGCATAAAAGAGAAAATTAGATGGCCCTAATTTTGTCAGTACAGATAGTTAATATTTCTGAAGGTTACTTCTGAAGGTTGCATACAGAGTCATGTGTAGCTTTCTGAATCCAAGTTTGCATAATATTTCAAGTACAAAGTGTAATTCTTCTCAGTGTTCTTTCATCGTGTTTCTTATATTTGACAGCAAAAGATTACAAGCTTTTTTTTTTTTATAATTCAAGGATTTTAGTAAACATCTGGAGGAAGAGGCAACAATATTTCCTTTTATATTTTTTCCCTATGAACTCTTGTTTCATCCTGATAAGTTAAATTATATATATGGTGAAGCTGGGAAAAAATTTAAATATATATATATTTAAAATTTTTTTTTGCTGTCTTGTGACTATTCACTAGTTTTCTTATTCCTTTTTCCCTCCCGCTTTGTTTATGACCAGTTTCCATAGCATAGTTTTCTTATTCCTTGAAGACTAGTTTTCTTGCTTTCATTTAAGCATTTTTTTCCCCTTTGGTTTAGTTAAATCTGAGAATTCTGTAGAAGGGAAAACAAAATACTATTTGTTGTCTGTGTGCATAGTATGCTGTCACTTGACTAATAAATAGTTACAGGAGTGTATGTGAATATATATTGCTTGTGCGTGCATAGACTATCTTTGGAAATATAAACAAGACCTGGTAACATGTGTTGTCTCTGGGAGAGGAATTGGGTAGCAGAAAGGAAGGGAAGGAAACTTGATGACATACCTTTTTCGAACCTTTTGAGTTTGGGACCATGAAGAATGCAATGCTGATTACTAATTAAAAACCAAAACAAAACACCTGCCATTTTTTTAAAAAGAAAAGAAAAATTAAAGAAACAGAAATCTCTCTCTTTGGTCTGAATCTGCAATCTGGAGTGAAGATCAAAAGAAAATCATCCCCTGTCTTGCTAGCTCCATCTC
Source organism: Varecia variegata (assembly GCA_028533085.1). NCBI lineage: Eukaryota > Metazoa > Chordata > Mammalia > Primates > Lemuridae > Varecia > Varecia variegata. The sequence goes on along the minus strand of CM052438.1, from coordinate 51,269,712 downwards.
TTCTTCCCTATTCCTCTTTCATTCCTGCCAGCAGCTTTTAGCTTCCACTGATCTGATAAGAACTGAGAATCCACAGGTAGAGAATGCATTACCTGTGCTCAAGCTGCCCCTAAGCTCTGCAGGATCCTCAGTAGACAGATGGGAGTCCTTCACAGAGCACAGACAGAAGTCACCTCCTCTGGTCTCTGCATCACGGTCTTATCCCGGACATGTGGCAAGTAAATAGCTTTTGATCAATATATTCAAAGCCATATCCTTCTTGAAGTTCTCTAGGAGTGTTCTTGTTCTTTGTTCATTAGGTAGCTGTGTTTTTCTCACCTCTGAGCCTTCTAGCATGTGGTTCTCTTTGTCCAGCTAACTCTTTCCAGCCCTTAAGGCTTTATTTCTTGAGCTCCATGAGGCTTAGTGGCTGATTAGTATGGGCTGCCTCCCGCCAGGAGGAGTGGAGGCCTTTGAGGGTGGGGGCTGAGGGCAGGAGACCTCCCTGCTATGCATTTCCTCTGCCTATGCATTTTCCTCTACCCTCACAGCGTAATTTAGGACTCCTTGCTTTATGCTTTTCAGTGTCTGATACAACAAATGTTTGTAGAATGAATAGATTAATAAATCAGTGATTGAGAATCTTGTCCATTGCCCTACCCTACTTCCTAGCCAGAGAGATGGTACCGTATCGATGGATCTCTGTTTTTCCGTTGTTTCTGGGGGAAAATTTTCCCATGCTCTAGCAGTAGAGTCCATATACGTTTGATCTTCATAAATTGAGTGCCTATTAAGTTGAGGGATGCTGGCATTCTCTTGCCATTTGATGAATAAACATTATCTAAATTGAGTTTAAGTAGAAAACCTATGTGACAAATAATAAACTCAAATCCAGTTTCCTAGGACTTTTATTTTCTTGTCTAGGCCTCTGTCTTTGGTGCTTCTTCATCAATGGCTGTAATAGAAACACAGATTTTAGGTAAACAGTTGTCTTTTGAGAATTAAACCATAAGAAAATTTATTCTACAGAAAATATACCTATTAAATATGCATATGGTATAAAATTGTGAAGGTTGATAACAAAATAATTATCCAAAAACTTTTCAAAACATAGAAAAAAGTTGAAACTAAAAAAAGATGAAGTTTATTTATTTATTTATTTATTTTTTTGTTTCCGGTGGCTTATCTCCGAAAAAAGATGAAGTTTAGCAGGACTAAATTGCATAAACATAGGGTGAGGGAAAGCAGGCTTGGAAACAGTTCATATAGAGAAAGTATTAGAGTTATGACTCACTCAAATGTTCAGTGAACAGTGTGATAATGTGATTTAAAATTTAATGCACATGGACTACCTTAAACTAAGGACACCAAGTTCTGGACTTAGAAAATAGAAGCCATTTTTGCTCACTCAGATCAACCAGCAGTATCAGGGCACTACCTTCTTTCTAAGAATATTCACAGGTCAGAGTGCATCTGGGCCTGTGATTTTCAAACTATGAGTTGTCACTCATGAATGAATATGAAACCCATTTAATGGGCTGGGTGTGGTGGCTCATGCTTGTGATCCCAGCACTTTGGGAGGCTGAGGCGGGAGGATTGCTTGAGCCTAGGAGTTCAAGACCAGCCTGGGCAACATAGTTAGACCCCATCTCTACAAAAAATTAAAAAATTAGCCAGGTGTGGTGGTGCTTGCCTGTAGTTCTAGTTACTTGAGAGGCTTAGGCAGGAGCATCATTTGAGCCCAGGAGTTTCAGACTGTAGTGAGCTATGAACACACCACTGCACTCCAGCCTGGGGTGACAAAGCTAGACTCTGTCTCAAAAAACAAACAAACAAACAAACAAGCAATCCATTTAATGGATAGCAACCAGCATTAAAAAAAAGTTGAATTGGAAAATACATGAGTTCATGGCAGCTAATAAGGCTAAGTATTATTTTATGAAACTTCCATTTCAGTTATATGTATGCATATGTGTACTGATTTCTGGCCACGCTTGGCGTGGCTCAAGCCTATAATCCCAGCACTTTGGGAGTCCAAGGTGGGAGGATTGCTGGAAGCCAGGAGTTTGAGACCAGCCCCATCAACATAGCAAGACTCCATCTCTACAAAAAATAAAAAATTAAAACGGATGTCTTTATGTGGGTCATTGTCAACAAAATTCAAGAAACACTAAAGTAGAGAAAGATACCCAGATGGTGAGAGAGATGAACACTTGATGGCTGAAGAAACAGTTGCAACAATCAGGATTGTTTAGCTTGAAGAGAAGACTAAGAGATGACATAGAGTGATCTTCCATGGGTTGAAGGACTGTCATGGAGAGGAGAGAATGGCTTTGTTCCCTGTTGTTTCAGGAGACGGGGGTTCAAGGGAGGGAGTTTTTCAATCACTATGTGCATGAACTATCTGACAATTGGAGCTGTCCATCAATGGAACTGCAAAATAACACACTGTAGGAGTGCTTAAGCACAAGACAGGGGACCATCTGTCAGGGTTACTCGGCAGAGATTTCTATATTGGGAGAGAGGTTGAATTAGACATCTTTGAATGTGTCTTTCAACTCAAAGTTTCAACCATTCTGTTTTCCCCTGTGCGGGTGATTGATTTCATAAGTTGTCTGCTTGGGATCAGGTAATTAATTCAGCGGGCACATTAAACAAGTGGTTATCTCTTGTGAATGGAAACACAAAAAATGTGATTCACTAATTTGCTAATTATTCTTATAATATCATGTGTCACAACATTTAATTTTTAGCAATGACATCTCCATTTTACTGGTGAGATTACCGAGGTCACTTGGATACTGGGATAGAGGTGAAAATAGGATGTAGGTCTCCTGAATTCTAGGCTTTACACCTACCTATGGCACCTCTCAGCCCTGAACGTGAACAGTGATATTATTCAGGTTGTGGCAGAGACCCCTGGATTCTTACCTCGATACCTGTTCTCTCCTTGCTTGTAACAGAACTGCCAATTTCTACCTGGGTTCATGACCACTTGCTATAAACACCGTATTTCCCAAGCTCCCTTGCAGCTATATATCGTCGATTGGACTCAGTTATGTCCAATGTAATACGTATGCAAGGAAGTTTCTGGGAAACGTGACAGAAAGACAGCCGATATGTGCCCTAGTTCCTCTACTTCCTCCTCCTCCCCTCTGTCCTTCCTCTCGGTGGGTTTCAAGCAGCCGTCTTCAACTGTGAAGCAGAAACCATGTGCTGAGGAGTGTGGAGACTGGGTACCCCAAAACATGCAGTCATTATAACAGCCATACAGTGGTTCATTTACAGGTGTTGGGACTCAGAAAATGACACCCCAAAATGAAAGCCTCAGAAGCAGCCTCCAAAGCAAAAGTTTTTCTTTGACTTTCTCCTGCCCTCCTGTTTCTCAGTCCCATTGTCCCCCGAGGCTGGCCACAGAAACTAGAATCCCTCTTTCCAAGGTGGGTCATAGAAATCAGAACCCCTTTTCCCCAAAGCCAGCCATAAAGCCTACAAATATTACTTTAATTTCCCTCTGTCTTTCTGAGTGAAAACTGGCCAAATAGAATTTATCTAATCTACTTTGAGTATAGGTCATAAGACCCCCATTTCGGAGAGGATCCTGCCCCGTACCCAGAAGGAAGAAATACTGAACAGAGAGGCCAAGTAGAATCTAGACAGACAGGCCTTGCTGGGTTTCCCCTCTTGGTCTATTAGCAGTAGACCACATGCTTTTTGTCCAGTCATATTTCTACCCAGGTATCCATACTTTGTTGAACCTAAACATAAAAATGGACAATTTCCCCCGTATCTTTGGGTCTTCATTCTGAAGGCTCCTGTGTCATGTAAAACTATGATCATGTTAAATAAAATTTGTATGCCCTTTCTTCAATTAATCTGCCTTTTGTGAGTTGATTTTCCAGTGAACCTTCAGGGGGCAAAGAGAAATTTTCCCATGGCCCCTATACAGGACAAAGAAAGATAGAAACTTCTGTTTTATGTAAGCCAATGTTATTTATTTGTTGTGTGCAGTTGAACCGAATCTTAATTGATTCACCTGGTCTCTCTCTCACCTGTGAACTTTGGGTGCTCCACCCTTATTTGTTGTAACGTTGCCAGGATACCAGATCTCCTGAAGTTAGGATCTTAACATCTTTCATAATAAATGAACACCCAAAAATGTTGGATCAGTGTCTGTCTAGTTATTCTCAGGGTAAAAATGAGCATATATTTGCTCTTATAGTGTACTAAATGCTTCTTTCCTTAGTAGACACAATTAATGAGGCTTCTAAAGGGTCCTGACTAAGGCATTCAGAGAAATGGATTCATCTATAGCCCTGCTCTTCTATAGACAACTTTTGGGATAACAGTAACTTTTCCCATAACAGTAGCTTTTCCCTCTTTTTCTAGTCTTGGTTCATCCCTGCAACCAGACTGGACCTTGGTTTATCATCCTTTTTACTACTTAATGCAACACAATGGGGCTTTAGGTGATCATGATTGTGGGCAGGGCCTGGATTTCAGAGAACTCAGAAAACTTGTACAACCCTCCCCATTTTCTCAAGACAAGGAGAGTCTGAGATGTTCCCTGTGTGGTCACACAATCAGACGGGCTGAAAAATTATTGCAGAGTCCTTGTGCAAAGAGCAAAGAATGATGTGTGGACATGAAGACATGAAGAGGGAACTTTTCTATTTCTACTGCTACTGTCTCCTTTTAGATTCGCTGCAACAAGTAGAATCTGATAGATCTTCTGGTTAATCTGATTCCATAGCCTGTAACTTTATCTGGTGACTCAAAATTACTGTAATATTTGAAGATAACAGTTAGTAGACTTTCTGATTCCTGATTCTGAGCTCTACCCATAGTGGTATTCAGTGGTCCCTCTTGGTAATCCTTGGGAATAAGTTTGGTATATTAGAAGTTGGTATCACACATATGTCTCCTCTATACATTTATAATGTTAGAACAGAGAACAGAGAAAAAGGATTAGAAAGGCAAGTCATAGTTTTGGGGATGGGATTCACATAGAAACCAGAGTTCTGATAATGCCATAAATTTGAAGCACTATGATATCACAGAGCCTTGATCTAAAATCCAAGGTTCTGCCAAGAGTTTCTTTTAGGGTTTGTTTCACTTTAGGGTTAAAAAATCTGCATATTTTAGTGATATGCTATGCATATAGCATAGGAGGAAAAGAATTATAATCCACTGAACAGCATTTATAGCTAAAAATGCTTATTTCAAAGACAATCCAGGGAGTCTATAGGAAAATTCTATATTGAGCTAAGAATAGAATAAACATGGCTTTGCAAAAGCATTTGAGATGGTCCAGCAGAACCAACAGTGCTACTTGAAGCATTTCCATTAGCCACCTTACACCTCCATACACATTTTCTTTAATGCCTCAAAGATATATTTAAACACGATTTGTTAAAGACTCATTCAGAGTGACTCACCAAAGAAAACCATCATAGACCTCTAAAATTTGACTGTAACACACACATACACATACTTCTCCCCCTACTCTTTTCTTTAAAGTGAACTATCAGGCTATCATTTTCATAAGAAAAACAAAGAGAGTCATCTACTAGACTATTAAAGCAGAATTGCTTTATTTACTTTGCAGAAGAATTTTTTTTTTGGTGAATATCTTTAACATGAGAGATACACGACTAAGCCACAATCACTAAATATCCATGAAAGATGAAATGTGTCCAGTGGTTAGGACAGGAATCTCTTGCTTCCTGTTGGCCTTACCCAGTGTTGCTTTGGACCAATCAGGTCTCACACTGCTTCAGTTTCACCAACTCTCAGGGGAAAGCAATACCTGCTTCTCAAAGCTAGAAATGCATAATTGTCTTGACTTAAAGGAAGTCCATTCTCATTACCACAAATATTTTATGAGAAAAGGAATCATTTTGAGCCTTGATAGCTCCATTATCTTGATACAATAAAATTCCGGTGGAACAAAAGAATTGGGGCAAACACACTGATGCTTATTGAGATAAAACTGACTTATGTTTAATCTACACTAAATCATCACAGGGCCAAATCTAATTTAAACGAGATGCCTCTAAAATTCTGCCAGCTTGAAGAACTTCACTTACAGAAGTTTGCTGACGGAAGAGGTATTTCTCTCCTGCCCCTGCAGAAGGCTGCATTACTCATGCTCAGTCTTCCCTCCCAGGTGACTCCACCCAATGTGATCGCCAAATAGGGCAATCCTCTGAGTGAGTTTTCCTCCTTTCACTGGAATTGTTTAGTGAACAGGAGGATTTTTTTTAAAGGAGCAGCTGGTTCTATTTAGATGTCATTTCATTTTTGGCATCTTTTGACTCATTAGCCAGGGAGAGGATTGGAAACATACGGGATACTGGTTCTCAAACTTGGTCCACAATAGAATCACTTGGGGAAATTTACAAAATTATTGGCCTGAGCATCGGGGCTTGTAAAAGTTCCCTAGGTGATTATAATGTGTGTGTATGTTGTTGTGGGAGGAGTTGATGAATCACTGCTAGAACTTAAAATGTGTGCTCCCTTAATTCCAGAAGCCACAGACAGTAGTAAAATTAGCTGTCACTAATTGAGCACTGTTGGGCCAAGCACTCTGGTAGGTGCTTTACATCCATGATGTCATTGTAGCCCCACCACAATAGTGTGTCAAGCCCTGGTGATAATCTTCACCATCAATCTAATGCAGCAAACATTTATTGGGCTCCATTATTGTTCTAGGCACCATTGTGCGTACATAGTTGAGTAAGACAGTTCATGCCCTTGAAAAGTTAATAATCTAAGATGGGATGATAACAAGGATACATTATAACCATAATATAATGCAGAATACTTTTCATGAGCAAGTGCTGATAACTAACAAGTTCAAAGGAGGGAAGACATGCTACGGATTGGGGATATCAAGACAGATGACATTTGAGGCTCAGTGGTGTGCTAGAGCCAGCTCACACTGGTCTTTGAGAAATGATAGATAAATTTTCAGAATTTTTTTTTTGAGCCAGTTGATATCAGATTAGTAACTCAAAATTGGCCACGGTGGGAGTGTTTACACTATAAAAATTGGCAAACACTACAAATCAGTGTTTTACCAGACAGCTGGTTATTAAATATTTAACAGAATACCATAAATGGGCCTTAAAAGATGTGTGGGATTTCACCCCAGCAAGGTGGTGAGGGTGAGCTATGACATGTATAAAGAAGAGTGTGATCAAAGATAAGGAGTTGGGAGAGAATTCAGACTTGCTCAAGTAAGAAGACATAGTCTAGTTTGCCTGGAGTAAGATACAGGCAGAATAATTGGAGTTACAATTGCAAAGTTGAGAGAGGGCTATGTTAGGTCTCAGCTTTCAATGTAAATGCCTAATAAAGCCCAATCCATAGTGAGTGCTTTGAAAAAGCAAGCACCCTATTTTTCCCTCTTCATTTCTCAAATATAGTTCAAACTCCTGACATCCAAGGCTCTCTACAAAAGCCCTATGATGGAGGTATTTTAAAAAATAGATAATAAGACATGATCAGAAAGATTAAGAAACTAGAGCAAAAACACACAATTACTTATTGAGTCTATGGCAGTAAGGTGAGGTGGCTGACGACACTAAGATGGAGACTGGGAGAGCAGAGGACGGCGGTACACTCTGTAGAAATAGGGAAGTAAAGAATTCAGGGTGGACTTGCTGAGTATGAGTGCTGGTTGTACACACAAGTGGCACTTTGTGGCAGCAGAGGGAGATTTGCAAGAGAAGCTGGGGCTTGAGGGATGGTTTGCAAGTCACCGTTCAAAGCCTGGTGAGCACTTACTACAATCCGATCCATTGGGCTTTAGGGGCCTGGTTTCTCCCTCTCTCGTTCTCCGTTTGGAGGCTGGCAAGCTCTTTGCTTCCATCCACAGTGATCTCAGGGATGTTGGTCAGCTGGAGCTCACTAAAAGAACTAAGAATTCTGCGGACCATGCAGAACGTCCATAGAGAATCAGGCCAATCTCTAGAAGCTGGGGCCTTCTTGGGAGTCTCAAACCTCACCAGGCTCTTGAACTTTTGGTTATGACTTCAATTCTCAGAGTGCAGGAATTCTGAACCAATCTGGTCTCTTTCTGGCTCTCATTCTTAAGGCCAAGGGAATGAGGCAGATTCCTGAATCCACCCCAGTTTAGGCCTGATCACCTGATGATGGCTGGCAACATGCTCTTCACTCCACTGTCGCTGGCCCATGGTAGACAGTCCACCCCAGAGGAGCTGGGTTAGAGGGTTAGAAAAGTCCATTTTAGAAATAGCCATTCTGTCCATGCTTGTTGCTGACACAAGTCCCAACCTGAGGATCCTCCCACCACATCTTAGGCAAGCTCCTGAAGCACAAAGACTAGCAAGGTATGGAAGGCCCTGATTTTCTGTTTTGTTTTTTAAATTAAAACCTTTATACACTCTGAAGAACATCTTTTAATCCTAGACTGCATTAAAAAATTTCTGGGTACAGATTGTTCCAATTAAATTCTTAAATGTCAAAAGTTTCTTAAAATAAAACTCCTTAAAATAAACCAAATCAGCCGTTCTGGATTCCAGCCAACATAAATCAAAGTACCTAACCAGATGGAGATTCTGTAAACTAAAGGTAATAGCAGTTGTTCGCAGCACAGAGAAAAGCAAAAGGCGTCAAATAGGCCATTTTTCCTTTTCAGACTGTTTTTCAAAACACAGGGTAATAAACACCCTAATAAACAAATGAATCGTGCTTCCTGCAGCACCTGTTCACAAATAGAAACCCCAAAATATGCCTGTGATGCTCTGAAAAAAAGAAGCTGTAGTCCAGTTAGCAAAACACCCAAATTATGCAGATGGAGGGAGAACTCCAGCAGCTGCTCGTGTAGCCTGAAGGCTGCGGGAAATGTCACCTTCGCAGTTTCCATCCAGCCCATCTAAAGGCACCAGCAAGATGCACCCTGCCCTGACGCACCAAGCGTGGTTCTGCCGGCCATGCCACCGAGACCCAGCCGGCTCCTTGGCCATGAGAAGATGCAGCTGTGTTAGAAATGGTCTCCTGCGAGAGAACTGGCCCCACCACAACCATAAACCCTGCATCGAGCCTGAGTTACCGTCCTGGTGCTGAAAGCGAAGATGATTGTGTTTGCAAAGAAAATGCTTTCTAATAAACTAAGAGGAAAGTGATTCCATCCTATATCTTGCTACCTAGCTGGGTAGGGGCCCTGTGAGCTGTCAGCAGCAATATGGGAGAAGTGGGGCAGAAAATGGCCCAGGCCAAGGTCAGACACAGATAAGAACGGAGTCTCCAAGCCCAGATTGTGGAACTCTCAGCACACCAGGGCATTGGGCAAGGTCAGCAGGGAGTCAACAGCTGTAGGTGCCAAGTTGGGGTAGAGGCACCCCATGGGCCAGCCAAGTGCTGGGCTGGCAGGACGGGGCCAGCAGGGAGTCAGGAGGCACTCCCCTCCTTCTTTGCTGGCTCACTGCTACTCATCCTTTGGGCCTTGGCTCAGACATTATTTTTTCTCCAGGAAGTCCATCATCCTGCAATTCTCCTACTTAGCACTTATAATTGAAGTGATTTGATTGATGACTGATTTTGCATCCTCCTTGCTGGATAGAACATACACTCCAGGAGCTGGGCCCGGCACAGTGTTGTCAGCCCTCAGTATGTCTCACTGGGAGGAGGGAAAGGATAGAGCACACAAAAGAGGAAGGGGAGAGGGAGGAAGACAGGAAGGACAAAGCAGAGGGAGGTGCACACAGAGCTGCAACTCGTTCCAGACTCTCTTTTCCAGGGCTGTTGGTGGGCTTGTAAATGTAGGGGGCGTGGCTGATCCTGAAGGCTAGGACCCTGGCCCAGCAACGGACCCAGGTGGTGGACACGGGAAAGCATATGGTTTAGGCTTAGGAACATGAAACATAAACCTCTCCTGGAAAAATAATTGCATTTTATTTTTTAGTGTTTCATCTCTTGATGGGGTTTTTCTTTCTCTAGTGTTTGAGATGAAAACAAGCTGTAACCTGAAACTATAGATACTTCTCAAGGATGATGGCATATTGAAAGAATGTAGTTAAAATGCTCCTTAGGGATCATCTACCGTTGTAAAGAACAGGGGCAGAGGAACAGATTCTCTTAATCCTTGGATTTATTCAATGGATTTTACCAAAATGGGATAAACCTCAGAAAAAAAAAAAAGACAAGCATTTACAATATCATTGCAAACAAAATCTAATAAGAGACATGTGAAGGACATAGGCCAAGGGACAGCTTTAAGAAGGCTGCATTTTACAGGCAAAGACTTTTGCCAGTAGCTCTGTTACCAACAGAATTACTGATGTTGCGCATCCAGTCTGTGGCAAGTGGGAGTCTAGGAGTGGAAGGTGATGGGGACAGTGGGTTTGGGAATATTAGCCAGGTGGGAGGAAGCAGTGGTCCAAAAACTTTAATGATTTCCTATGGTTTAAGTGGGGTTGAGTAGATCTGAGGTGGGGCCCTGGGTTCCACTTTTAAAACAATCTCCCAAGCTTTGTCTGTGCATGGGAGCTTGGGACCACACCGCAGGTAGCAAGGTGGAAGAGCACTAGAAAGGGATGTGTTGCTGTGGGGAAAAGCACAGGTGAGAACAATAAGCTTCCCAAGGGTAGGGACTCTCGGGAATTTTATCTTTCTCTGTAGGCTACCGTACACAATGTACACTCACATATTTCTATTTCACTTAGAATCTTTGGGTTGCAAGGAATGAAGAGTTCACTCAACCTAGTTCAAGTGACGAGGTCTGTGGTAAAGAAACTGCAAAACTGTGAGGGCGATGGAAACTTCTGGAAACCAGGATCTGTGGACTAGCCGGGCCTTGAAGAGACTGGAACCAGATATCATCCTGAACTCAGAGCAGCCCGAGGGACTTCAGGGGCAGGGATTTGTGGAATTCTCCACTGTCTTGTTGTTCTTTGAAGGGCTTTCTTCTGTCTCATAGGTTTCACTGCCTCATGCTTCCTCACAGCTTCTGCTCGCTCGTGGCCTCTCAGAGCACGTCCTCTGACTCAGAGCCTCTGGCTCTGCTTCCTATTAGCATTTTCCACGCAAAGGCAGGACCCTCTCTCTCTAGTTTCTAATTCAGGGTCTCAAGAGCGAGAACCTGACTGGCTCCTCCTGGCAGGCAAAGCACATCACTCAGGTGCACCCTGGGCAGTGCCAGCCTGTGGACTGGCTCCTGTCAGCCAGGCCCGCTAGCCCCACCTTGTTAACACCTGGGGCCAGGCCAAGTCAGGACGGGCCACATGGTACAACCGTGCTGCTGGAGGAGCAGCTGCTGCCCTTGGGAAGGGCCTTCTAAGGACATGCTAGGTGTGGTGTTGCCTCCTCCGAGAAGTCCAGGGCTGGCTGAGTTCCAGGCTTTGTGGTCCTTGGAGAGTTACTTGACCTTGGTTGCTCTCTGAGGCAAAAAATATCTTTCTTCAGAAAAGTATTGGGAGGCTTCCTATCTGGAAATTTATGGGCTGTTCTACTGAAGGGAGGGATTCATTTTTCAGTTTTTAAAGGGTTAATGGTTTTCCACAGCCTTCCACTTGGGGTTCACAATGTTAATTAAGGCTAAACCCTTGCTCCTTCCCACACCTTCTAGGAGAGGATATTAGCTCAGGCCAGCCGGTCCCCACTCCTCCTGAAGGGCTGCTGGATTCACACTGCACGTATCCACGGCGCATCACCCGTTCATTGCTTCTGCCAATGTGGGTTGGGCACTCCATGTGCCAGTCTCATCATTCCTGGACCTGGGGATACAGCAGTGAACCAAAAAGAGAAACATCTCTGCCCTCATAGAGCATATGTTCTACTGGGGAGGAGGAAATTGGTAAATATAACAGATATATGAATTACACCTTATGTTAGTTAGAAGGAGATAAGTGCTTTGAGAAAAGAAAATATGGCAGAGTAATTGAGGTAGGAACTTCTAGTGAGGGGAGTGGATGGGGTAGGAATTTTTAATAGCGTGGGGAGGGTAAGTGTCATGGTGAAGTTGGCATCTGAGTCAAGCCTTTGATGCAGGTGAGGGAAGTGTTGAGAATTTTGTAACATCCCTCAGGACAAGACACTAGAGGCACCTTGGAGTCTTGCAAAACCAGCACTGAAAATTCTGAGAGTAAGCAATAGAGGAGGAAGAGCATGACGAGTCAGGAATATTCCATGACTGTGCACCAAGAATGGCCCAGCACAGATATTTTAGGAGCAGCAGTGGCAATAAGAAAATTCGAGAAAGAAGGGTCAAAGCAGCAATACAAGAAATTACAGGGGATGGATGTATACCTACATGATGAGTGCGATGAGCACTGTCTGGGGAATGGACACGCTTGAAGCTCAGACTCGGGGGGATGGGGGTGTCATGGGCAATATATGTAACCAGAACTTTTGTACCCCCATAATAAGCTGAAAAAAAAAAAAAGAAAGAAATTACAGCAAAGTCAAGATTCACTTCATTGTATTATTCTTTCAACTTTTCTGTAATTTTGAAAAATTTCAAAATAAAGTTGGTAAAAGTCTTCATTGTGATAATTCTTTTGTGGTTATATAGGAGAATGGCCTTAATCTTAAGAGATAAAATATTTAGGGATAATATGATTTCTGCAACTTTCTTTCAAATAGTTCATAAAATATATTTTATAGAGACAGAGAGATAAAGCAAATATTGCAAGATGTTACCAAACAAGGAATTCAGATAAAAGATACATGATGTACCATTCTCTAGACTTTTCCATACACTTGAAAATTTTTTTTTTTGTTTGTTTTTGTTTTTGTTTTTGTTTTTGTTTTTTTTTTTT
>CM052438.1:51242099-51256848 GCA_028533085.1 Varecia variegata | reverse complement strand
TAGTAGAGACGGGGTCTCACTCATTGCTCAGGCTGGTCTCAAACTCCTGACCTTGAGCGATCCACCCGCCTCGGCCTCCCAGAGTGCTAGGATTACAGGCGTGAGCCACCGCGCCCGGCCACACTTGAAAATTTTTAAAATAGAAAGTTAGATTCTACTCTTAGGTATCTACTCAAGAAAAATGAAAATATGTGACTACACATAGACTTGTATGTGAATGTTTATAGTGTTTATAGTAACCATGTTTACTCATAGTAGTCCCAAACTGGAACCAATCCAAATGTCCATTGATTGTTTTCTTGTTTTTTTTTTTTTGAGACAGAGTCTTGCTCTGTTTCCTGGGCTAGAGTGCCGTGGTGTCAGCTTAGCTCACAGCAACCTCAAACTCCTGGGCTTAAGCAATGCTTCTGCCTCAGCCTCCCAAGTAGCTAGGAATACAGGCATGCACTACCATGCCCGGCTAATTTTTTCTATTTTTAGTTGTTTGGCTAATTTCTTTACATTTTTAGTAGAGATGGAGTCTCGCTCTTGCTCAGGCTGGTCTTGAACTCCTGACCTAGAGCGATCCTCCTGCCTCGGCCTCCCAGAGTGCTAGGATTACAGGTGTGAGCCACTGCACCCGGCCTCCATTGATTGTTAATGGGTAAACAAAATGTTGCATATATCCACACAACGGAACACAACTCAACAATAAGGAATGAACTACTGATATGTGTTACAACATGGATCAACTTCATCGTGCTACATGAAAGAAGCTAGAAGCAAAAAACTGCTTATTGTATAATTTCATTTGTGTGAACCACCTAGAAAGGAAAAATCTATAGAGACAGAAAGTAGATCAGTAGTTGCCTGGGGCTAGAGGTGAAAGTGGATATTGACTACAGATAGGCATGAGGGAACTTTCTGGGGTGATGGAAATGTTCTAAAACTGCATTGTGGTGATGATTGCACAACTCTATAAATTTAGTCATGAACTGCATAAGGACATTTCAGTCAATAGCAGACTGCATGTATGACAGCAGTCCCGTAAGATTGTAATATTGCATTTTTACTGTACCTTTCTATGCTTAGATATATTTAGATACACCAGTACTTACCATCATGTTGCAATTGCCCACAGTATTCATGCCAGTAACACGCTGTATAGGTTTATAGCCTAGGAGCAATAGGCTATACCATGTAGCCTAGACGTGTAGTAGGCTAGACCATCTACATTTGTTAAGTACACTCCATCATGTTCACACAACGATAAAATCACCTAACAACACATTTCTCAGAATGTGTCCCCATCGTTAAGCAACACATAGCTTACTAAAAATCATTGCATTGGAGACTTGCAATGGGTAAATTTTATAGTATACAAATTAAACCTCAATAAAGCAGTAAAACAAAGTCGAGGAAAAACATCAAGTCTGATGGTGAGACTTCATTCAACAAATATTTTTTGGAACCCTTACTGCGTGCCAGGCACTGTGTACTAAACCCCGGGGACACAAACAGGCATGGAAGTTTGATAAGCTTTATGAGCTATTGTTTGCTGCATTTTCTATGAGACCTGCCTGGGGGTAGAGGTATGGACTGTATAATCTGTATTTCTTTTGCTGCCTACCTTATTTGGATTCTACCAAAAGCAAACCTTGGGATTGGAATTTGAGTGCAAGCTGTTTATTTGGCAGGTGTAGGGTTGAATGGTGGCCCCCCCCAAATATGTATTCATGTCCTAACCCTCACAACCTCTTTTAGAAAAAGAGTCTTTGCAGATGTAATCAAATTAAGGATCTCTAGATGACATTATCCTGGATTACCTGGGTGGGTCCTCAATCCAATGACAAGTATCCTCTGCAGAGACAGAGGAGAAGACATGGACGCAGGAGGAGGAGGCCATGTGAAGCTGGAGGCAGAGGTTAGAGTGATGCAGCCACAAGCCAAAGAAGCCTGGAGCCTTCAGAAGCTGGAAGAGGCAAAGAAAGATTCTCTTCTAGTGCCCTCAGAGTGCGTGTAGCCCTGTCCACAACTTGATTGTGGATTTTTGGTTTCTAGAACTGGGAAAATGAATTTTCTGTTGTCTTTTTTCTTTTTTTTTTTGGAGACAGGGTCGCTCTCTGTTGCCTGGGCTAGAGTGGCATGATCATAGCTCACTGTAACCTTGAACTTCTGGGCTCAAGTGATCCTCTCACCTTGGTCTAATTTTTAAAATTTTTGTAAAGATAGGGTATTGCTATGTTGCCCAGGCTGGTCTTGAACTCCTGGCCTTAAGTAATCCTCCCACCTCGGCTTCCGAAAGTGCTAGGATTATAGGCATGAGTCACAGTGCCTGGCCAATTTCTGTTGTCTTAAGACCCCCAAATTTGTGGTAGCTTTTTATGGCAGCCTTAGAAAACAAACACAGCAGGCGATCCCAGGAAGCACAGAGAGGGAGTGGGGAAGTGAGGTGTAGATGAAGGCAGGCCAATAATGGGAACGTGAAGGAGTGCATGTCTGCCTGGGGAGCTTCTGGGAGCCGTGAGGAAGGAGTGAGAAGGCCGAGGTGCCCACCCGCTTCCTCTTTGCTGGTTGAGGGTCACTCCTGTGGCCTCAAAGTCCTGGGCTCCTGGTGTACTGAGCATGCTCCCGAGGTTGTCTGTAGAAGTCTGGATCTGGTGGAGTGGACAGCATGAACCCCACCCTGCCCTGTGGCTGCGTATTGATTAGCTGAAAGCCCCACATGCACGGGTATGGAAAGAAAAATGAAGTCCAGGAGACAGAGACTAACATGCTTTGACACCCAAAGCTAGTGACTAGACCAGTGGACTCATGTTAGAATGTCCAGTTCCAAGACCTGATCAGTTCATGTATCAATCCCTGGCAAATATATGACAGGTGACTTCTTTCTGCACAACATGGGAATATTAACCCTCTTTCTTTGGGATATTATCATTTGGCATACGACTTTTTTCAGGAGTTCTTTTAGAATGTATTCGATTATTTCCTATTTATTAATACTTAATGGAAGGTTCTCATGTTCCCATTATATTTATCTTACATGTAAGCTCTATGATCATGCATTCAATCAACCCTCTTTTTGTGGTATAAGCTAGAAATGCTGCCAGATGCTCTGTGTGGAGACTGGATCTCCTACGACGCTGGCACCTCTCAGCACCCAGCACAGTGTAAGAAAACAGCAGGTGCACAATAAAGACATGCTGTCAGGTTTATCCCTCTCCTTCCTGGTCTCTCCTCCTGGCCCTCTGGTCCCTGTCACAGTCATCACGAAGCAGGGCTCCGGCAGCTTTCGTTTTCTTTGCTGCTCCTAGCCAGCTATGTGCTTTTCTTGTCTCCTTTCTTCTAGTCTCCCTGGGTGGAAGCCCACACTGCTTTTTGGCACGGCTGGGTGGGGAGCTCTCAGCGACTGTCTACATCATTTTATAAAGCTCCCAGCGTCAGACTTAGCATTTCAAATACGGCTTCAAAGACTGGTCAACTGGTGCCTGTACCCCTACCCTTAATTAGGGCTCAAGGGTACCATTTAGCACAGAATAAACATGCACATCTGAAATTAAAAATTAAAATGTGTCTGCTCATTTTAAAACTCAGTTTCTCCTTTTCGGGTTGGAGAAAGTACTGGAAACAGCATGTCTTTGCTTGTGGGTTCCCATCAGGGCCGCCTGGGTATGATCCTGGCTGTAGCCCCTCCCACTCCTTTTTTTTTCTTTCATTGTTTACTTCTCTTAGGAGCTGGAACCAGGAGGGAAGAGCATCCGGAGAACTAAGGTAACTTAGTTTCTAGCCAGCTTTGGCTTGAGTCCTTCTGGCATCCTCTGACAGGCAGAAATAGCATCTTCTATCTGCACTAAAGGCATTATCTTAGATGGAAGAAGTGAATTATTCCAATGCTCTAATAATAATAACTCACATCTATTGAGTGCTGAGCACATGCCAGGCTCTGCACTAAGTGCTTAGCATTCTTTATCGCCATTTTAATCTTCACAGCAACCTTTATGGCATTGCTCCTTTATCAGCCCCATTTTATGGATGAGGAAACAGAGACTTAGGAAGTTGAAGTACATAGCAGAGCCACACAGGGAGAGGAGCTAGGATTCAAGCCTAGTTGTGTCTGACATCAGAACACGTGTGGGCCTTCTGAACATAAACTTCAGGGCAGTGGCCTTAGATGAGAAGACCCCTCATCTTCTGCTCTTTTCTAGAAAGAGCTAAATGGAGAAGTTGAAAAGGCAACAGCTTCCGAAAGTGTCCTTAAGGAACCACACTCTTAGGAGCCAGGTCTAGCCAAGTCCATGTGAATAAAGCAAGGGGTGCTAGCCAGCCACAGTGGGCTTTTTCTGTTCAGAAAAATAGAGTTGCTTTTAAAAGGAAATGTACTGAAAGGGAATTAGAAGGAGAGCATGCACACTCGGTACTGTAGAGTTGGGTGGGGAGTGAGACTGAGCATCTCAAACCATCTGGGGCAGCTCCAAAGCTTTCCTAGCATCCAGTTCAAACCACTCCAGCCTGGTTTTCATGGGGGCATGGGGCAAGCAGGGCAAAGAGCTTTGACTGTTGAGCAGCCAAGGCCCAAATGGGAGCTGAGAGCAGGGATGATATGGGGTCTCCGGTGCATGGGGTGCCAGGGAGCAAGTGGGCAGGTGTAGCCCTGGCCGTGAGAATTCTGGCCCTGCAGGTTCCTGCCTGAAGTGTGGACTGGCTGCCTGTTTCTCCTGGCTGTCTGGCTTTTATCACACAGGAGCAGAAGAGAAAAACAAATCGGGAATATGGATAACATTTAAGTGACTCTGAAAAGTTTTGTGGCAACATGGACCTCTTTCAAGAATTATTTTTAACTGTAGACATTTGGTCCCTGTGGGAAATAAAACTTAAAAGGACAGTTATAATTAGGTCACATTTGGAGAAACTTATTACATTTTGCTGTACGTCCCAGGAGTAGTGTATCTTAAATGATTTTAATATTTAGATTCAATCATGGCGCAGAATTCCATTTTTCTATGCAATAATGAGAAACAACCAAGAGAAATGATGCTAGCAGTGTTAGATAAAAGTTAAGGGAGGAATACATTTAGTTTGGCATAGAAGAAAGAGAAACGTCATATGATTTATTTCCTCACGCCCCTCCCTTTCTTTTCTCCTTGGCTGCATCCTAAAATAGTGTCTATGGAGGGATCTTGGGTCCTTCTGCCTACATTTCCATTAAATACGTCTTTATTTCTGCTCAGGATGAAAGTTTGACCATAGACAACCTTTGCATTGCCCAGTACAATGTAATGAAGCAATTTAGTGTTGGAAAGGCTGGTATCTCATTGCGAGCAAAATAAACATTAAGGGTGGCTGTAATACTGTTTCTATGACCTCCGTACGGGTTGCAAAGCCAAGGGCCAACTGGAGACTAGTTATAGGACCCTTGGGTGTGAGGCTGGCAGGAAAGGAGAGGAAAGGTTGGAGGTAGGGTGAGGAGAAGACAGTGGCCAACACAGAGGGGTCATGCTGTTCTGAGAAAAGTGTCCCGTGAGAGCTTTATTAGATTGGAGACTGGCAGCGGTTGACGCCCTTTGCTCTGTGTCATACGGACAGTTGAACAAATGGTGAGGTCTGGCCAATCTTTTTTTCCCCCAACCATCTCATGCACTAAAAAGAAGATTTAACAAAAGGAACACTAAAATTTATCTGTGTATTTAGCAGTGAATTAAAATGGGCCAGAGATGTTCTCTACCTCTGATAAATACATAATATATTCTTACAACTAAGTACCTGCCCACAGAAATGGTGCTTCCCAGCCTTTTTCAATGTTAAAGTTCACAAAATCTATACTCTTTATTCTTTACAAAATCTGTACTCGGATTAAATTGTGATTTGCCTTGAATGAGTGGGTGTGTGGCTATTTACCAAGTCAAATAAGAAAGAGGAATTGTGTAGAGAAATCAGAGCTGTGTGCCAAAAGCCCTCTTGCATCTGATGCACAAGGGACCTTGCTTAGGGACAAATGGCCACACTGGGGCCCCTCCCTGACTGTGGCAAAGGTGGTGAGGAGTTCGCCTTGGTAGTCAGCTATGTGAGGTGAGAGGCAGCCATTCCCGATACTGTGGCCATGGTGACAGAGAGCTCAAACTGAGTGTCCTCTTCCTGAAGCAGGTCAACATCTCCGCTGCTTCCTGCCTCAACTGCCCTTCGGCCTGTAGCCATCCATCCGCTCAGCCGTGAGGAAGTGTGCTTTGTTGTCGTGGGATCTGTACTGGCGTAGATCAGTGGGAGAAAGACTATTCAGGGAGCTCAGGGATCAGTTTTCAGTCTGTGGCCAGGGAGGTCATCCTGTCTTCTGGGTCCAACCATCTCACTGGCCCAGGGTCCAGCCCACCCTAGTCAAGCCTTTTCTGACTCACTACCTTTTCCTTCCCCTTTTATGTGTTCCTGCCTGGCAGACATTCCTATGATCTGGTAGATTAATCTGTTATTAGTTAGTAATGCATGTATTACAACTTTCAAGCACACATGAACACCTTAACCTAGGGGTCACCAACGGCAACACTCAACAGGAGCCAGGCACATAACATAAGCGAGCATAGGCCAAGTTGGGGGCAGAACTACAGAAAAGATGCCCCTTCATAGTACCATGGGGTATACGGGTCTAGTGTTGCCAGGCTTCCTCATTTTTAAGGAGAATTTAGGAATCTGGATTTGAATGTGATCTAATATTCAAATGTTAGATAATCAATTCAAATATTTAATAACTCTCATAGACCAAATGAACAAATTAAAGCACACACACTCACGCACGCACGTACATGAAAGCCATTTTATTACATCTGCATTAGCTCAGAAGGCATTAGTCTGTGTGGTATGAAGGGGTCTTGGCACGCCAACTGTCATCAGTGGTTACTTTTGGGAACAGGAGTGGGAGTGAGTGGGGACTTTTACATTTCTTTCAGTATAGTTTTCTATTGTTTGAATCTTTGGCAATGAGAACAAATTTATGTACTACTAATGTAATTGTTTAAAAAAAATCAACAGTCTGAAAAATATAAGAGAGACTGGACTTAGGAGTTGGAAGACTCCAACATTTAAGAATGACTAGAGGCGTTTACCATGGCAGAATGATTGCATAAAAGACAGAAACCAAAAGAAAGAAAAGAAACTTGGAGCAATCAGAAAAAAAAGTCAGGGAGCAGGAAAAAATCAAAAGGACCATCAATTTATGAACTAAGAACGGGATCCTATAAAAATCAGAGAATAAGAAAGAACTCTAGGAAATTAAAAGTTCAATAACAAACATAACAACACTCAAAAGAAAAGTTAGAAGATAAAGTTGATGAAATATCATAGAAAATAGTAAATAAAAGATGTGGATTTGGGAAGTAGAAGAGAAACAACATGAAGTTGAGAGAACATTCAGGAGTTCACATTCAATAGATAGCATGTTCAGAAAGGAACAGAGGAAACTGAGGGGGAAGAAATTATCAATTAAATACTCTAAGACATATTTCCAGAATTGAAGGATGTGAGATCCTTTCAAGATGAAAAGAGATCCCATGGAGTTCCCAAATAATAATAATAAAATAAACTTCATATCAAGACATATCATCATGAAATTCAGAACACCAGGAATCAAGAGAAGGTTCCTGAGAGATTTCCTGAGAGAAGAAATAGCCCACAACAAATTATCAGAAATATTATAGAATGGCATCAGACTTCTCAAAAGAAACACTAGATGCTGGAAGGAAATGGCGCTTTTGGAAAAAATATTTCCAGACTGGTATACAAAACCAAAGTGTGAGGGTATAATGAGGACATTTTCAGACATGCAGGGTCTCAAGTTTTTTTCTAGATACTCTTTTTAAAGAAGCTACTAGAGGTTATATTTTACTGAAATGAATGAGTAAATCAAGAAAACTTGGGATCCAGACCATAACGGATTCAACACAGGAGATGGAGTGAGCAAAGGAAATTCTCAGGAAGATAGTAAAGAGAAGTTTTAAGATGGAAGCCTATGCAATAGCCTTAGAAGGAAACCAGTTGCTATGGTTTGAATGTGTCTCTCAAATTTCATGTGTTAGAAACTTAATTTCCAAATTCATATGCTGATGGCATTTAAAGGTGGGACCTTTGGGAGGTAATCAGGATTAGATAAGGTCATCAGAGTGAGGCCTTCATCATGGGACTGGTGGCTTTATAAGAAGAGACAGAAATTCCTGAGCTGGAACACTCTCACTCTCTTGCCATGTGATACCCTCTGCCGTGTTATGACACAGCAGAAGGCCTGCACCAAATGCCAGCACTATACTTTTGGACTCCCAGCCTCCAGAACCATGAGCTAAATAAGCTTCTTTTCTTTATAAATTACCCAGTCTGTGGTATTCTGTTATGGCAACAGAAAATGGACTAAGATACCAGTACATAGGAGATCAACAGCATGAAGAGTTATCATAGTAGCATTTTTGGGGAAAAAATGTAACTGATAGGTGATCTGAAGCATATGACATATTGGATATTTGGGGGATTAATTATTGGTAAATATATTTATTTATTTATTTATTTATTTCAGAACAACTCATGACATGTAAGATAAATACATTTTAAATGATCAAATGAAAAACAAGGCAATTATTAATTCCAGGAAAAAGAAAAAAAGTTCAAAAAAGGAATTTTAATCATGCTATACTATATGTCTCAACTGTAAACAATAAGTAAATAGTCATAATACTCAAAATATTGAATATTAATTTTAAAAAATTGTGATGTAACCATTTTGTAAAAATGAAGGTGGTGAGTGAACAGCTCTGTCTATGTGTGCATTCGAAGGGGGCAGATATATAGTAGAGTTAAATCTTTCTCTTTTACAGTAAAAAGTCAGTAGACAATGCTTAAATTAAAAATCATATCAGGCAGATGTGCTGGCGCACGCCTGTAGTCCCAGATACTCAGGAGGCTGAGGCAGGAGGATAGCTGAGACCAGGAGTTTGAGGCTGCTGTGAGCTATGATGATGCTATTGCACTCTAGCCTGGGCAGCAGAGCAAGACTTTGCCTTAAAAAAAAAAAAAAAAAGGGAAAATCATGAAATGGAGCTAAGGATGGGGTGGATCAGGGGATTTTTTTTTTAAATTTAAACTAGTTTTTGTTGTTGTTTTTTTTTAATCTAGTCTCTTAAGGTGTTTCCAAATTTCTGTGAATATGAACAATGCTGAAATGAATAACTTTATACATATGTTATTTTGTTTGTGTGCAGATATAGCTGTAGGACAAATTTCTAGAGGTCGAAGGTCATTTGTACTTTTGCTAGATGTCGCCTAATTGCTCTCCATAGGGGTTA
Organism: Varecia variegata; assembly: GCA_028533085.1. Classification (NCBI taxonomy): domain Eukaryota; kingdom Metazoa; phylum Chordata; class Mammalia; order Primates; family Lemuridae; genus Varecia; species Varecia variegata. Next base: position 51,247,555 of record CM052438.1, on the reverse strand, counting down.
TAACCTCTTATTCTCCTGCCAGAATTGTATGAGAGTAATTCTTTTCCTTCCCATAGCCTCATCAGAAGACTGTGTTGTCAAACTTTTGGGTTTTTGTCAATCTGATGGGTGAGGAAAGGTATCTCTCTGTTCTTAGTATGAGTGAATCTTTTAAATGTTTAAGAGCCATTTATGTTTCTTTTTCTCTGAACTCTGATTATGTCCTTTGTCCACATTCCTACTGGTTTGTGACCTTTTTCTTGTTGATTTCTACGAGATTTTTCTATTTTAGGAAGATTAATCCTTTGTGTTGCAATGTTTTTCTTTTGTCATTTGTCTTTGCTACTATTTTCTGTTAAGTTTTGGATTCATATGTAGTTATATTTACAAATATTTTCTTTTACAGATTCTGGATTTTTAGAAAGACCCTTCCTACTCAAAGGTTCTAAAGTAATTCATTTCTCTTTTCTCCTAGTGACTTTAAGTTTTCATTTTCTACTTTTAAATCTTTGATCAATTTAGAATTTATCCTCATATATTGGTCCAGTTTCATCTCTTCCAGATGGCTACCCAGTTGTCTCAAATATTGACTCTCACAATTAAGTACATTTATTACCATGATAAAAAAATAGTAATAAAGGAAAGAGTGACAGAGAAGCCCTCATGAAGGCCCGAAGGGAGGAGGGCAGGGGGGAGGTGGGCAGGTCATGTCCTCTCCGGGCCTCTGAGTCCGCCCTCTCCCTCTCAGATGGCTTCTCTGCAGAGCTGTCTCGCCCCGTGGCTGTTTTGACAGGCAGGGACACTTGGCTGTGGCTCTGACCGACTTGAGCCAACGAGGGGCTCACTGCAGGGATATCGGCCAAGCTCAGACACCGGAAAAGCAAGCTGGACACCAGACCCAGGGAGGGACAAAGCAGGCACAGCTCCGGGAACTCGGCTTGGAATTCCCTGTCACAGGCTGACTCAGCCCAGCTAACTTCCTGTGTGTCTGTGCTTAGGGTTCCAGTCCCTGGGAGAGAGAGTTTGGTTGGCCCAACTTGGTCACTCAGCTATCCCTTGTCAGCAGGAATCCAAGTCCTAGGGTTAGCGGGACACTGGAACCGTGTGTGTGTGTGTGTGTGTGTGTGTGTGTGTGTGTGTGAGAGAGAGAGAGAGAGAGAGAGAGAGAGGGAGAAGGGGCAGTTTCTCCGAAGGAAGCGATGCTGGCAACAAAGCCAAACGCAGGCCCGCAGCGGCTGTCCACAACAGTTGTAAAAATAGTAACAATAAAAATAGCAACCATTTGCTGACTGCTTCCTAGAGGCCAGAAATGGGGTTAAGTATTTCACCTCGTTTACTTGCTTCCCAGCTCTGTGAGGTGGGTAGTGTTCTCCCTTTTGCCAGGTGAGGAAACTGAGGCTGAAGAGAGGATAAGAGACGTCTCCAAGACACAGCTAGTCACTGGCATGGCCAGGACACAAAACTGGATGTGTCCACCCCAACCCAGCCTCTGCCAGTGACCGTTAGGTGCTGCTGCCCTCTGCGTGAGGTTAATGTACTCCTCGGGGAAACTCAGCTTCTGCATCCTGTGCCGCTGACCTTCGGGGTTCCCAGAGCATTGGCACCTGCAGTACACTGTAAACGCACTTCCTATGCTTCTTGTTTATCTTCTGTCTCTCTTCAGTAGAATTTAACTCCACAAGGGCAGGCAGGGACTTTGTTTGTATTCCAAACGTCTGGAACAGTGTGGGCACGTAGTAGGTGCCCAATAAACATTTGTTAAGTAAATGAATGATCCACCTGTAAGTGTCTGCTGGTTTAAAATGTGGTCACAAATTTTGTGACACTGCTCCTTTAAAAAGTGGAGCTAATTCCCTGAATGTGAGCTGAACTCAGTGACTGCCTCCCTTATAATGAATGGGATGTGGCAGAAGCAACCCTATGTGACTTGGGTCATAAGAAGAGGACAGCTGTCACCTGGCTTGCTCTCATGGATCTCTCACTCTGAGGGTTGTCAGCAGCCTTGTGAGGATATTCAAGTGGCCTAAGAGGCCAACGTGGGGAGAAAGTGAGGCTTCCACCAACAACCAGCACCCGCCTGCCAGCCAGGTGAGTGAGCTGTTTTGGAAGCAGGTCCTCCCGATGACTGCAGCCCTAGCTGACACCTTCGCTGTAGGCCCGGGAGAGTTCCCAAGCCAGAACTGCCCAGCTAAGGCACTCCTGAATTCCAGACCCACAGACATTGCGAGGATAATAAACATTTAGTATTGCGTTAATCCACTATGTTATGGGGATAATTTATTACACCGCAATAGAGAACTAATATAATTTCAAAATCACCTGGTGCATTTAAACTATGACTTGCTTTATAGAAACTTGATACACCCCCAACTTTACAGCAAAGCACTACTGTATAAAGTAAATTACAAGTACTGATATATAAATGAAGTTGTGTAGGTTTGGTGGAATAGAACTAGCCTGGGGACACAAAAAATAAAAAAAATGGTCACGTCCCAAAGCTGGCAGGTATCTTGGGAATGTTGCTTTGGAGGCAGTGAGTCCCTGGGAGAAGCGCGTGTTACAGTGAGGATGTACAAAGGCTTGAGCCTAACCCAGTGGCACGCACCCGGTGAAGACACTTGTCGGCTGATTCAAGTGCCCACTGTTGGTTTATTAATGGTGCTTGTACATAATGAAGTACAGGGCTGGGGCCTGCCCAGCAGCTCCCCATCTGGACTGCAACAAAGGCTGCAGCTGTTGTTGTTGTCTTCACTTAACTTCAGAGTGACCTTAAATTATATCCCCTAGTGGTGAAACAGCCAGAATAGTACACCTTGAGGATGTTAATTAACCCCCTACAGGATACACAAGGTAGAAAATAACCACTTGGAGAGCTGCTCAGCCTCCCCAATCCTCAGCAGACCCACACGGCTGGCCACCATCCCTCTGTAGCACATCTCTATTTAGCGGCATGAATGGTGCCAGACGAGAGGCTCTGGGGGCTTCCAGCCTCCTGCCCTTCTGCCCTCAAGGATTACCAGCCAAGACCTGATGACTAGATCTGACAGAGGTGTTTGGTCCCTGGAACCCACTCCTACTCTTGGTGTCTCTGCCTGCACAGCTCACAGAAGCGTACATATAGCCAGTCTGGGTGGCCGTTCAGGCAGCGCAGGAAACTTGACCCTCATGAGAATGATTGGCTTGGCTTCCAACAGGATGATTGGAAGTTCTCCTTTGGCTCAAATTCTCTTATCTGGGAATCCACCAGATTATGGGGAAAAAATGGAGGAGATTTAGTTGCTGGCTGTTCAGGCAATTCTTTCTATCACCCTTATCCAACAGATGGAAGAGAAAAACCCAGGAAGGGTGAGCGTTTCCGTGTTGTGGGGGGAAATCTGAGTTTCCTGGAGACCTTGCTTCCTAAGAATAATAGTAAGACCGGGTGCGGTGGCTCATTCCTGTAATCTCAGCACTTTGAGATGCTGAGGCAGGGGGATCCCTTGAGGCCAGGAGTTCAAGACCAGCCTGGGCAACAGAGTGAGACACTGTCTTTATAAAAAAAAATTAAAAAATTAGCCGTATGTGGTGGTGGCATAGCCTATCGTCCCATCTACTCAGGAGGCTGAGGCTGGATGATCGCTTGAGGCCCAGGAGTTTGAGGCTGCAGTGAGCCATGATTGTGCCACTGCATTCCAGCTTGGGCAACAGAGCAGGACCCTGCTTTTAAAATCATCATCATCATCATCATCATCATCATCATATAGTAGTAGTAGATAATATTTATTGAGCATTTACTCTCTGCCAGTGGCATGCTAAGCATTTGATATCTATTTTCCTACTTGAGACTCGTGACTCCCTATGGGGTAAGTACTGTTTTGATCCCCATTGGGTAGAAGAGGAAGCCTAGGTTCAGTACAGCAATTTGCTCAAGGTTATGTGGCTGAAGTGGGTCTCATTCCAGGTCTGCCTACCAAAGAACGTGTGTCCCTAGCTAGCATGTGGTCACTGTCATGAACATCGGTGTTTTCTGAGTGTCTACCTGTGTCCAAAGTTGGTGAACATGTTTCATCTCAAGACTATCATATCTAGACAACACCTGACATCAGGAAACAAGACAGACAAACCAAAATGTAGACCCAGCCCTGAGCCACCCCTCTGTGCTGTAACAGATGTTCATAATGATGATCCCAGGTTATAAAAAGTACCAGTGAATGTTTTAGAGTAACCCCTGCAATGATTGCATTTGGGAAAAGTGTTGGTTCTCAAGGGGAAAACTTCTGGTGTCTGGAATGTGCAGGTCTCTATTCCCCAATGCTGTTGGGTAAATGAGGTATCTTTGTGTTAACATTCTAACATACTGGTGTACTTTGAGATCATCCAACTTTCCCATTTCTCATAGGTGGTCCAAGAGAAGAGGAAACTTTCAGTGTGCTACCATCGGCTCCCCTCTGCGCTGTTTAAAACTCATTATGGGCTGCTCTAGGCTCAGCTGGTTTACATAAATAGACACATATGAATCATGGAGGAATGATTGAGCAGATCTCCCTGGACACCACATCCACACATTGGTGATGATAATCATGTTTACATTAATAACAGTAGCCATTATTGAGTGTCAGCTCTGGGCCAAGGCACTGCACTAGGCACTTGCACATATTATTTCCTTTAATCCTCTCAATTGCTCCACTGGGGTAAGTATTACTGTGTTCATTGTATATTAATAGATAAGAAAACCAGTGGTCAGTGAGCTTAAGCAGCATGGTCAAGATTACAGAGAAAATAAGTAGCTGAGGCACAGATTTGCACACCAATTTTTTTCTAAAATCTGCACCTTTTTCAGACACTCTCATCACCTTAGGTCCTGGTAGGCAGGGAAGATAGCCTGGACAGCTGAGGTTCACTGGTGGGGAGAGAATTGAGAATAACTTCTGTGAATATAATATTATGAAGTTACATTGATTTTTTTTTTGAGACAGAGTCTCACTCTGTTGCCTGGGCTAGAGTGCCGTGGCGTCAGCCTAGCTCACAGCAACCTCAGATTCCTGGGCTCAAGCAATCCTCCTGCCTCAGCCTCCCGAGTAGCTGGGACTACAGGCATGTACCACCATGCCCGGCTAATTTTTTCTGTATAGTTTTAGTTGTCCAGCTAATTTCTTTCTACATTTTTTAGTAGAGATGGGATCTCGCTCTTACTTAGGCTGATCTTGAACCATCACATTAAATTTTTTTAAAATTTATTTATTATAGCTTATTATGGGGGTACAACCATTCTGGTTAAATATATTGCCCATGCCCCTCCCAACCCCCCGAGTCTGAGCTTCAAGAGTGTCCATTCCCCAGACAGTGCACATCGCACTCATCATGTAGGTATACACCCATCCTCTCCCCCACCCCCATCCCCCCGAGTCAAATCTTTAAGCGTGTCCATTCCCCAGACAGTGCTCATCGCACTCATCATGTAGGTATACACCCATCCCCTCCCTGCACCTCTGTCCGAT
>CM052438.1:51071877-51241599 GCA_028533085.1 Varecia variegata | reverse complement strand
TATACACCCATCCCCTCCCTGCACCTCTGTCCGATACCCAATTGGTGTCATTCCTAAATGTGCACCCAGGTGTTGATCAGGGAAACCAATTTTCTGGTGAGTACATGTGGTGCTTATTTTTCCATTCTTGGGATACTTCACTTAATAGAATGGGTTCCAACTCTCCCCAGGAGAACCAAAGAGATGTCGTATCATCGTTATTTCTTATAGCTGAGTATACTCTATGGTATACAGATACCACTAATCCATTCATGAATTGATGGACATTTGGGTTGTTTCCACCTCTTAGCGATTGTGAATTGTGCTGCTATAAACATTCGAGTGCAAGTATCTTTATTATAGAATGACTTTTGTTCTTCTGGGTAGATGCCCAATAATGGGATTGCTGGATGGTATGGAAGGTCTACTTGAATCTGTTTAAGGAATCTCCATATTGCTTTCCACAGGGGTTGTACTAGTTTACAGTCCCACCAGCAGCATCACATTAAATTTTAAACATTTTAACTCAGTTTACATTTATACTTTGCCCTTGACTTTTTTTCTCTTAACATTTATTTAGTGTTGGCTGTGTGCCAGGTCCTATGCTAAGTGCCTAAGTTGTGCTTATCCTACTGAATTTTTGAAACAGTGCAGATAATGTTGATACAAAGTCACCCAGTAAACAATTGAATGAGAAAACAGTTTTTGAATTGTGAAATATGTGCGTATATATACATGTAATAGGAAAGGTTAATTATCCAGAAAGACACCATAATGAAGGGAAAGTAACAATATTGTCCTAAATTATTCAGCACACTATTCTAATCAAGTTCAATTCATTTCAGAATGTAATTGTTAAACAAATACGTATGCTAAGCACTGGGCTAGAGACCATAGAGGATACAGGAAAAAATATACAATGAGGGCCCTATTCTCAAGAAATCTACTGTCTAGGTCTGAAATTAAGACAGCTACATAGAACAGCATATGTATAATGAAAACATCGAGATCATGGAATGCCATGGGAAGTCATTGTGGGCTGGGGTTGTCAGGGAAGATTTTGGAGAAAAAATGAGACCTGAGGGGACAGTAAAGGTGGGATGGGCATGGACAGGTGGATAGAACATTCCATTTTAGGGAAGAAGTTTAGTAAAGGCTCAGAGGTGGGGCCTTAGCCCACCATTTTGAATGACCCCAAGGAGCCTGGGGATGTGGGTGAGAGAAGGAGCATTGAGTTGGCTGGTGGGGCTGCGTACTACTTGCCCTTCCCAATATCCATTCTCCCCTTTCTCAGAAGTGTAAGCTGGGCGCACAGCCAACCTCACACCTTGCAGGTAGGTGTGACAGTGTAACTAGATCCTGGCTAATGGGATATCAGCAGAAGTGATGTGTGAACATCCCAGGCCATGTCCTTAAAAGGAAATGGGTTTAGATCTCCACTGCTTCTCTTTCCCTTTTCCTGCAGGCCAGAGTATGGGTGTGGTGTTGAGCCATCTTGGACTGTGTGGATAAGGACAACATCCCAGGGTGAGCAGATGAGCCATCTGGAAGAAGCCCAGATTCCCAACATTGACAAACTGCCCAGTGCTGTGGACGCCTTGGACCACCTACACTGAGAGATGGGGGAGAGGGAGGATTTGGTCTGAGAGGCAGAGAGGAGGCATTTGCTCCCAGGCATCCACAGCAGAGTTGGAGATTGTGGCATTTGTTCCATCGGACATAGAAATAGTTCCTCCAAATGTGACCTTACCTTATCCACACATTTGCATAATTGCTACTTGGAGTATCTTTTCGAAAGACCTTTTAGAAAACTGGTACAGCAGTGGGAAGAGCAATTTTCTCTCCATATGTCAGGCAGGGACACTCAAGACTTTGACCAACCATGTTCTGAAAGAATCAGAGGCTCACTGCAAGCCCAGAAAGCTGCTGTGAGATCTTACAGTTGGTGTGGGGGAGGTATTAAAAAACACTAATATTTCTGGAATGGAAGCTTTAAATGAATGTAAGAAAGATACCATAACTCAGAACAAATTGCTTTAGAAATCAAATATATCTTTTGCAAATGACCTGACCTGGCTTTTTGGTTGGCTCTTTTCAAAATGATCCCCATTAAAGAATGAGTCATTGCATTGGCTCTGAATTTGCAGTCTCTTTCTTTTCCCTGGGCAATAACTGAAGATCCTAGAACCAGACTTGGGGAGGAGAGGGTAGAATTGATGGCTTTCAGGCTCTAAATTCGTTCATATTGGAGGCTTAAATGTCATTTTTTGAAAAATTGAGGAGAAATTTACATAACATAATGTTAACCACTTTAAAGTGAACAATTTAGGGGCATTTAGTACATTTACTGTGTTATAAAACAATCTCTAGGTTCTAAATCATTTCCATCACCCCAAAAGGAAACCCCATTCCCAATAAGCAGTCGCTCCCTGTTCTGCCCTCCCCCAGCCCCTGGCAACCACCAGTCTGCTTTCCATCTCTGTGGACTTACTTATTCTGGATATTTCATATAAATGGAATCATACAGTATGTGGCCTTTGATGTGTGGTTTCTTTCACTTAACATAATGTTTTTGAAGTTCATCCAAATTGTAGCATGTATGAGTATTTCATTCCTTTTTATGGCTGAATAATATTCTATTGAGTGTACACACCACATTTTGTTTATCCATTCATCTGTTGACAGACATCTGGGTTGTGTCTACCCTTTAGCTATTGTGAGGAGTACTGCTAGGAACAGGCATGTACAAGTATTTGTTTGAGTGCCAAGTGTCATTTTTAATGAATTTAAAACTTGGGACTCCCACAGGGGAGAATTAGGAGCATCTAAAAGTGCCAGTTCTTGCACTTCTTTGAGATGCAGGAGAAGCACGTTGCACATGTCCAGGTCTCGTGGTCCTCAGAGATGTGTAAGAAAGTGGTCTGAGCATGAAGCTGGCAGAGCCATGGACCCTGGCTCTCCCCTTGCTGCTGTCACTTCCTTTCTTTGAGCATCCAGGCAGGCCCCCTGCTGAGTCAGTCCAGCGGCCTCACTTCCTCTCTCTGTGGTGCCCTGTCTGCCAGGTTGTTCTTTTCACTGCTGTTCTTTGCAATCGGCTCAAAGTCAATTGCCCTCCCAGCTCATATTGCAAAGATTCCTTCCTGGCTCATATTAGAAGAACACAACTTCCCAGGTTAGACCAGAAAAGACCCCAGGCCTCCTGATGGGAGACAGAGGACAACTAATAAATGAATCACTTTGGCAAAAATAATACTAGCTGTTATTTATAGATAACCAACTGGGAGCTAGACACTGTCTTATTTAGTCCATTGAACAACCCAGTGAGGCAGGCACTATTATCCCCATTTTATAGATGAGGAAACTGAGGCTAAGAAATAGTAAATACTTTCCTAAGTTCACTGAGTTAGTAAATGGTGAGGTCAGGGATGCAGCTCTGGCAGTGTGACCCCATGCGGGGATGCTCAACCTCCACTCCCACAGAGATTACCACTCATCGGGCTGGGAACAGGTCGTGGGGACCAGATGGGTAATGCTGGAGAGGATCCAGAGAGCCAGGAGAGGGACGTGCTGCCTGGATCAAAGCAGTAGCAAACTGGAGCAGAAGGCTGGGTGGGCCCACCAGGGGTTCAGGAAAGAATGGTCATGGATCAGACTGGCTCCAGCATGGAGCACTGTGCACGGCACAGCTCACAGGATGCTTTGTTCATTGATGAGGAGTGGCCTGGACCAAGGGATGCTGGAAACAATCAGCTGTGAAGCTGCATCTTCCCCAGGATGTTTTGATCATCACTGTACAATCAGTATCTCACAGGATGCCTGGCTCATGGTTGGCACTCAATGGAGACCTGTTGATGGGACGAATCAACACACACAGCTTCTGTATGTCATTACAGCTTCTGCATAGCTTCTATTCTCATATAGCTTCTCCATATGAGAATATGGAGCTTCTGTACAGTGAGGACACTACATTTGCCTCCCCTCATGCAATTTGGTAGTGTTTATTTTGTTACACTCAAGAGCCTGGATCTACGATGTCTCGGACAACTTCGAAGAGCCACTAATAGTATGCATTGGGTTCTTGGAGTTGCTGCAAAAAATTAACACACACTTGGTGGCTTAAGACAACAGAAGTTTATTCTCTCCCAGTTCTGGATTGCAGAAGTCTGGTGTGCAAGGTTCTAGGGGAAAATCTTCCTTGCCTCCTCCAGCCTCTGTGGCTCCAGGCGTTCCTTGGAGTGTGGCTGTATCGTTCCGGTCTCTGCCTCTGTCTTCATGTAGCTGTCGTCTCGACCTCCAGTCCCCCTGTGCCTTCCCCTTGTAAGGAAGCTTATCATTGGATTTAGGTCCCTCCAAGATAATCAGGATGATCTCATCTCAAGATCCGTAATTTAATTATACCTGAAAAGGTCCTTTTTCCACATAAAGCCATATTCACAGGTTCCAGGGATGAGGGTGTGGATGTATCTTTCGGGGGCCACCATTAAATCTACTACCCAGGGCCTGAAGCTCCAGACAGAGGGAAGGAGCCACTGGTTCCAGTGGGGCTGAACTTCTCTTACGTTCAGCACCTCAGGCCTGCTCGCCCCTGTCTGTGGTTGCCGTGGTCGCAGAGTGGGCTGCCCAGTCCACCACCCTCCCCTGCCACCACAGGGAGAAGAGTCACCTAAGCCTATGAGGAAGATTCACAGGGACCCAGGGGTGGAGAGAAGCAAGTCCAGAGCCCCTGGGCAGACAGCTGGGTCCCCACAAGGGTAGACTGGCTGTGCAAGGTCATGATGAGCGGTCTTGGCCCTTTTTAGGAATCTGAAGATTCCTGGACAAGGCTGGATGCAGCCAAGGCTTCTCTAGGGCAGAGGGGAGTACCGAGGCTTGGTCCAGAGCTTCCTCGCTGCCTGGCCACTCTGAAGCCACGTTTTCTTTTATCTTCTCCCAGCACCAGTCTTGTTTGTCAGCAAAGTCTTCGGCTACAGATTCCAGCCCCCCGACCCCCTGGCTCTTAAGACCCAGGCTATAGTCCTGGGAATGTGTGATGCTCAGATCAAACATGATTCTGCATGTTTCTGTGAGGGTGTTTTTGGATGAGTTTTGCATTCAAATCTACAGACTTTGAGAAAAGCAGATCACCCTCCATCATGTAATGTATGTGGGCCTCATCCAGTTGGTTGAAGCCTTGAGTAGAACACAAGGCTGACTCTCCCCCGAGCAAGAGAGAGTTCTGACTTGAACTGCAAGATGGTCTCTCTTGGGTCTCCAGCCTGCTGGTGCATCTGCAGATTTTGGATTTGCCAACCTCCATGATCTCTTGAGCCAATTCCTTAAAATAAATGTCTCTCTATCTCTATCTATGTATCTGTCTGTCTATCTATCTATCTATCTAGCTATCTATATGTACATGTCCTACTGCTCCTGTTTCTCTGGAAAACCCTAACACAGAACGTCCTCACTTTCCCAGCCTAGCAGGAATCTTCTCAAGAGTGGGAACAGAGTCTTTCCTGGGCTCTGTGCCCAGCCTCAGGTGTCTTCCCTCTCCCTCTGACCTCCACCCAGACCCCAGCTTCCAGCTCAGAGAAGAACTGGCTCTTAACATGGATAAGAAACTCATTTTGGGTCTATAGTATACTTCTCTCTGCTTCAAACTGCTGACTACAATTTTACCCCAGCCAGGAGCCACTCTACCCACCAGCTCAACAGGATTTCTGGAGGGAAACATTTGCACCATGGGAAATATGTTGGGGACAGAATAATAGTACCGGCCTTGCTGAGGGTCCAGAGGGGTCAGCCAGGCTGAGTCAGACGGGACAGCAGCACCAACGCAAGCGCAGACAGAGCCTGCAGTTGTGGGCAACAGCTAATCCAGCTCTCCCTGCAAGCAAGGCCGTGTGGCAGGGCAGAGCGGGCCCAGGGATGTCAGGGTCATGTGGATAAAGACTTGCCAGGCAGGACCCGAGACAGGTCATGAATCAGGGGCTGTGAAGAGACAGGAGCAGTGGGCCTGACAAATTTTACCGACAAGGGGAATTTTTTTCAGCTGCCTTTTCTCCCTGTTTTTGCCAGTCAATAAAGGGACATGGAAGGTTTCTCACAGGGAAGTCATCACGTGGTGGTAGGAAAATTTGCCGTCAGTGCTGGGAGAAAAGCCCTTTGATGACCCAGCACAGGGAAATGGGAGGTGTCATCTCTCTAGCCTGCAGGGTGACCAGGAGTTCTCTTCTCTGTGACCCTGGAGGGACAAGGCAGCACCCCACTAGAAAGAGATGCCCTGGTACCAGTACACTGGAGCCTCACGCCTGGCACGTAAGGCACACCCAGACTTGAGAAGTGTAGGGAAACATTGTGAACGGTTTTGAAATTTCGCAGGTGTCCCAGCTAGCTCAATTATCTGCCTTTATCTTTGACGAGGCTATTTTACAACTCTGCAGAGATAGATGTTTGCCTGTAGGAAGCTAATGGTAATAGTCCCTGTCCATAGGAATGCAAATTGTGTCCAGTGGAACGCAGCTGATTCTTACCCTGTGGATGTGGAACAGTTGAGACAATTTTTCATCCATTTGTCAATTCATTTCAGCATTCCTAGTCTGACTATAAATGGGTGGAATTTTGAGTTCTCTTTTGAACTCTCTTTTGTGATATCTGCTCATTCCCTTGTTCATTAATGAGTTAAATACAAATCTTTGACATGTGATCATTTTATATCTGTGTAAGAGTAATGACTTAACCTTTTTTATTTTTTTTGAGATAGAGTCTCACTCTGTTGCCCAGGCTAGAATGCCGTGGCATCAGCCTAGCTCACAGCAACCTCAAACTCCTGGACTCAAGCAATCCTATTGCCTCAGCCTCCCAGGGTAGCTGGGACTACAGACAGGCACGTGCCACCATGCCCGGCTAATTTTTTCTATTTTTAGTTGTTTGGCTAATTTCCTTCTATTTATAGTAGAGACGGAGTCTCGCTCTTGCTCAGGCTGGTCTCGAACTCCTGACCTCGAGTGATCCTCCCACCTCGGCCTCCCAGAGTTAGGATTACAGGCGTGAGCCACCACACCCGGCCTTTTACCTTTTTTTTTTTTTTTTTAAATTCTCCTTTAACATAGCCCAACCACTCTCAACACACCCCAATTTAGACTGCTTCATCTCATTTAATTTCTTTCACAATAAACAAATACTGTACATTAATAGATTACATAATTGAGGTTTAATATGCTTACAGAATGGGACTAAACCTTGCAAAGTAGAAAAATTGTCAAAATTTCCTCCCTTCCCTTATCTTAAGGGCAGAGTATTGAGAAGGACCAGACACATGCAAAGAAATTTGCCTTTCCCATTCTTTCAGTCTAGCTCAGGGATTCTCAAATTTGAGATATGTCAGAAGTACTGTAGAGAATTTTATTTTATTTAATTAATTTATTTTTAGGCTGGACTAGATCTCCTGGGATCCAGCGAACCTTGTGCCTCAGCCTCCTGAGTACCTGGGACTACAGGTGCGCACCACTGTGCCTGGCTTAGAATTTTATACTTTAGACTGGGAATACTGTTAATGAAAGAGATTTAAAGGGCTTACTGTATTTTAAAGAAAGACTATTGATAATAGTAAGAAAATAAAGATTTTTGACTTCCATGATTCTGAAATAATCAGACTACCTCCTTATCCCCCAAAATATGACTGCACCGTGATTGCGTTCAGCAGCGAGGTACCTGGGCTCTTCATATAGTCAGATGCTTTTACTTCACGTTGCATTTCCCTGGGAAGGCATGTCTTGGGTGACTGAGGCCTTAAATTGTTTTTTTTTTTAACTATTTTTGAGGTGAAATTTGCAAAACATATACTCACTTTTAAAATGTACAACTCAGGGGCACTTAGTGCATTGACAATATTGTATAAAGTTCCAAAATATTTTCATCATCCCAAAAGAAAACCTCATACCTATTAAGCAGTCACTCCCCATTCCGCCCTTCCCTGGTGACCGCCAATCTGCTTTCTGTCTTTATGCATTTACCTATTCTGGGTGTTTCGTGCAGTGGAATCCTACCACGTGACTCAGCAATTCTGCTCCTAGCTATATACCCTGAAGAACTGAAAACAGGTGTTCAAACAGATACCTGTATACAAATGTTCCTAGTGGCCCTAATTATTGAGTTTTCTCTGGCCCTTCCTAGGCACTCTGCCTGCTTCCTCGTGGTTCTACAGGTAAATCTTTCTTCATTCAGGTGGATAACAAAGGCCGAAGTGCAGATAAGGGCAGGAGGAAGGCGGGAGCGGCACACAGTTATCGCTGTTGGGGTTCTGCCACCTGAGCAGGACAGCCCCAGTGATCGGTGAACGCTGTTCACTTAGGGGAGCCGGACAACAATGAATGAAACATACCCAGAAAGGAGAGGCGTGGGGACACGGCCAGGTGGTTCGCTGAATATGAAGGAAGCTGGGAGCGCCCGTTGTGGAAGCCGTGGAAATGAGACTTGTCCAGAGTCCCTCCAGCCTGGAGATGGGTGTTGCCTGGAAGCTTGTTACGTAAGCCGGCTGGATTTCCAGACTAAGGCAAAAAATGTGCACGAGAACCTGTCTAGGGGTGGGGATGGTTCTTGTGATCCTCCTGATCACTGCCAGGAATGAGCCCAGGGCTGGCAGACCCACTGGTAGAGCAGGCCTGTTTCTAAATCTGTTCCCGGCGCAGTAATCGTGCAGCATTTTTATCCTGGCCCTTGGTGGGCTCAAGGGCTTTGTTAGCACTGCAGTCCCTGGTTTGCAAGTGAAACTGAAGCTGAGGCCTTTTCCAATGTGTTCTTCCCTGCTCTCATTTCCGGGCAATTATTATAAAGTGCACTCATTATCCTTACAACGGTTTGGAGATTAAAGCTTAATTTGGTTTGTTATTTCTGTGGCTTTGCCTAATAACATTTGTACCTGCACCAGCCGCGCTAGGCTGTGAAGCCAACAGCTCCTCAAATCACCAGAGGCTGTGGTTTGCATCCTCAACTTTTTTCCAATTGGTCTGGCCAGAAGCAGTTTTCATGAGAACATTTTAATGGGTCACCAAGGGTTTTCTGCTGGGACAACTGTCTCTGTGACAGGAGAAATGGGACTTTCTTAAGAGAAAAGCTGGCCTGTGGGAAAAACGATCAGGCTTGAATTCTAAAATTCAGTAGTTGAATTGTCTGCACTCTTTGTTGAAAGCAAATGCACATGAAGCCACTCTCCTATTCATGCGAGGTACCTCACCGTATAGCTGGGAACTCAACAGATCTGGGTTCAAATCCTGACTCTGCCAGTATTCCGTGTGTTATTTGGACAAGTCCACTTATCTCTCTGAACTGCAGTGGTGTGGGCTGATAAAACTAGAGTCATTGTACAACTGAATAAGATAATTTATGGAAGTGCCTAACACAGAATAGGTGCTCAAAGATGAAAGCATTATTATTCATTTAGTACTAATAGCTGCCTCCAGGCTGAGTTTGGCCAAAAAAAGATCAGGCCATTTGGGGATTTTTTTTTTATTTTAGAAGATGTGGTTTATGGGATCTAATAAGACCTAATGGAGCTTTCCAGTAGTCCGGGGTTCTCTCCTGCAATAGTGAGCCATCCACTCATCCAGGTATGTGGTTTATTTAATCATTCTGAGGCTTAGCCAAGTTAAAGCAGGATTTTTAGATCCACAATTTTGGGAGTGTGGGAGGTGAGGGGACTGAGAGGCCATGTCCAGAGAAGCCAGAGGGGGGCTAGAGTAGGCTAGGAAAGTAGAGAAAGAACAATCTGTGCTTTTCTGTATTGCATTCCAAGCTCTCTGGATTCCATGTGAGTTATCCAGATTCTTTTCTGTATATCAGTCATTCAACAGATGCCAGCTGAGCACCTGTCCTGTGACTGGCTGCTATTCCATTCCCTCACATGCATTCCTACCTCCTTTCTGCCTGCTGTCTTAGTAAGGTCACCATAAAATAATACTCTATTTTCTCCCTAAGAAGAGAAACGGGCACTTAAGGTGCCTGGAGGACGATGTGAACAAAGCGGGTATCTAAGAGGGGTCAAGATAGACAAGTTCAGAAAGGAGATGGGAGAACAGACAGAGATGGCATCTGTTTAGCAAACATGCTTGCTGCCATGGGCACCCTTCTCTTCCTAAGCCTACACCGCTGAAAACCACCCATGCAGGCAAGGGTAGGGGAAGTCTAGCTGAATAACGCTGGCCAGAATTTCCCAAGGGGTTAAAAGATTGCATGTTGTGTGTGGGTGTGTGTTGCAATGTTTCTCCATTCTCTGATAGAAGAAATGCTTCCCTTTAGCCTGACTACACTCAGGCTTCCTTTGTACAAATGGTCCCTCGGTCAGGCTCAGGGGACTCTGGAGAGATGTGGCACTGCCATGGAGCACAGCCAGAGGCTCTGGGGCCAGGCTAGGGGAGGCAGGGGGCAGAGGAAGAGACGAACACAAGGGAGAGGGGAGCTGGTGCCTTCCGTCCTGGCTTGTTTATTACTGCAGCTTAGGAAGCAGGGACATGGCAGAAATCATGTCGGCTCAATATTTTCCCCTCTTTTCCTTTCTCTTCAGCATTTCTCTCCCTTAATTCCCCAACAGCCCAAGACAAATTCCAACTAGCAGCAGCGACCTTAGATTCTCAGCATGTGAGAAGAGAGTTGCTAATACCCTCTGGGTAATTCGTTTAATTAAAGCTCAGGACATATGTCGGTTCCTGGTGTAGATGAAGAAATGGAAAAAAAGTGAGAGGTCAAGGGAGTTAATTACCCATGGCCAGATCCATAAACTCTGCTGATTTCTTCTGTCCTTTATTAGCCAAAGAAAGGAGCAGAATGGAGAAACATGACTACATTGTCAGTTCTGTTCAGTAGCATGCACTGAAAGTTATGGATTAATTACGGTGCGAAATGTTAAGCAAAATGTATTACATATCTTTTTATCTTTTTATATGCTGGGTCCTTTTTGATTAGAATGGCAATTTAATTTGTACAGCCTTTGTTGTGTTTGCAACTTAATCAGACCCGCTGCCTTGCTGCGCCAGCCACTAGAGAACAGGCTTCTGAGACTTTGGAAGTGAGCCCCACTGTCACACTGTGATGATTTTTATGGCATCAGTTGGCAAGGAATTGGTGATCCAGTTGGGCACAATATTTAGTATTGTGTTTAATATTATTCATATATTCTTCAGGCATTCAAGTGGAATGGTCGTGCAAAACTAACAATATGCCCAAACCCCAAGAAAACCTGGAATCTGCAGGTTTTGAAATTGCCATATATCCACTAGATCCATTGTGACAGTTTTTAAAATTTCAAAGTATGACTTTTTTAGTGGTGTGATAGAGTTGTAGTACTATATGCTATTTACAAGCACCTATTTGAAAGCCTTCGTTCACTTACTCATTAAACATATCTTGAATGGCTGTTAACAGGCAGGTATTGCTGCTGGTGCAGGAGACACAAAGTCACCTCCTCCTGGGTGACTCTCTCCCTCTCTTCTGTAGCCAGTCAGCCTCCTGGTAACACCCTGAACCTTTATTTATTTATTTATTTTAACAGATCAAGGTATCATATAGAACAGCCAATATCTTGATATTTAATCAGAGATACCTGATGGAAAAGTATCCCCTGGTTGGGTGCACACCTGTAGTCCCAGCTACCTGGAAGGCTGAGGCAGGAGTATCACTTGAGTCCAGGAGTTCAAGGCTGCAGTGAGCTATGGTCCTGCCTGTGAGTAGCCACTGCACTCCAGCTTGGGCAGCATAGTGAGATCTTTCTTAAAGAAAGAAAAGTAGCCCCTGGACACTCTTATCTAGGTTTTCATTTATCAGCTTGTCAACCCCATGGAAATAGAGTGTTCTCTCTAATGGGTCCAACAAAATCTTGGGTATGCTTTTTACTGACCAGCCCAGTTTGGGTTGCATGACCACACCTGACACTGTCTCTGTGGCTGGGGGTTGGTGGCCTCTGCTTGGACATACTTGGGCTCAATGTCTATTCTAGAGGCAAGGGGGTTAGGTCCTCACAACCACATGTTTTCCTAAAGGGCAATTCCCCCAAAACAAGATAGGTAGGATGGTAAGAACCAAAGCAGCAGATGGCTACTACCCAGTCCAAACCTCCCTCATGAGTACCAGAGCTGGATTACCTAATTGCTTACTCAACATCTCCACTTGGATGTCCCACATGCATCTCCAAGTTACCATATAGAAAACTGCTCTTGTTGTCCTTCCCCACAAAATTACATTTTCCCTTTCGTGCCTCATCTTGGTGAAGCATGCAACAGTCCACCAACCGCCCAAATCAGGACCTGCTCATTGACTTATGGGCCTCAAACCTCCTCTCTCCTGTGGTCAGTGTCTCTGTTCCTCTCTTCTAGCCTTACTGCCACCTCCTTGGTTCAGATCCTCATCATGTCTTCCCAGATGACTGCAATGGTCTCCTAACTGGCTTTCTTCTCTTCAACCCTGCTCTTCTCCAATCCAAGTTGGTCTTTCTGTAACTAAAATACAACCGCGTCACTCACCTCTTTTAAACCATTCGATGACTACCCAGTGCCTTCAAAAGGAAATGCCAGCTTTTAACACTTGGCATCCTAAGCTTTGTCTTTTATACAAAGCTCCCTCATCTGGCTCGGGGACTGTCTCCCTGGCTTTCACAGCCCACCTGCACTACTCTGATAACACTGTAATGATTGTTTGTCTGCCTGACTCTCTCCCTAAATCGGAGTTCTTTGAGGCTGGAATATTGCAGTTTGGCTCATTTGATACCCATTGCAAACCCTTCATAGCTTGCTGTCCTGTTTGAGCTAAAACATTAAAAATTGCATTTATAAGACTCCCTTTGGGAGGCCGAGGCGGGTGGATTGTTTGAGCTCAGGAGTTCGAGACCAGCCTGAGCAAGAGCGAAACCCCGTCTCTACTAAAAATAGAAAGAAATTATCTGGCCAACTAAAAATATATATAGAAAAATTAGCCGGGCATGGTGGCGCATGCCTGTAGTCCCAGCTACTAGGGAGGCTGAGGCAGGAGGATCGCTTGAGCCCAGGAGTTTGAGGTTGCTGTGAGCTAGGCTGACACCACAGCACTCTAGCCCGGGCAACAAAGTGAGATTCTGTCTCAAAAAAAAAAAAAAAAAAAAATCTTAGCGGTGCAATAGACAAAACTTGGAGACTATGCACATGTTGCAGAATTAAGGGTGAGGCCGAGGCAGGGGCCTTAGACAGCCGGTAGATGGTGGCACCAGCAGTGAAAATAGGAAAAACAGGTGAAGAAGCTGGCTAGGGGCTAATTAATGGTTTTAGTTTTGGATGACTTAAGATTTGATCCTTCAGAACACTAGCTTGGAGATCATCAAGATGTCCCTTTGCCCAAATCTGAGGTCCCCAGGACCCTGGAGCAAGGCCTGGTGTCCTGGGTGCCTTGGCAGCTATTCAAGCATGACTGGAATCTGGCTCAGCATTAGGCCAAGTGACCACACAGCCTTGTGCTGCTGCATATTTAAAATTACTTGTCAGGCAATGGAGCTACAGAGAAGAAAGGCTCTGCCTGGGGAAGGCAAACATCCGCGCACTGTTCAATAATTCAGCGCAGAGCTGGTCTTGGCTGCAGAGTTACCGTCACAAGGAGCATTTTTAAAGTCAAACCCAATTTCAGTGCTAAGTCATGCCTGAACAAGCTGGACAGATGCCAAAAGGCAAGAGAAGACTCCAGACCTCTTTAGAAACAGGCCCTGAGAGATAGAGGATACTGCATGATAAAGCTGTCAGTCTGGTCAGAGCAGCCGGCATGTGACTCATTTACATATGTCACTTCCTTCAGCATAATTTGGTCCACGGGCCCCTAACTCCAAATCCTGTGGGCATACAAAGCTGTCCTGCATTAACTGCTACTATCAGATTCAGGCTGTATTTATGGGACGAGTGTCTGGCCTAGTGTTCCTCATCCTTGTGCTGCTCTGGACCAACTCACAGCCCCTCCAACCAGGATCTGGCTCTTCTAAGGGAGGGGCACTTCCGAGGAGGGCCCCAGGGATAGCCCTGTTGTGGGGTTGGGCTGGGCAGCAGAGGGGGTCGCTGCCAGGTGCAGGAGTGTGGGGCTGCTGGCGCTCTGGAGGGACTGCCCGAGCCAGCTTTCCCAGCATGCTCCTCTGCAGCCAGCCTCGAGGACAGGCCTGGCGTGGGGGCTGTCTGTTTCCTTGCTCCCCTCTGGCCCTGCTTCTGGGCGTCCTCCTTGGTTAGCCCTGGAGCCCGTCCTACCCAGACCTGGGGTCAATTAATAAGCAGAGGACCTGGAAAGAGACCTTGATTGGGTGCTTATGGGACTGCCCAACCCTGCCCAAGGTAGGGTATTGATGTCTGTTGAGTGCTAAGCTGCCCGGTTAGGGCTGAATTCAGGCTTTCATCCTTTTCTTTAAAATGTTTTAAAAAATTTTTGAGTTGGACACTGGGCAAAGCTGCTCCCAGCAGGAGGAATCTGGCCTGGGTGTTCCAGCTGCCCTGGCCTGCCTGGCCTCCCCACAGGCCAAAGGGCTTCATATCTCAACTCATCTATAACCCATGAGCAGAGCCAGCAGCTAGCAGAAACTAGGAATAACAAAAATATGCCCTTTTTTTATGAGCTGGCACAGCTCTGCATCAGATGCCAGGCTTAGTGGCCAGGACACAGATTGGACTTCAGCCCCCACCTGCTCCTCCTGCCAGCTCCTTTGTGCAGGGCACAGCTACATGGCTGTAGGCGGGGCCCTGCCTGGGAACAGTCCACCAGTGTGCTAGGTTCAGCTTTAGAGAGCCTTCTACAATCCTCACCCCCACTATGTAATTCAAAATAAAAATGATACTGCCTCTTCAAATACAAACTTATACAAATGCTGAAATTAAGATGATTTCACTTGAGATGTTTATTATTTCTTTTTTTTTTTTTTTTTGAGAGAGAGTCTTGCTCTTTTTGCCCTGGCTAGAGTGCTGTGGCGTCAGCCTAGCTCACAGCAACCTCAAACTCCTGGGCTCAAGCAATCCTCCTGCCTCAGCCTCCCGAGTGGCTGGGACTACAGGCATGCGCCACCATGCCTGGATAATTTTTTCTATATATATTTTTAGTTGTCCAGGTAATTTCTTTCTATTTTTTAGTAGAGACGGAGTCTCGCTCTTGCTCAGGCTGGTCTCGTCGAACTCCTGACCTTGAGCAATCCTCCCGCCTCTGGCTCCCAGAGTGCTAGGATTACAGGCGTGAGCCACTGCGCCCGGCCAACATGTTTAGATTATAAAATTTCAGTTCAGTTCTCACTGAAGCTCAACATTTCTCAGGTTTGCGGGAGGTGCCTGCTGGGCTGGATCTCTAAATGCACCTCTAGGCAGGCCTTTGGCAGCACTGCCCCTGGAGCCCCAGGCCCCAGAGCAGCTTTCTTGCCCCTGCAGCCCCTGTGGCTAGACCTCCCTGACACTGTCTGCCTCCGGGGGCCAGCCCACCCCTCCTCGATTCTATTATCCTGCTCAAGGAAACTCTTCAGACACTGGCTCACAGTGCTGTGTCTGGCTTTTCCTTTCCCCCTCATCTTGGCTCCCATAGTTTGGAGGAAGTTTCTGGACTCACTTGAGAGCCCCATCCCAGTAGTAACAGTCTCACCTATGCTTTGGGGTCCAAACCCCTAATCTTTCCTGATTGTGTCTGAATTCCAAATCCAGCCTTGCCAAGTGGGCCTCCTCATTATAACTGGGTCCAGAATGATCCATGACCTTTGGAGGGTCAGGACCATGGTGGAAGTTTAAGAAATCTGGCTTCCTGAATGCCCTTTGGTAATTTTAAAAAAAGTCTACACGTTATTTGATACTATTCCTTTCAAGAGTATGCTCCTCCACTCGAGTGTAGGCTGGACGTAGGAAGTTGCTTCCTATGAACGGAATGTGGCTTCTTCCTTGATCTCTGTCTTGGAGCATTTGCTCCAGGGGAAGTCAGCCGTCATCCTGTGAGGGCACTCAGGTAGCCCTATGGAGAGGTCCACGTGGTGAGAAACTAAGGCCTCCTGCTAGCAACAAGCACTGGACAGTCACGAGTGAGCCGCCTTGGAGTGGAACCTCCTGCCCTGGCCAAACCTTCAAATGAATGCAGCCCCAGTCAACGTTCTGAGTACAACCTAGTGAGAGACCCTGACCCAGAACCACCAGCTCAGCCACTTCTCAAATTCCAACTTTGTGGGATGATACGTGTTTGTTATTTTAAGCTGCTGAATTGGGAGATAATTTGTTACACAGCAACAGATAACCAATACATGCCCTAAAGATGGAACTGGACGGAGGGATGGGAGGGGTCTCACCAAATGATTTTCTATACAAGGAGCTTCCATATTATTTAATACCCCTTTCCTAAGGGTATCACAGCCTAGTGGCTTTTTTACTTCTCTGTCCCTCAGAATAACCATGAGCCCTTGAGAGCAGGAATTGTGACTTAGCCTTGATTTAGCCAAGTTCTAAAGATACAACCTTAAAGGTGCAGGTAATAGAAAATTCTTTATTTTTCTGTAACTCACCCTAATATCTGCTTGGGATATCTGTTCTGAGAGTGGCAGAAACAGCCCATTATGGGGCTCTCGACCTCTCAGATCCTGTTTCTCTCAGCTCTTTCCACCCCCTTCCAGGGCATGGGAAACACTCAGTTGCGTCTGCATCCTGCAGGGCATGGGAAATCCTGCCAGGTGTTCTCAGGCCTGCGGGAACTTTATAAGGTTTGCCACTTCCAGGCCTCGCCCCTGAAAAGGGGGCTCAAATCCACTCCCCACCCCTGAAACCTTAGGACTTACCCCAGTGGCTAATTCTCTTGCTTTCATCTTTACTCTTAGGTACATGCCTCTGACTTCCAAATCTATTGTTTAAGGCTGGAGACTTCCAGGGCCTTGAGGATGTGTGTGTGTGTTGGGGGGGGGGTGTTCTTAAATTTCACAAAAATTATAAAACATTGTAACATACAGAAAAATCAGATATCAGCAGAAAGTTTGTGGCCAGAAAAAAATTTAAAAAATCAGAAAATAATATACGACATCAAGATTAGACAGATGCTAACATTTTGCCGTGTTTGCTTTAGATCCCTCTCTTTTTGAAAATCAGATAAGGCTGGGAAAGGTGGCTCACGCCTGTAATCCTAGCACTCTGGGAGGCCAAGGCGGGAGGATCGCTCCAGCTCAGGAGTTTGAGACCAGCCTGAGCAAGAGCAAGACCATGTCTCTACTAAAAATAGAAAGAAATTAGCTGGACAACTAAAATATATATATAGAAAAAATTATCCGGGCATGGTGGTGCATGCCTGTAGTCCCAGCTACTCGGGAGACTGAGGCAGTAGGATCGCTTGAGCCCAGGAGTTTGAGGTTGCTGTGAGCTAGGCTGATGTCACGGCACTCTAGCCTGGGCAACAGAGCAAGACTCTGTCTCAAAAAAAAAAAAAAAAGAAAATCAGATAAATCACTATACACAGAGCCAAATATCCCCACCCTCCCTGCTCTTTGGAAGTAATGACTATGCTGAAGCTGGTGTTCATCTGTCCCCTGAAGATTTTTGTTCTGTTACTACTTGGTTATGCATCTAAAAAGAGTCTGTTCTATTGTTATATACATTTAAAAGGTTTAACTTATATAGTATCATATTGTAAATAGTAATTTTTCACTTTTTTATATTCCATACTATGTTTATTTTCCTCATTTTTAAGGTAATTTACATATACATAAACTTCTGCTTGTTTTGACAAATGTATCCAATCATGTAATTATCACCAAAATCAAGATATAGAACAGATTTGTGACCCCAAAAAGTCACCACTAGGACCTTTCTTTTCTTTTCTTTTCTTTTTTTTTTTTTTCTTTTAGAGACAGGGTCTATCTCTGTTGCCTAGGATAGAATGCAGTGGGGTATCACTGTGTTGCTCACGCTAGTCTTGAACTCTTGACCTCAAGTGATCCTCCTGCCTTGGCCTCCCAAAGTGCTGGGATCACAGGCGTAAGCCACCACACCCGCCCAGGACCTTGATTTTTGGCACACATATACTAGAGTCTAGAAAATGGAAAGCCTAGCCTTGCTTTTGAATCTTGGGTATTTTGTCTGCCTTTTCTGTGATATTATTTCCTGTGTGAAGCAATGAATGCCTGAGAACCAAGTGGGGGATGGTTGGAGGATAGCTAGGAAATTCACAAGCAGGAATCTCAGTAATACTCCCAAATTGAAGTCCTAGTGCCTAGCCAAAGATAGAGCTACAAGAAATATTTGACAGCTAGTGAGTGAATAAATGAAGCAACATATGAGTAGAAAGGTATAGGAGATTGTTCTCTTCTCTACTCTGTGAGTACCAGGAGTCACCGAAAAGGCTTCAAGGCCAGGCACCTGCTCCTCTATGCTCCTCTGCTGGGCTGCAGCCCTGTTCCCTTGGTCTGCAGCTGCTGGGGGAGGTGGGGACTGACAGGAGCCCCAGGAGTAAGGTGTGTGTCCTGCGCTCCTATCTGCAATATTGCTCAATGAAGTCGTATAGGCCCTTCCTGGATGGTGAGAGGGTCTCTTTCTGGGCCTGCCCCTGCTCTCGCCTGCTGTCGTTCTCCCCTAGAACCTGCAGTGCAATGCTTTCTCTCCTCATGAAAAGAAACAAATACGCTTGGACTTCTAAGTATAACAGTGTCAGTGAAAGACTCTTAAACTCTGTAAACCCTGAGACTCAACCTTCCCAGGAAAGACCTCAATGCTCCCTCTTTCCTTCCTCTGCAGCCCAGGGATCTTGGTCAGCAACTGTGGCTCCCTGTATGGTACCTATTTTCAGGAGCCCAAAGGATTCTGACTGATCAGTGCTGTCTGCATGAGAGGTGGACAGAGAGTGAGAGAGTAAATACAGCTAGCTGTGTTTACCAACCCTGACCTTTCTCTGATGCTGCCATATCACTTCCCTAAGATGTTAGAGAAACAAGCCCTCCTGTGGCAAAAAGCCTCCTTGCCCTTCTAGTAGGCCCAGACAGCTACCTGACCTAGCAAGACTCTGTCTGGACGTGGCCATGGTGGTGTCATCTCCTTGCAGCTAGGCTGGGAAGATAACAGCAGAGGAGCTGGCTTAGGACTCCAGCAGACCCTCTCTATGCCGGAGGCAAATCAAAATAGATGTCTGAACTGGCCTTCATTTCTCATTGCAGATCTTGGCAGCACGTCCCAGGGTGTTTTCACGATGTAGCATCCTGATTGAGTGTGCTCTTGTGTAAGAGAACGAGGCACACAGGTCCCTGCGTCTCACTGCTTCCTCTGATGAAAGAGAACAGGCAGCCTGGCCCTGGGGATTCTAAGTTGCAGTGGGAAAAAGAGCAGTGACAACCTGTATTGTTCACTTTCAGCTTGCGTGTGCTGGCCCTGTTGGGGTGGGCTGTCCATTGAGGGTTTGTTGACTTTTTGCTTCTGCTAACTGGTCACGATACAAAATCAAGGCAGAATCTCTGGGTTTTATTTATTTACTTATTTATTGATTGATTTTAGAGATGAGCTCTCGCTCTGTCACCCAGGCTGGAGTGCAGTGGCATGATCATAGCTCACTGCAGCCTCCAACTCCCGGGCTCAGGGGATCCTCTGACCTCAGCTTCCCACGTAGTTGAGACTATAGGTGGGCACCACCATGCCTGGCTAGTTTTTTTATTTTTTGTAGAGACAGGGTCTCACTGTGTTGCCCAGGCTGGTCTGGAACTTCTGAGCTCAAGCAATCCTCCCACCTCTGCCTCCCAAAGTGCTGGGATTACAGGCATGAGCCACTCACTGTGCCTGGCCAGAATCTCTGCGTTTGAAAAAATGCTTAGCTCAAATATGCAGCACAGCTCTTTCTTCTGCCCCATGGGGGATTCACAGATCTCTACCAATGCCCAGCTGAAGCGAAGCCTCTGCAGAGAGAGGTGTGCCTTCACCCTGCTGGGCTCCCCTGGGAGAGGGGTGAATTTGGGGGATAGCAGCCCCCACACCACCGCTGAGGTACCAAGCTTCAGTGTCTCCAGTCCTCACTCACTGCCCAGTGAGGAAGCCTTGCTGTGGCCAGATTGTATAAATATTGAATAAAGCTGGTTGGAAGATTAGAAATCTTTAAAGGAATTGGGGAGAGGAGGAGGAGGAGTTCAGTGCAGAAGATGGTATCAGAAAATGCTGACCCTCAGCTAAGAGTTAATACGAAAGTCAGCAACGAAAGAATGAGAATGGATCCTATCAGGCATGGCTTCTATTCTTGGCTTGGAATTTGTACATGCATTACTTTTAAGGTAGAAATTGTGCAAGAATTTAACTGTCTGTGTCAGAACAATCAGAAGGAAGAAAGCATTCATCTCTTGGTTTGGTTTTCTAAGGTTTCCTTCTTTATTTGGAAGTCCAAGTTAACTTGAGGCTTTGGCCTTGCCTCTGCCTTCCTCACTCACTGGAGGAGGGTCCTCTACCCACCTCCTGGGACAAATACCCTTAGGGACCTTTCATGGGTAGGCCATTCTCCAAGGGACCCTCATCAGCTTAGGAGTCATGTTTGCTAAGAAGCCTTCCCTGATGCCCCAAATCTGGGCCAGGCCCCTCTCCCCGCACCCACACAAGGCCCTACACATAACACTGGCTTCTCTATGTGTCCCTCTCTCCCACTGGACTACAGTGGCCAGGGCAGGTTCAATGCCTTACTCACCAGTACATCCCCAGCCCCTAGCACAGTGCCTGATGTGCAGTAGGTGCTCAAAACACAGGTATTGAATGAATACATGAGAAAGTATATGGGGGACCTCAGAGGGGGGCATATTGAACAGCTGCTCCTAGGCCCAGCCCTCCAACTAGAAGGTTCTTCTGAGCTATTGTGACTTCTCCAGGTAGCTGCTGGTACCACTCAGGAGATTAGACACGGTTGCTCCTCTTGCAAAAGCTAAAGTCCTGAGTTTTATCATCTGCCTCTTCCTTTCCTAGTGGCACCCACTGATCCCACAACTTTGTCCTGGAACATAGCACACCCAGAAGGCCACCTGCAAAGACATGAAACTCTCTTCCTGCAGCGTGGTCAGTCTGGGCACACCTGTTGGGAGCAAGGGGCAGGCGCACAGTGGGGTGTGGTTTCGCCTGCGTGATTTAGGGCGAAAGCATTTCATGAGTCTCTGTGCAGCCTTTTCGACTTCTCTCACCATCTCTGGCTGCTCTAAGCCCAGATTCTTGGGGCTTTCTGTCTTTCTTCATATTTACCTTACTTATTTTCCTTGTAGAAGGCTCAGACATTTTTTACTCTTTCTCTCCGTTGTGGGTCCTTGGATGATCAGGGCACTTTGGGGTCAGGGTCCCTAGGTTTCCAGTTAAAAATCCTCTCCTTATAACCCCCTGAAAGATGCTATAGGCCAGGTCCTGGGGCTCCTGTATTCATTCTCTGTGTCCTTCCTAGTGTGCTGTTCTCTGTCCTCTAGTCCCCACTGAATGCACTGACCTGGGCCTCGCGTCCCCTGAAGGTTCACCACCCCTAGGCCCACCCTGCACAACTCCTGCCCTGCAGAAGGTTCCTCGCTCAGCCACACCCTCCCCCGGGCCTCACATCAGCTCTGCCTCCCCCAGGGTCTCCCACTGAACCCCCTACCCCAACTTCCCAACTTCCACTGCTTCACTGTCCCCTGCCAGCCTGGATCTCCTCCAGTGCACTGTGATTTGGGGAAAGGACTCACTCACTTGCTCTTTCTAATGAGAAGGTGCCACAGGCCTGGAGAAAGTGAGCGGGAATTTACCAGGAAGCAAAGGGAAAACCTCATTCCGGGAAGAGGAAACAGACAACACAAAGGCCCCAAGGAAGAAAATGAATGAAAAAGGGACAGCCAGAAACCTGATGTGACTGGGGGCGGGGAGGGGTGAGGTCCTGGGGATGGGTAGGAAGGCCTTGTTTTACAAAGAATTTTATGGGAAATCATCAAAACACATCTTTGGGCAAGAGAGTCACTCATTAGCTCTGTGTTTATGTCAACTGCTCCTCAGCTCACAGCAAATGGCTGGTCTTGAAATTGATAAGAAATTTGATGAGAAAAATTAATAAGAAATTGATTGTTATAACCCCATAGAAGAATGAACACAAAATATCATTAGAAATTCACAAAAAAGAAAATACAGCTGACTCAAATATATAAAAGATATTCGACCTCACTCATAATAAGAGAAACGCAAATCAATTCTCTACTGAGCTACCATTTTCTCTTATTATATTGGCAAAAATCCATGAATTTGATAACACGTTGACACTCTCAAACACTGCATATAGAAGTGTAAATTAGCACAACCCCAGTGGAAAGCAGTTTGGCAATATCTACCCAAATTATAAATGTGTATCCAGCAATCCTACTCTTCCAGTTCTGAGATTTACTACACAGAGAGACTATATATTTGTGAAAGAATGTATAGTCAGGGTTATTAATTGCAGCATTGTTATAAGGGTAAAATATAGGAAGCAGCTAAGTATCTATCAATAGGATACCATTAAATAGGTTCTGGTCCAACTATATAATGAAATACCGCAACTGTGAACAGGAATGAAGACATGTTCTCTGTATCGACAGGGAAGAGTTCCAAGACATCCAAGACATGTTATTAAATGATTAAGCAACACGCAGAACAGGGAATAGAGAACACTGCATTTTGTGTAAAACAGAGCAGAAGAAATAAGAATACGTCTTTGCATTTTCTTGTAAAAGCATAAAGGAACTCGAGATGGGTGCAAAAGAACCCAGCAATGGTTGCCCAAGTGGAGGGGGCAGAAGTGTGGGAACCAGGCAGGTGGCAGGGGGTGGGGCTGAGGAGACTTTTCACTGTGAACCTTTTTATACACATTCCCTTGGGTTTGTTTTTTTTTTTTTTCAATTTTTTTTTTTTGAGACAGAGTCTCACTCTGTTGCCCTAAGTAGAGTGCCGTGGAGTCAGCCTAGCTCACAGCAACCTCAAACTCCCGGGCTCAAGTGATCCTCCTGCCTCAGCTTCCCGAACAGCTGGGACTACAGGCGCACACCACAACACCTGGCTAATTTTTATATTTTTAGCAGAGACAGGGTCTCGCTCTTGCTCAGGCTGGTCTTGAACTCCTGACCTCAAGTGATCCTCCTGCCTCGGCCTCCAGAGTGCTAGGATTACAGGCATGAGCCACCGCGCCCGGCCCATTCCCTTGGGTTTGAATCGTGCAAATACGTACTCTAGTCAAACATTACCTTAAAAAAATGAATTGCCTGCTCCCACAGTATTTCTTTCCAAATAGTTCTTTGGTAGCCCGACTGCCCAGAGGAGCCCAGCACCTGGCCTTATGACTCACAAACCATCTCCAGTGATCTTCAAGTATTAAAAAATATTCTCCCAAACAAATCCATGAACGTCTTCAGAGGGCAGCTGCAGCATATCACCCAACTGTTAAGTTGTCACAGCTCCCTCAGCGTTGAAAATACCTCCTGGTCTTTCTGGGGGCTCTGGTGTCTGCATTTTTCCATGTGCTACTTTCGAGTGCCAGTCATCCTTTTCACGTGGTGTCTCTGTGCCCTTTATTTTGGCATCTTTCTTCCTTGGGCATCCCCCACCTAAGATGACCTGGCTGAGAAGTTCCGTGAGAACTGATCACTCTCTCTGGGCTTTGTGATCACTTTTCCAGACTCTGTACTTTATGCATATCAGATGCGGTTGCCCAATTTGAATACCTTATAAAAACATTTCAAATTACTCTGTAAAAATCCTTCAAACAAGGAGCAGCTGTGCTGGAGACAGAGCCAGCGGGTTGCTCACCACTTTCTCAGAAGTGTGGTGGGAAGCACGGTGTTCCAGAGTTCCAGGAGGTGAACAGCAAAATTAGCCTAGCAGGTCCTTGGGTCGGGATGTGACTGCCTGCAGAAACAGCCCTCTCCTCTTCCAGGGCTGTGCACAAAATCGCCCTCTCGAGGACGCTCAGTCAGAAATTCTCCCAGGAGAACTCCGGGTCTGGGCTTCCCTTCTTTAGGCCTTGTTGCTCTGTGTCTGTGACAGCTGTCCCTCAGGTCTGAGCTAACTTACCTCCCACACTTCTTCAAGCAGATGCCGAATGAGAGATTAGTAAGCTTAAGTCCGACGAGGCTGACTCACTCCCCTGCTCTGCTTTCCAAAGCTGACCTTTTATAAGAGTCTGTTCATGTGTGAGTAGCTTGTTTTGTTCCCAGAGTGAGAGTTCTGCATCTTTGGTTACACATAGGGACTCCCAGCCAGTTATAAACTCCTGGAGTACAGGGACCACCTGTTTGCCATCTTTGTTCACTCATAGTCACTACCACACAGCCTACCTTCCATAAGTACTTGTTGAATGAATGAATGGTCGAATGGAGCTCTAACACTTTGTATTTAGATCACCTCTGTCCAGTAGCAATTTCTGCAGTATGGAGATGTCCTATAGCTGTGCTGTCCAATACAGCAGCCACCAGCCACATGTGGCTACTGAGCTCTTGAAATGCCCATAGTGCCATTGGATAATTTTACATTTTAATTGATTTTATTTAAGTGGTCACATGTAGCTAGTGACAACCATTTTGAGTGGTGTAGATGTAGATTATTGGCTTTATCATTTGGTCATCTACATTGATAAACGGTGTAATCTTCTCAAATTAATTCTTGTTTCACAAGGCTCAGAAACTTTCAGCAACAGATTTAGAAGCAGTGAAAAGCATATTAGCACTTCTCATGATCACCACAGGCAAATAGAAGACAAGAGGAGGAAGAATGAATAGAAATTTGTTCTGCCTGCTTTTTTCTGAGAAAGTCTTGGGTCCCTTGGGGGTGTAAGCAGTCAGCCTCTTGGTTTATGATTCACCCAAGAGCCACCCCTATGACTGACTGCTCCAAGCCCCCACCAGGAGGCCAGGCACGGAATCAGCGCTGAGTCCGAGGGAAGAGTGCCACTTGGTGAGTCATCCGCACCATTTCTCAGAACAGGTGTTCTTTGGCGAGCCTCCTGGGAGGGGCCCCACCCACCCTGCCTTTTCCTGCAGGGGCAATTGCAGCTCATCTACAGTGTGTCTCATTCCTGTTCAGGAATGTCTGCGGTGGTGTGGGGTTACCAGAGGCTTACGCCCAGAGACCCATGAGGAATTGGATCCAGGGGTAGGTCTTGTGCTCCGGCTGCCCCGGCAGAGGCTGGATTCCCCTGGACGCACACCAGCAGCAACTCCAATAATGCTAAACAAGCACCCTTTCTGCAGCACTTGGTCATCTGGATACAGCCGTTTTGCCACTGGCAGAAATCAGAGTATTTTCTCACTCAGGGTGACTGGGCTCAACAGTCACCAGCAGGAGGGTGGCTGGAGAGAGGCTATCTATGTGCTTAGGGAGGTCCCCTAGGTGCCACTGTCCTCTAGCACTGTGGTCCCTAGCCTTTTTGGCACCAGGGACCGTTGTCACGGAAGATAATTTTTCCACGGACCAGGGAGGTGGGGGATGGTTTCGGGATGATTCAAGCGCATTACATTTATTGTGCATTTTATTTCTATTATTATTGCATTGTAATATATAATGAAATAATTACACAACTCACCATAGGTTGGGGACCCCTGCTCTAGCAGATGGAACAGGACAGAATCTCCACACCCAAGGAGAGCAGTGTTCACGTTTACGTGCTGAATGAAGGCAGCTCCCCTTTGCTTTCTGGGTCTGAAAATATACACAGAGCAAGTCATGAAAGCTCCCGTGATGCCAGCTCCCTAAGACAGAGATCCTCGAGCTGCCTGTATCCCTCTGCTCAGGGATACAAACAAAGTGTACAGACCACCTAGCACGTCCCACTCCCGTGCCACACGGTCCCCTCTGGGCAGCCTGCCTGCTTGCTGCCTCTCATTGGGAAGACAAAAAGTCTGCAGCGCTGGGTCCCTGACACAGCAGAACTCCCGAGGGGCCTGAGGCCAGGGTAGCGTCTGGGTGCAGTCTTCTGTTGCCAGTGAGCCATCTTCTGGAGCCTACAGTTGTTTCAACAGATCGTACACACCCTACAGGCCCAGCAGGCAGGGTGGGTGAAGCCCAAACTGTACACGACATATGAGAGAAGCTCTGATTACCAGTTGCATAAACAATGCCTCATTCAGGGGCTGAGGAAGTGTAGAGGTAGCTTGTGACTCCACACTTTTGGACCCCACCCTTCTCTCACTTGGACTCTTCTCCTCCCAACCATGTCAGGTGTGCGGACCACATGTCAGGTCCATGTTCCCTGGTTCTTGGTTCCCAGTACTGAAAAATGGTTACTGGTAACGTCGAGTCCACGGAGCAAATGAGCAGACCAACCAGATGCAAGCAGGCAAAGTGCAAAGTTTATTAAAGCATAGTACATTCCAGTGAAAGAATGAGTCAACTCCTGAGAGTGGAGGGACCCTGAGTTTAACAAGATTTTCCCTTTTATGCTGATTCCCTAATTTTATGTTAAGTGGGGGGTGGAATATTCATGATTTTTCTTAGAAAGGGGTGGAGAATTCCTGGAACTGGGAACCCTCCCCATTTTTAACCTTATAAGGAAATTTCCTGGTGGGGGGGTTGCCATGGTATTTGTAAACTGTCATGGCGTGGGTGGGTGTGATTTTTACTATGTTAAGGAAGGCAGGTCACTTGAGGATACGATCACCTTTACCTGTGCACATGCTCCAAGGACCCTCTTTTGTGGCGTTGTTCATGTCTCCACTTTGCAGCCTTTGTACCTCTTTCTGGTCAGTCCTTGGAGACCCTATATCATAGACCAAACATCTGTTTAGTCCTTGGAAGCCCCCTTGACATGTCATCTGTTCTTTATTGGAAGCGCCCCTTCTGGTCAATTTGTTCCCTCTTGGTAGACAAAGCATCTCCTAGTGCCATCTATTTCTCAGCAGAAATCCCTAGACAAATCATCTGTTCCCCTTCCTCCTTGTCCCAACCTAACAACCACATCTTTAAAATCTTTGGGGCAAGGACAAGTTTGGAGGATAACCGGTGTCCCAATCACTGCAAAATAATGCCCTGACAGCATGGCAGTCTAGTGTCAGCTTGTCATTTAGGCCTTTGATTCTTGAAATTCCACCCAGCTGTGCCTAAAAGTCCTACTGTTTCCATTGCTCTACTTTCTCAGAGCAATTCCTCTTTCCAGAGAACGTGGCTATTTCTGGGTCAAGTGTGGCTGAAGAGGCTGGTGCGGATGGATCACCCTGACCATTCTGGAAGACTCCTTTTAGATTTCCTGGAGAAAGATTGTCTCTGCCTACAATTTGTGGCTCTGTGTATTTCTTGGGATGCCAAAGGTTAATGCCTACAGAAATTATTCCTGAAATAAAGAACATTTAATTGAGGGCAAGGCTATCTGTGTAGCATAGCCACAGAATTTTAGATTTTAATAGCTAGAAGAGAACCTAGAAATCACATCTCATTTTAAGGGTGAGAGAAACAGTTCCAAAGAAGTTAAGCAATTTGGCCAAAGTCACTCAGCTTATAGGCAGAGCTACTAGAACCTTGAGTAGACAGTTGATCAAGACAATGCATAAGTCAATGGGTTGAAGGAAACAGGGGACTTACTCTGGACTCCTCACTTAGAAGAAGGGGTATGGATTCAAAATTATTGTGGTTAATATTTTCCTTTTGTTTCAGTATCAGATACTCTAAATCATATCATCTATTAAACAGGATAATAATCTGTCCTCACCATAAATGTTTTGCTCCTGCACCCAGATTGCATGAACTGCATTTATGTAATTTGGAATTCACCTGATTGACCAAATCTGATTATAGGAGAAGACTCACATCCACCTCTCCATCTCCAAGGCTCTGGATGGTGCCATGTGTGAAAAGACTCTGAGACCCCTTGGGAGAACAAACTTCAAGGTTGAATGAGGGACAAAGCCTGCTCTTTCCTTTCTCTCTGATAATGTGCCTGTCAACTATCAGGAAATGTGAACTGCTGTGGTATTGAGATGAGAATGAGGGGCTGACACCTTCTTATGACTTATGTGAGCTTTGACCTGGGAAGCGATATCCAAGGCCTCATTGCCATGGAATGGGATACACGTGAGATGAGTGAAGCTTCCACATTGTCTGTGAGTCACATGTTGTCTCTCTCTGTCATCTTATGCTGGAAACGCAGGGGCCAGAGCCTTTCAAAGTAGGGTCTGGTAAAAGGATGTTAATGTTTTCCACAAGGTTCTTTAAAGTTTTTTAAAATGTGTTGCTGGAGGTCATTCCAGCTCTGTTTCTGAAATAATTGCCAGTTCAGAATCTGGCTGCCACCACCCTCAATGGCAGGTCAGTTCTTTTGGGGAACCCCTGACATTCTGGAGATGTCAGGGTTAGAAACTGGTTCTTAGGCTGATGGTCTGTGTACCCCACTGATCTAGCATTGAATTCAATACTATTTGGTAAAATTCCCCCAACAAGATTTTACATTCCTTGAGCCCAAATAATGCAGTTTATATTTTCTTTGATTTCCCTTCTAGTACATTGCCCAAACACATTGTAGATCATAACAAACAATTTAATTTGAGTTTTAAAAGGCTTAAATTAGGCTGAAACATACATTTATAGTAAAATACATATGTGTGGGATATGGGTACAAATTCATAGTAAAAATATAGTGTTACTTATTCAAGTTGACAATGAGAAATAGAATAATTTAAAAAAAAATTATCTTGGCCAGGTGTGGTGGCTCACGCCTGTAATCTTTTTTTTTTTTTTTTGAAACAGAGTCTCGTTTTGTTGCCCGGGCTAGAGTGAGTGCTGGTCACTCTTGCTCAGGCTGGTCTCAAACTCCTGAGCTCAAACAATCCACCCGCCTCGGCCTCCCAGAGTGCTAGGATTACAGGCTTGACCTGAGCAAGAGCGAGACCCCGTCTCTACTAAAAATAGAACAAAATGATCTGGCCAACTAAAAACATATATAGAAAAAATTAGCCGGGCATGGTGGCACATGCCTGTAGTCCCAGCTACTCGGGAGGCTGAGGCAGTAGAATTGCTTGAGCCCAGGAGTTTGAGGTTGCTGTGAGCTAGGCTGACACCACGGCACTCTAGCCTGAGCAACAGAGCAAGACTCTGTCTCAAAAAAAAAAAAAAATCTTGGGCCTGGGTGTGGTGGCTCATGCCTCTAATCTTAGTGCTTTGGGAGGTTGAGGCAGGAGGATCACTTGAGGCCAGGAGTTTGAGACCAGCCTGGGCAACATATTGAGACCCCTGTCTCTACAAAAAATGGAAAAATTAGCTGGGCGTGGGCGTGGTGACATGTGGTGCCTGTAGTCTCAGCTACCTGGGAGGCTAAGACAGGAGATTGCTTGAGCCCAGGAGTTTGAGGTTGCTGTGAGCTATGATGACGCCACTGCACTCTAACCTGGGCAACAGAGGGAGACCCTGTTCCCCCTCCCCCAAATTATTTTGGTAAAAGACTTTGATTCAAAGGTCTAAAAGTTCAATAATGTCCCTCAAAAAATGTGATAGCAAATGTTGCAGAGGGAGAGAAGTTAGCTTGGAAGGTGCAAACTTTGCATTCACATGTGTGAGGGAAGACAAATAACAACTCCGAAAACTTAAAACAAAACAAAAAAAAGTTGAGAAATGCCACAGATATCGAACTCATCCCCAAGAATAGACGGCTTATCACCCTGGCATATGTGGGGGGAATAAACTGGGCACACATGTCAGGTACGTGGACAGATGAGGCGAAGGGGTGTCTTGAGAATGCTCTCCCAGGACTGGAGAGCCACCACACAGGGTCCTTTCAAGGGGCTTCTCACATACCTGAGGCCCTCTGGGAAGCTCAGTCCCCTAGCGCAGGGGTCCTTAACCTATAGTGAGTAGTTGTGTAATTATTTCATTATATATTACAATGTAATAGTCATAGAAATAAAGCACACAATAAACGTAATGCACTTGAATCATCCTGAAACCAATCCCCATCGCTGGTCTGTGGAAAAATCGTCTTCCATGAAAACAGTCCCCGGTCCCAGAAAGATTGGGGACTGCTGCCCTAGAGGCATTTGTCCCCTGTGTACACCTGGAAATCAAAGAGCATCTGGGTCCTGTTCTCCTAGCTGAGTCAAAGGCACAGTAGTGCCTAACTATTTTATTTCTAACATGAGTGGCTTCACGGTCCCTGCTACATTGACGTGGTCCACAGCTAACAGGGCAGAGCGTGGGAGGCAGCGACTCGGCTCTGGGAAGTGGCATTTTCCTGGGAGACGATGAGGAAGCAGCGATCATTTTTAAGTCCAAGTTGCTCAACTCTGAAAGGTGCTGTCAGGGGAGGAGGCCAAGGAAAGTTGTAAGGAGGAATTGTTTTGCTCTCTTGGACACTAGTAGCAGATTGGATATTAACAATAGCATGTGCACTGAAATCATTCCATTGGACTGGAGAGACAGACATTTTAGCCCAAGGTCATGTATTTCCACTTTGAAGTGAAATGATCTAAGTTGTTGCCTTAAAATTTTCAGATGCATTTTTGAGTTGGACTTTGGCCATGCTGTCAGGAGACTCTTGGAGACGTTGTTAGCTTTGGAAACTGCTCTTTCTGCAAGGCCTGGAGAGGTTAACTGATCTCCTGAGGTTCCTCTGACCGGCTTTTGTCCCAATTCTTGGTTGAGGCCCAGAGAAGTTTTTCACCTTTCCTTTTCTGAAGGACTCTTCCAAGTCTGGAAAAAAACAGCAAACAAAGACCAAACAAAAACATACACACAGTGTTAGATTTCTGTGTGCAGATGCTGCTTTGACTGCAGTAATTTCTATTTCTTAAAAATACACCAGTGTCTTTTATTTTCAATGGTCACAGCTAACATTAACAGCAGGAGATCTGATGTCTGAAATACTGCATGTTTGCAGGCTGAGGCTGTCTCAGGCCAAGAGCGATGAGGACAGCCCCACAGGAAGGTGTGCTCAAGGGCATGACTCCCTGGCTCACCACCCATCCCATGTGAACAGACTTCCATACTCCTTTCTTCACGGGGGGATCCACAAGCAAATGAAGGGTGACAGAGCTTGAGCTCCCCCAAAACCCTTCTTTCCTCTCCTGGATGAGACAGGCCTGGATGGAGGAATTGCTTCATTGCCGAGTCAGTTAGCACACACTTGCTCTGTGTCTTGAGCTGAGCTGAGCTATGTAAGATCAAAAGCACAGGAGACTTTGTTCTCACCAGTAGGGAGCTCCATGCAGATATATGGAGCCCAGAGGCCACTGATGCAGATTAAGGAGGACTCAACCAAGGCCCATGACTTTCTGGAGCATCTTTGCCAGGCTCAGACATCTGGTGGGCACTGGGCAGGCCCTTACTCCAAGAGTGGTACTGAGAATGCTCCCTTTGTGTGTGTGTGTGTGTGTGTGTGTGTATGTGTATATGTGTATGTGTGTGTGTGTGTGTGTGTGTGTATGTGTATGTGTATATGTGTGTGTGAGAGAGAGAGAAAGAAGTCATGAGAAAGCAATTTGGGATATATTTATCTTTAGCAACCTTTACACTAATCAAAAGCAATTAAATTCATTTCACAAATGTATTTATTTGTCAAATCTAAGCCCAGAGATGAGCTTTGAAATGAACTTCCAAAATGTATATGTTTAATGTTAAACAACTGGCTCTTGGGGTGGGAAGCTGCCCCAATTTTGTATTACTTGCCAATTTCCGTGGTGTAAATACTCTCACCGTGGCTGATTTGAAGCTAACAACATGATGTCAAATGGCTTGCAATATGCCTGAAAATTAACAGTGGGCTTTTGTAAGTAAAACCCAGCTCCAGCTCACCACTGGCTCTCGCCCAAGATGGTATTACTGAAATTGATCTGAAGCACAGGGCACTGGCTTGGGAGCCAGACACACCTGGAGAGGACGCCATACGTATCCTAATTCTCCTGTGTGTCTCACCAGACTCTGCACGTGGGAGACTTTCTAATGGAGGGCCAGACTCCCTTCACTGAGGATAAATTGCTTGGCACAGTGGAAGGGAAAGAGGGAAGTGGGAATCCCACCTCACACGTCTTTGTTAAGCACTTTCTGTGTATCAGAGTCTGTGTGAGGAGCCGGGAGAGATTCAGGAGGAACATGACCTGCCCTCATAGAGCTCCCAGCTTCAGTGGAGAAACAGACAGGACAACCACTGAGTGCAGAACAAAGCAACATGAAAAATATCCTGTAGTATTTGATCTGACGAAGTACTGAGGGAGGACAGGGAGGAAATGATCAATTTGGATTCATGGAATTAGAAGAAGTGCCGTATATTTGATGAATGGATGTGTATCTTCTAGCAGAAGGTCAGATGCATAGTAGGAGTTCCAAACACCTTGATTCCCACCTGGGTCCTTTCCACCCTAAGAATTCTGTGTCTAAGAACTCGTGTACAGAGAAAACCTAGTAGACACTAGATGAGTTATAGCTACGATTACGTGCAAAATGGAAGCCAAAATCCAAAGGTTTATTTGTAGCTGAATTACCAAACACTGGGTGGCTCTGCCTGGCAGTATGTGGATTAGCTGTCCTTGCTGCCCAGAAATGGTGTGCAGTTCTCTGCTCTCCATCTCACTTGAGCTGGTGGACGTGGCATCCCAGTCCCAGATGCTGGGGAGAGGGGTTTGAACGGGGCAGGGGTAGGGTGGGGTTACAGTGGCAGTGACTACCTATCAAGGAAGGATCCAGGATCCAGAACACAGTGGCATTTTCAGTATCAGCCTCTGTAGCCTTTGCAGATGTGCTTACTGCATTCTAGCGCCCTCCTGAAGGCTAGAGGACGGGCTCCCGTAGGGGGGACTCAGACATCAGACAAATTGGCGAAGCCCTCTCTCCTGTTTATGGGGGAGAGAGTATGTCATGGAGCCTGATGGTGAGAACTGTTCCTAGGGTATGTGAGGGACCACCAAGTGAAGCCCCACAAGGCAGCATGAGACATCCCTATCTGGAGATTTAGAGGAGCACTTGCAGCTTGCACCCTGGGAATTCTCTCCCACCCTCCTACACAGCAAGAAAGATGCTTGGCAATGTGTGTTTGCCTGCCTGTCTGCTGCCTGGGAGGGGCTCCCGCGCTAGCAACTCTGCTGGAATATGGAGCCGTGGATGGGTGTGTGGGAGTGGGGCGGGGAGGGGTGCCAGGGAGGGCCTTTTGGCACCCTAACTGGCTGGAGGGAGCAGCTGTCTGGGGATGAGAGGCAGAGTGAGAGGGTGCTTGAGCTGTTAGCTGGTTCATCTAGCTTGCTCACTCTGAGGAGACCAGGAAGCAATGATTTGTAAGCTCTGAGGGGTGTGTGTGTGTGTGTGTGTGTGTGTTTGTGTATGAGAGAGAGAGACAAAGAGAGAGGAGAGAGAGAGAGAGAAGTCATGAGAAAGCAATTTGGGATATATTTATCTTTAGCAACCTTTATGCTAATCAAAAGCAATTTAATTCATTTCACAAATGTATTTATTTGTCAAATTTAATTTACTTACGAATTGGATCATTGGTGTTGCTATTGTTTATTGATTTGTTTAGAGATGTTAAAGAATGAAACACTTGCTGGAACAATCAGGCCCTCCCTCCCCATTTTTTTACCCAAAAAAACAAAAAGGAAAATAAATTTTTGAAGAAAAATATTCTGTCTCTCCCTTCTTTCCCTCTATCCCCCCACCATTGCAATTACTTCCTCTCCTTCCCTGTGATCCTCCTTGCCGATCTACCCTATTTAATCATTCATTCGTTCAGCCAGTCAGTTGGTTGGTTCACAGGCACATTGCCAGGTATTAGTAACTATGGGTGGAAGCTGTTAAATAAGCCAATTTTCATGTTCATTTAGTCTAAGAGTTTCCTAACAATTCGTTGCACTCACAAAAGGAGCACATTTCGTCAGGGAAAACGTCTGATCATTTGAGGCAGCGCAAGCCAGCTGGGATGCACATGGGGGAGTCTTGTACCACGCTGGGCTTGGCCAGGATGACACCTGAGGTCTTTTCCAATGCCGAGATTCCACGGTTTCGTTGTTATAATTTTTAATGTAATTGAAAGACACCAAAGAAGTACTGTGGTCCCTAAATTAGATTTTTTCCCCTTAACTCCCAAGTGATCGATCCCAACAAAGTAAAGGTCAGACTGGCTCCTCGATCCGCGCCGAGCTCTGCCTCCTCTCTGGCATTTGATTACTTGAAAGCTGTCTAGACTGAGCTGAAGGAATTAAGAAAGGGGCAATATGAATTCTCTAGTGTGGAGACAGACTTTGTGGAGATGAGTCAGGGCCTGTGGTGATGCTCCTTGAGCTATTTCTAGGTCTGGCACGATTCCTCCCCAAAGAGGCTATGGGTCCTCACCCAGAACCAAACGTGATGACTGAAAATTAAGGGTAGCACGAAAAGGCAGAAAACCCAGCGCACGGCAATTTTCTAATTGGAGATCTGGCAGCCTCTCCAAATCACACTGGGCAGAGTGAAGCGGCGGTTTCCCTTCGGGCCAACTTAATTCGCTCTACCAAGCACGTTTTGGGCATGGCCACCGCATGCGCCTGCACTCCGGGGACCCGCCAGGGT
Organism: Varecia variegata; assembly: GCA_028533085.1. Taxonomy (NCBI): domain Eukaryota; kingdom Metazoa; phylum Chordata; class Mammalia; order Primates; family Lemuridae; genus Varecia; species Varecia variegata. The sequence goes on along the minus strand of CM052438.1, from coordinate 51,207,214 downwards.
GAGCCGCGTGCTGTCTACCCTGCTGACACAAACCTTCTGCCCACCGGCCGGCGGGCGCTGGGAGAAAGCCCGCGTTTGGGGGTGTGCAGAGGCCACGGCTCGGCCTGGAAGGCTCTCGCACCCCTGCACCCCTGCACCCCTGCACGCCTCCCCTCTGCCTGGTTACCATTCTCATCAGAGAACGCCTTAAGTCCTGATGATCAACATGGAGATTAGTAAGTTCTGAGCCCACCCCTCACCCTTGACTTCTGTTCAAAAATTAAGTATAAATCGAATCTCTTCCCTTTCCTCCCCTGTCAGAGGCTGCTCTGCGAAGTTGCTGTTAATCAGGAAGAGCCGGCAATGGGGTGTCTGTCAAAAGGCCTGTTTTTACAATTGGGACCTGCCCGTTGTGGGTGATGAGGTAATTTCTTCTTAAGCTTCTGGTATCGGAGAAGGAAAAAGAACAGCAAAATAAGCTCTGTTAATAAAGGTGCGGGAGCCTCTGGGTGTTTGCTGTTATTAAAGGGACCTTAAGGAAGGCTGCTCCAGGGCTGAAAGCAAACCTTTGTCAAGGGTTTCCTTTTAGAAGGTTCAAAAGACACCAGGGAGAGAGAGAACAAGAGGCAGGAAGAGGCAGGCACAGAGAGCGGATGAGATGAAGGGAGGGAGAAGGCAGGGGAGCCATGCCTTGCTGGGATGTCACCGGAGTCACAAGCACAGGCTCCGGCAGTTTGATCACTGGAAAAATGTTTTCTGTTAAGGGTTGGTGCAGTGGAAGAGAGAACTCTCTGGATTTTTTTTAAAGACATGCCTTTGCTCCTGCTGCTGTTTGCCTGGAATGCCCTTTTCTGCCCATCTTTAGCCCATTTGTTCTAGACAGCTCAATTCAAATGCCCCCTCCTCTGTGAAGTCTTCTTTGGTGTCCCCAGTTAGATATAGAAGTGCTTCACCTCCTGCAGATCAATAGTATTAAAAAAAATTTATTTTTAATTGTAGTAAAATCCACATAACATAAAATCCAACACCTGAAACAGTTTTAAGTCTACAGTTCAGTAGTGTTAAGTATTAGGATATTCACATTGTTGTGCAACCAGTCTCCAGAAATTTCTCATCTTGCAAAACTGAAACTCCATACCCATTAACAACAACAAGTCCCCGTACCCGCCTCCCCTCAGCCCCTGGCAACCACCGTGCTATTTACTGTCCTATAAATTTGACTACTCTAGGTACCTTCGAGGTGGAGTGATCCAGTGGTTGTCTTTTTGTGACTGGCTTATTGCACTTAGCATAATGTCCTTGAGGTTTATCCATGTTGTAGCATATGCCAGAATTTCCTTCCTTTTCAAGAAATAGTAATTTGGTTTAATTTTTTAGTGGCATTTTTGACGTACTGTCTTATTTTTAAGCTATGTACACATTATATCTCCCCTATAGAATTCTAAATTCATGGAGGGCAAGATCTGAGTCTTTCTCCCTTTTGAGTCCCCTTGTACCTGTTAGCCAGTGCTTGGCAGAGAGTCTGTGCTAACTTAATATTTGTTGAGAGGATCAAAAGACAAATGCTACCATATTGTCTTGAGTGGGCTCTTCTAGACCTCTCTTTCCCTCCATAAACATACCCCTACCAGGGTCGGCAGCAACGTAAACCAGTCCCTGTCATCCAGGTGAGGTGAACAGAAAGGCACTGGTATCCACGGTTTTAGGGTCATCTTCTCACCCAGCAGCCTTCAATCCGTCCCTCATGTTCTCCCAGCTGGAACCTTCTGTTTCCTTTTGGGAAACATCTCCCTTGAGACAGGAAAGCCGACCCAATCTTAAAAGAACAGAAGGCCGGAACAGAAAGAGTGAGGAGTGAGGGAGACAGGCCATACAAGAATGGAAGCTGGCATATAGATTTGCCATCCTGTCAGCTTTCTGACTGTGTCATCATTTTGGATAGGAATCTCCTCATAGAGGTGGGGTTGGTAGCGGGGGCAGGGGACTGTCTTGTTATTAATCACACTAAGCATCTTTTTCACCCTCCCCTCAAGTTGTCACTAGGGAAGATTTGCTTATTATGCAACTCAGGAACAATAAGCCTTGCTAAAAATTTGGCTTAGGATCTTGGAGAACTAAATGTAACTTCATGCTTGGTCTGTAATAGCTATTTTTGGAGTTACTTTAGTTAGCTTGGCTCATAACCCTGCCCTTCCGCTTTGTTCTCCCACAATCGTGTATAAGAGGGGATCATGGAATGAGTGAGTACAGGCTTGAGTGGAGCAGTCCTGTGTTCTGGGGCAGGCCATTCCGCCTCACCACCCTCAGTTTCCTCATCTGTCACATGTGGAAAATACCACTGTCTCTAGCAGGCTTTTCTGAGGATTCAAGGAGATCATGTACGTTCAGTGAGTGGATGATACATGTGACTTTTCCCCTTCTCCCAGGTTGACTTGATGGCCCTGTACTGAAGACGGTGGCTGCACTGGCTCACTTTGGATCCAAGACACCCCATCCACAGTCACTGCCCTGACTTTGTCTCTTCCCCAGCTGCCCACGACACCCACGGACACCCTATGGTAGTTCTTCCTTTTTGGGACAACTGGACTCAGTAGAGAACAGTATTCTGGTGTGGAATAAGGCCCTTTTCAGGCCTGAGGGAGCCTTGTTGGAAGATGGAATTTTCAAACCCACAGGAGAATTCATAGAAGAACATACCACCCACAGTCAGATTTCTCTCTCAAGTGATTTATCTCTGTGTCAGGCAGATGGCTCTTTGTCTGCATGTGTTATTGGAGCTCTTGGAGCTCAGCCTTCAGAGGAGCCCTCATTTGTTGATTCACATCACCTTTATTAGAGGAACCTAGTCCTAAGGGCTAGCAAATGGGTAGGCAATCAGCCAGCCCAGAATAAGCAGAGCTCTGAAGCAGTTTCTTCAATAATCTAAAAGAGTTGGTGCCCTCCTTGACCTAGGATGCCTAAGATCAATAGCCTGTGTGCCACTTTCCACCGTCAAATTCTTCCTTCTTGGACACCAGAGAAGGAAGTGACTTCTTCCTGCAATGGGGTGATTTGCAAAGCCTTCATGGAAGTGGCATTTGGGCCTGGCCTTAAAGGATGGGTAGGACTGAGAAATGTAAATATTTGCAGGAAAGCGTTCCTGGCAGAAAGAACAGCAGCGGCAAAACTCAGAAGCGGAAACTTGAAGTGGCATTAATGGAGAATAATTTGGGGAATAAGACACACAATGGAATAATAAAAATAGCATTAATTAAACACTGTGGTAGGCATTCTCTGAGCTGGCCCTGGGTGAGCTCTGCCTTCTGGTCTTCACACCCTCATGTAACCCCCTCCCTGAGTGCGGGCTGGATTTGCTGACCTACCTCTAATGAATAGAATATATCAGACATTATGGGATAACCTTTCTGAGATTCGATTATAAAAAGACTGTGGCTTCCTTCTTAGGCATTTTCTCTTATGTTTGCTGTGCCTTGAACTGTGTGCCCCGAAGAAAGCCAGCCACCACGTTGTGAGGCAACCCTGAGGCCTGCCGACATCCGTGTGGTGATCAGGACACATTCCTGTGATCTTGGAAGCCACAGTTAGTGGTGCTACTCTCGAGTAGGGTAACGGTGCCCTTTCTCTTGCCCTGGGCTGGAGGCTGGGTCCTTGGGGACCACATCATATTCTTTAAGACCCCAAAATATAACTTTTCCATTTATTAATACTTATAGGGCTACGAGAACCCAGGGCATCCTGCTCCCACTCTGGGCGATGGAGAACTCTAACCCTGTGGGTACTTCCCTGGTCTCTGGTAAGTGGAAACTCTGCCCAGCCCAGCCTTACTCTGCTTCCCCCACAGTTTACTTGCACAGGGGTTTGTTGCGGGGCCTCCCAGGATACTCAAACTTGCCACTGCTCTTTAGTCATGTGAGGCAGTCCCTCCTTGAGCCTTGGCAGGGAGGCAGGGGGTGCAAATATGTGGGATGCTACATGTTCAGTCCTGGGTGACTGTGGCATTCCTTCTGATCACAGCATCTATGGGCAAGACTTTTGACACACTGGCTGAATCTAAGAGGTCTACAAATGAATGATTAGCTCTGGCTAAAATTAAAAACAAAGAAATGTACTAATTAAACAGAACCTTAAGAGTTAGAAGTGACCTTTACATGCAGTTCTCTGTTAACCCTTGGCAGGAATGAGCAGTGCCCTAAGGCACAGAAAGAGCTTACAGTGGGTGAATCAAGGTCCAAAGGCAACCGCTCCCTGGTGGCAGGAGAACTGGGCGCTTGGCCCAGCTCTACCACCTGCTGTCTGGATGACCCTGGGAGGTTCACCTCACTCCCCGAAGCTGCTTCCTTGTGTGTTACACCAGGAGGCTAGAGAAAGTCACCACTAAGATCCTTCTAATCTTGACTTGTAGTTTTATGGGACTTTGTAATTGTCTCTAGGCTGGCCTGTGAGCAGAGCACTTCCCTTTCCTCTGTGCATACAGGCTCCCCAGTCCCTGTGCCTCTTCTCTGAACCAGGGTTTCACATTGACGTGCTCCATGGGTTGGAGGCCGAAACACTCAGGGCCCAGCACCCTGGGTAAAGAGGCAAAGTCTTCTCGCTTTCTGGATCATTCCTAACAAGCCAGGCGTTTCCTTTCAGCAGCACACATAGTGCACTGGTCTTTAAACACCTGCAACAGCCCACTCAACACCCACTGGGAGGTGGGGAAAGGGGTGGGACAGTGACTAACTTCTAGCCAGCTCCCTCCTTCCAGGAATCGGGCCCCACGCTGGGGACCCAACAGGACAACCCTATGAGTAGGCTCCATTTTCCAGAAGTGGAAGATCAGAAAATGCTAGAATCAAGACTCAAAACTCAGCTTTCTGACCCCCAAGTTCATGAGAGAGAAGACATTATTTTGTTAATTAATTCCACAAACATTTATTAGAGTTAAAGGGGCCCTGATAGATCATCTGAGTTGGCTTCAAGGTGGTTTTCGAAGCAGAGAAATAAAATGATGCACTCAGTTGCATGGCTAGAAAATGCATTTGATTTGCGTTATATATTTAGACACCTTTCTCTTGTAGGACTGACTCAGGGCCCATTTTTTAAAAGTTCAAAAAACATAAGTTGGAGACAATCCGGTTACTCTGCCTTCCCTCTGGTTTCTAATAGGACTTCCTCCTCTTTTCCAAAGAACGCTCTTTGACCTCTGTAACAGCCACCACCCTGCTATCGAAAGGCCAATGTGTACACAACCTTCCTTTTGTCTTATCCTGGCTGGGTTTATCAGAGGTGAGGCACTCCTGGTGTCCCTTGCAAGGACCTGGGCTGGGCAGGAACCAGCTCTCCGCCCACTTCATATCCTCCACTCTGCCCAGTCACCCCAGCTGGAAGCTTAGCCACCTGCCTTTGGGGGAACTTGTCCCCAGGAGCAGCTCTGGCTTCCCCACAAGCACTTGCCCTATAGGTGACCTTTAGGAGCAGGTGACCCTGAGAAAATCGGACAGCTGGACAGACACGGGAACCAGGGCTGGTGGTTGTGGGAAGGAAAGAAAATGCTCTGAAATGTGAGCCAGATGGTGGGTCCCCCATGCCAAGGCAGGGGGCTCAAAGAACACTTCCTTTCATGCTAGAAGTATTAGCAGCTCCCACCTTCAAGAAATACATTTTTAAGAGTAGGACAAACGATCATTTCATTCAAGGAGCCCAAAGCCCTAATACTCAGTATTTTCACCATATCTTGGCCTCTGGTCAGATGGAGGAACAGCAGGCAAGGGGACATCAGCACACTCCATCGCTGCTTTCCCAGGCAGGGCACACGGGTGCCTGCCTGCCTTCCCTCCTCCCCTCCTTCCTCCCTCCCTTCCTTCCCTGCTGCCTCTCCCTTTTTTCCTCCCTCCCTTTCTTCCTCCTTGGCTTCCTACATTTTTGGAGTGAGGACCTCCTGCCAAAATTGTGCAAGGTGCAGGGACTCCCATGGGAGCAGAGAGAGACCTGGCCCATGCCCTCCTTCCAGGGGAGAAGACAGGAGTCCTGCCTAGACGTGGCACCGTGAAGAACGCTACAAAGCAGAGGTTCCTGGGGGCCTGAGGGGTGACTGGCCCAGGTAGGGGCTGCTAAGACAGGCTTTCCTGGAAGGGGGATGTTTGGGCTGGTGCCTGGAGGGGCAGAAGTGGGATGGGAGTGAGTGCATCCCAGGCAGACCAGAGGGCACATGCTATGGCCATGATGAAGAGCACAGGGAACGGGAAGGTGACCAGGGTGGTCCAGGACAGAGAGGGAAGGGGACCCAGGCAGAATACAGGATTGGAGGGGGGCCCGGGCAGAGCACAGGGTGGGCCCATTAGGCACAGTTTCATCTTTATGCTGGGAGCAACCGACAGCCTGTGAAGGGACTGGGGCAGGAGTGACCTTCAGGGCACACAGGGCATATACGGGGCCCCCAGCACTGCCAAACCCATGGGCCCAGAGCCCTCTGCCCTCCCTGGCAAGCAGAGTCCATGGATGGGGCATCCCGAGGGACAGGGACAGAAGGCAGGAGAGTTGGCCCTCGGCTTCCACCTTCCCCACCCTGTCGGAGTGAAGCGCCCACAGCGTCCCGGGTGCTGCACGCCCCCTCCCGAGCACCCAGCGGGCGGCTTCCCCCACGCCGCCTGCGCCGGCTGACACGGCAGGTGCTGTGAGTCACCCACCTGCGCCGTGAGTCAGCGGAGGAGGCCGGCGGCGGGTGGGCGGCGCGGTGGCCCGGCTCCCCGGGGTGGGGGCGGGGCGGGGCGGGTCCCTCTCCCCCACCCTCCCCCGGGAGCTGCAGCGCAGAAACGCGTTCGCCCGTCCGCTGCAGGGCGCCTCCGCCGCTCCCGCTCCCTCTCCCAGCCCGCGCGCCCCCTCCCGCTCCAGTCAGCCGACTGCCACCGTCGCCATGGCTACGCGGCTCCTTGCAGCTCCACAGTCAGCGGGTGTCAGAGCAGGGGAGGGCGCCTGTCTCATTAGTCTTCCGGTTGAACTGGGTTCTTTGAAAACAGCTCAGGGCTGCACGCTGCAGATGCCAGGCCTAGCCCCTTACCTGCAGGGCTGCCCTTAAACAAACGCGAGATGAGAACGACGAAAAGGGACCGCATGCATACCTAGGGGGCTTATCTGCACCACCGAAGGCTGCACCCTGGCTTCCCTTTTTAAGCACCGATGCATAAGAGTGTGTTAGACATGACTGATTAACCAAGATTTGACTAAGGCCACCCGCTGGGTGACTTGAGGTAGGCTTGTAAGTCTTTGTCTGTCACAGGCAACTTGGGGCAGACCTGGCTTTGCCACTTACCAAAGGGATGAACCGGGACAAAGTATTTAACCTTGCTGGACCTCAGTTTCCTCATTCGTAAAGTGGAGATAATACCCACCTTGTTGATTGTAGTGAGGATTAAAGATAATTTATGCAAAGTGTTTAGCACATAGTAGGTGCTAAAAATGTTTCTTGTTATCATTACAGAGTTCGAACCCTTTGAGATGCGCACGCGTTTGCTGATTTGAGGGTAATGCATAAGGCAGTTTTCCCCGACACTGACTTTAAGGCTGCTGGGACTGCATATTTCGAGATGGCAGGGTACAGCAGTTTCCACTCTCTTGGCAAAAGTCTCATCCACACGGGCAGACATGTGTGACCCTGAGCTACAGCATATGAAGCCAGTGGAAAGGTGAAGGAAATAGCGGAGACACGAAAGGCCAAGCTGAGTGCCTAGGGGCAGGGGTTCCCGTGTCAGATCAGCAAGTTGCACTCAGAACCTTGGTAAATCTCAAGAACTGGTGCTATGGAAGGGAGTGATCCCTGAAAACAGAGGGATCATTCAGAAGTATTCGCAACAGGCAGACAGACTTGGGGGTCCCAAACTCTACTCCCCCTCCTGCAGGAGAGGAAGTTTATTTTCTAGAGAAGTGGAACCAAGGAGACATTGTGCTGGTGACATCAGGTACAGGGGAGCCGAGGTGGGGCGAAAGTGCACACTAAATGAGCCCTTTCCCCACCTGGCCTCAGAACGACAGAGGCAGGAGACTGAAGGATTTTTTATGTGGAAACTGACCCACTCTTAAAGAAGACCTATATATATAGACATTTGTAGGCTCCTAGTGAAAAAGCCCATTGTCTACCTGCTCACTCTGGAATAAATCCTTGTACACAGAACTTCCAATCAACTCTCAGCTCTTCAGGGCCTCTTCTTATGTTTGAGTGGCAGCCAAGGATCGTCACCGAGGAAAGTGCCCAACATGACAGAGAATAAAATAATCGAGCAGGAAAACAAAAAGAGCTGTGAAGGCAGCAGAAAGAATGAAAAAGCAGGAGAAACTGAAAATAAATTGTAATTTGTATCTTTAGAGGTATAAGAGAAGATGTGGCATCCATGGGATGTGAGGAAAAAAGGAAAAAGTAGGGCAAGAAAGAGTTCTTGGAAGTTAAAAATATGAGCTAAAATTTCAGAAATTCTATAGCAGTGTAGGAACATAAGGAAATTTCTCTGAAAGTAAAATAAAGAAAGACAATAGGAAAAAAGATAAGAAAATCACAAGAGCCATTCAGTAGGTTCAACATCTAATAGGCAATTTTAGAAAGAGAGAGGAAATGATGGTAAGAAAATTATCAAATAAAAATACAAGAAAATGCCCTAGAAATGAAGAACATAAATCTTAACTGCAATGTTCCAAATGCCCAGGATAATAGTTGACAACGGTCCCAGACCAAGCTACACCACTGGGATATTGTAAAACTCTTAGAAATAGAGAGATTGTAAGAGTTTTCAAAAAAAAAAAAAAAAGAACTAAAAAGTTTACACATAAAAGATCAAGAATCAGAATGGCACTGGGCTTCCCAACGGCAACATGACAAGCTAGAAGATATTGGAAAAATGCCTTCAATATACCAAGGGAAAATTACCTTTGGCCTAAAATTCTATTCCCAGCCACACTAGCAATCAAATGTGATTGATAGTATCCATAATTATCAATCAATAAAGACATTTCCAAACAGGCAAGATACAAAAAAATTATATCCAATGTACCCTCTCTTGGGAAGCTACTGGAAGATGCTCCACCACGAATGAGGAAGGCTTCTTTCCCATCTAGCAAAAGGGAGGGGCAGAGGGAGGTTCTGGGATGACAGATCTGGGCCAGCGCTGGGAACAGCCAGTCCAGGTTAGAGCAGAGCACCTGAGGACTCTGGGAAGAATTTCTCCCGAAAAACAATGGAATGATTATGGACAGGTTTGCGATGTCAAAAATTTTATAAAGTGTCAACTTGCAGAGTTGTTGGAAATATGGAAAGACTCAGATATTTAGAGAAAATAAAGCAAAAGCAAAATATGGAAGAATTAGGAAGAAGAAAATGTTGAGGAAAAGAAATGTACTTTGAGTTCACTACTTGGCTAAGCAGGGAACAATATTTATTTTATATAATCGTAATAATGAAAATGCTACAGGTGGATTTAACCAAAAATCGATAAACAACTATGTTGGAAGGATAACAAGCACAAGAAGGGGTGAGTGATCTAAAATACTCACTGTAGTGGAAAATATTTAAAATAAGTGAATTGAGAGAGAGCAGTATATGCTTGTTATCTAAAGATATGAAGGTAAATATAAAAAAATAGTCATGAATGTTGCAAATGGTTGCTTCTGGGAACAACAAGAAGATGAAGTAGAAAGGAGGTCAAGGGACTTTTACATGTATTTTGAAAGAATATAAATAAAAATTAATTAAAAATACAGTAAAAACAACAGGCTTTCCCTCCTCAGTACACCCGTGGGGTGCTTTTCAACTTCCTTGACCATCAAGTCAGAGGATACAAAGTGGCAGACGTGTGCATGGCATTAGGAGAATTTCCAGAACTGGGACTGCCATTCCTACCATAGGAAAACACCAACAATAACGACTAACAATGGTTGCACAGGTTTTCAAGGCACCCCGGCAAGTTAGGCACCACGTTATTCCCTGTTTTCAAAGGCAAACTAAGACTTAGAGAGATTCACGATTGGATGAAGTCTCTGATGTAGTAAGTGGTAGAGGCAGGACCTAATGCCAGCTCCTCTGTGGCAGATTATATTTTCCAAGATGGACTCATCCCTCATGCTCTTCTTCTACCCTTCCATTCAAAGGGGAAGTCTACTTCTCCACCGGCTTGAATCGGGACAGGTCTTGTGACAGTGTTGACCAAAAGAATACAGTGGAAGTGATGCTGGATGACTTCTAGGGCTAGGTCAGCTTTTGCTTTGGTCTCATGGGATGTTCCCTCTGGGACAATCCCTTTTGGAAGCCAGCTGCTACCCTGGGAGAAGCCTAAGCCACATATCGAGGCCCTAGAGGCACTCCAGTCAACATCCCTGCTGAACCAGCATCAACTGCCAACCATTTGAGTGAGCTGCCATCTTGGACATCAACCCCAATTGAGCCTTCGTTTGACTCCAGCCTTAGTCACTGACTACAACTCCAGGAGAGACCCCAAGTGGAATCACCCAGCTGTGCTGTCAACCAACAGAACTGTGAGAGTTGATAGCAAGATTGTTTGAAGCCACTGTTTTGGGGTGATCTGTTATGCAGCAATAGATAATCAGGACACCATCTGACTCTGAGGTCCATATTCTTTACTCAACTCCACCCAATAAGTATTTCTCAGCAGACACATTATTAGAATTTGGATGGGACAGTTTTTGTTTTGTAGCACTTCCTTGCACACTGGAGAACTCCTAGCAACCCTGGCCCTTGCCCACAAATCCAATACCTCTTCCCTTATAACATGGTGATAACTAAAAATGCCTTCACATTTTTCCAAATGACTCCTAAGGATAACATCCCCAGGTAAGATCTACAGGTAGATGAAACCACCTTAAGATGGTTTGAAACTGAATTCCAAACATACAAGTGGAGAAGACAGAGAGGTTCTGTTAGCAGGAAAAGACAGAAAGGAAAAGCACGCAGGGTACAGTTACAAAAGTCCAACTGCAAGGTATCTCCTCTGCCTTGCCTCTGGCATCTAAATTTCTGGTTGAGACCTCTTTAGATCTGGTCTCTCTAAGCCTTGTAGAGACTGTTTGGTGGTAACTGTGCCCGCAGGGGGAACGGATGTGGGAATAACAGAGCCATAGAGTACTGATGTGGGAGGGAGCTGCGAATCATCTAGTCTAAGGCTCTCACTTCACACTCTGCTGAAGCCAGAGAGGGGGGTGTGCCAGGGCTGCAACCCAGGGGCTCCCAATCCAGGCCCCACATTCTTTCCACTATGCAAACAAGGAAATGGTTGTGATTGAGGTTATTTAGGTGGGAAATGGACAGATTTACCTTCGGCATGCAGCATACAGTTGTCCAAGTTGGCTAACATGATTGCTGGTTGCATTAGTTTGCTAGGGCTGCATAACAATGTGCCACAAACTAAGTGGCTTAATCAACAGGGATTTATTGTCTCCCAGTTTTGAATGCTGGAAGTTCAAGGTGTCAGCAGGGTTGGCTCCTTCTGAGGGCTGTGAAAGAGAATCTTCCTCTCCTCTCCTTTGCTTCTGGTGGCTTGCTGGTGATCTTTGGCCTTCCTTGGCTTGTAGATCTCTGCCTCCGTCTTCATGTGGTGCCCTCCCTGTGTGTGTCTGTGTCCGAATTTCCTCTTTTTTTTTTTTTATAAGTATACCAGTTGTATTAGATTAGGGTTCACCCTACTTCAGTGTGACCTCATCTTAACTAATTGCATCTGCAAAGACTCTATTTCTAAATAAAGTCACATTCTGAAGCACTGGATGTTAAAACTTCAATATGTGATTGGGGGGGATAACAAAATTCAACTCAGAACACTAATGTGATGGACTCATGCGCTGTACATTTCCCAAGTGAAGTGTTATCCTGGATATCTTCAATTTGCTTCTTGCTTTGACTCTTGGCTTAAAACTCTGTGCAATGCAGTGGATCCACTTAGGAGCCCAGATAAGACCGGGGTTCTGTCTCTTTCCCTGAGACAGCATGTTGCAGCCTGAGCTCTGCTTTGGCAACTACAGGAAATCTTTGGAGGGCCTCTAATCTGCTCCAGTGTACACACCTGTGACAGCTGTGACCTACCTGTGAGTCACATTTTGCCTTCAGAAGGATCCCAAAGTTTATTAGTTGACTAATAGCACCTGGAGAGTACAGCCACCTGGGGGGATGAAGCCCTCCCAGCTTTAGAAACACAGGTATTTATGGAGAGGCAAAGGGGGTCGAAAGAATATGGGAAAAGCTTGATGTCATTGGAAATCCAGGTAGAAGTATTCAGTCATTTATTTATTCGTACATTCTTTGAGCAAGTTCTTACTGAGCATTCAAGATGAGCCAGACGCTGTGAAACAGACAAGCAATTTCTAATTGTGATAAATAGTATGAAGGCAGTCAACGGTCTGCAATAATAAGGCACAATAAGGGTAGCAACTGTAGAAGGCGGTTGAGGAGCCCTCTGTAATGATGTGACATTGAAGCTGATACCTGAAGGATTCAGACATGGGCATTCCAGGAGGCAGGGACAGCTTTACAAAGGCCCTGAGTTGGGGATGAACTTGTTGTGTTTAAAGAAAAAGAGCAAATGTTTAGTGGAGGAGGCAAGAGATGAGGTTGAAGAGCAAGGTGTGGGCCAGGACAGGGAAATGGGACATCCTGCAGATACCATGAAAAGTCCTTAAGGAATTTCAAGCAAGAGAGTGACATAGCTTGATTTCTGTTTAGCTTGATTTGTGTTTTAAAAACAATCATTCTTAGCTGGGCGCGGTGGCTCACGCCTGTAATTGTAGCACTCTGGGAGGCTGGGGGCAGGAGGATCGCTTGAGCTTGGGAGTTCGAGATCAGCCTTAGCAAGAGCGAGACCCCGTCTCTACTAAAAATAGAAAAAATTAGCCAGGTGTGGTGGTGCATGGCTGCAGTCCCAGCTACTTGGGAGGCTGAGGCAGGAGGATCGCTTGAGCCCAGGAGTTTGAGGTTGCTGTGAGCTAGGGTGACACCACAACACTCTAGCCCGGGAGCTAGAGCAAGACTGTCTCAAAAAAAAAAAACAAAAATAAAAACAATCATTCTCTTTGACCATCAGAATGGCAAAAATTAAAGTTGAAACCACATGGTGTTGGCAAAAGTATAGGAAATAGATAGACTCATATATTGCTGATGGAAGTATAAGTTACAATATAAAAAAATTAAAATGTAAAACTCTAAGGGGAGAAGCGTGGCAATATTTATTAGAATAAAAATGCACATTTCTTTTGGCTCAGCAACTTTTCTTCTATGAATTTATCCTACACATATATATATATATATATAGTAGTAGTAGTAGTTGTTGTTGTTGTTGAGACAGGATCTTGCTCTGTCACCCAGGTTGGAGTGCAGTGGTGTTACATAGCTCACAGCAACCTCAGACTCCTGGGCTCAACCAATCCTTCCTTCCCTCCCAAGTGGCTGCGACTACAGGCACGTGTCACCAAGCTCAGCAAATTTTTCTATTTTTTGTAGAGACGGTGTCTCACTCTTGCTCAGGCTGGAATATTTATGTTTTAAAATCAAAGATACAAGGTTATTCATTGCAATATTGTATATAATTGCAAAAAATTGAAAAAGGGACTAAATCCAACAATACAAACAAGTGAGGATTTGGATAAGCAAAGGTTGGTTGTCCATACAGCGTACAACTCTGCAGCTGTAGGGATTGAACAAGTTCTTTAAGTGCCAACATGGGTCAGTCTCCAAGATATACATGTAGTCAGTTTTTAAAAGCAAGGTACAGGTAGCAGTGCAAAAGGCTTATTAAAATAAACAAGTAAATAAGTAAATATTAAAAAGCAAGGTACAGAACCATGTGAATAGTGTTCATACCATTTGTGTAAGTATAGGGTATATGGGTGGGTGTACGTGTTTGCTTGTCTGTCAGTCTGGGTCCTCCAGGAAGCAGACACCAAGATGGAATTGGAAATGCAAAAGATTTACTGGGGGAAAGGATTTATTGGAGGACAAAGGGGAGAGGGTGCAGAAGTGAGGCAGGGAGAGCTGCCAGACCCCACGGCTGGTCTGCTGCCTGGAAAAGGAGAGGGAGAAGGAAGGAGGGTGGGGTAGAAAGAGCCACAGACTGCAGTGCAGCTCTGAGGACATCTCAGCCACAGAGCCAAGAGTGCCCGTTAATGGAGCCTTGTGTCAGGCAAACCGGCCCTGCCCAAGTCCCCCCCACTGGGCTCTGTCACTGGCTGGGAGCAACCTGGGAAGAGTGTAGCCTCCGTGTGACCGTGACTGCTGCAGTGGGTCCCAAGGCACAGCAGCCAGAGGCTGTCAGCTAACAACACTCCTCACAGTAGGCTCTCTCTTGAAGACAGGTCTGAGCTGTGCACTCGGTGGCTGCCTCAGATTTCTATGCATGGGATAGCTCAGGAAGGATAGAACGAACAACACTGCAACACTGGCTACCCCTGGGGAGAGGGAGTGGGTGGCCAGAGCACAGAAGTGGGAGCAGACTTTTCACCATATACTCTTTTGCACCATCTGAAATCTTTTCGACTCTTAATTCAGTGGCATTTAGTGCATTCACAATATCATGCAGCTACCACCTCTACCCAGTTCCAAAACATTTCGTCACCCCAAAAGAAACCCTATACCCATTAAGCAATCACTCCTCATTCTGTCTCCCTCCTCCCTTCCTCAAATCCTGGCAGCCACCAATCTGTTTTCCATCTCTATGGATTTACCTATTCTGGATATTTCATATAAATGGAATCATATGATCTATGATCTGTTTTGTGTGGCTTATTTCACTTAGCTTAATGCTTTCAAGATTCATCCACGGTGTAGCATGTATCAGTACTTCATTTCTTTTTGGCTGAATAATATTTAATTGCATGAATATGCCACAATTTGTTTTTCTATTCATCACTGAGGGACATTTGGGTTATTTCCACCTTTTGGCTATTGGGATTAGTGCTATGAATGTGTATGTACATGTATTTGTTTGAGTGCTCACTTTCAATTCTTTTTGCTGTACACCTAGGAGTAGAATTGCTGGGTCATATGGTAATTTCCTGTTTAACTTTTTGAGGAAATGCTAAACTATTTTCCAAAGTGGCTGCATCATTGTACACTCCTACCAACAGTGCACAAGAGTTGCAATTTCTCCACATCCTCACCAACATTTGCTATTTTTTTTTCTCTTTTTTGGATAGTAGACATGCCAATGTGTAGGAGGTGGTATCTCATGGTTTTAATTTGCATTTCCCTAATGATTGATGGCATTAAGCATGTTTTCTTGTGGTTATTGCACATTTGTATATCTTCTTTGGAGAAATGTCTATTCAAGT
Organism: Varecia variegata; assembly: GCA_028533085.1. NCBI lineage: Eukaryota > Metazoa > Chordata > Mammalia > Primates > Lemuridae > Varecia > Varecia variegata. Next base: position 51,191,944 of record CM052438.1, on the reverse strand, counting down.
CCTTTGCCCATTTTTTAGTTTGGTTGTCTGTCTTTTTGTTGTTGATTTGCCAGAGTTCTTTATATAATCTGGATACTAGACCCTTATCATCACTTGAATTTATCCCATGTAAATATCTTACCAGAGAATTGGGCAAACGTGCGATGGGAAAGATGGTTTGGGTGCGGGGTGTGAAGAGAGAAAAGGAAGAATCAAGGTTCTTGCTTAACTTCCTGGGTGGGGGTGCTGTGCTGTTCACCTGGAGGAGGGGCAGGCTGGGGACAGGTGTGGAGGGAAGGAATTCAGGCTTGGTTTTGGATGTGCTGAGTCCGAATTGCCTGTGAGTCTTGCAAGTCGCCATGCTGCACGGGGAGTGTGGTCTGTGCGTCTGCAGTTTAGACTTCCGGCTTGATCTTTCCCCTGAAAATACTTGCAGAATCTGTAAGGGACGCCGGGCCATTCCAGCTGCGGGGAGGAGGAAGGAGGACAAAGGCATGGCAGAAGGTGGTTGAGTCCGATGCCACAGAGCGTTTGAGCCTGAGGATAGTGTTAACATGATTTTCATCACAGAAAGGTATCTGGTGGCCACATGACAAGACAGATGAGAGGGAGGCAAGATGCAGGCTGAGGCAGGAATGAGGGGACTAACTGGGCGTAACTGGGCTGGGAAGAGGGGACGGCATGGCTGTGGGTGGCAGTGGGTGGCGAGGGGTGGACAAGCCCGGAATAACTAACTACCAGCTTTCTGGCCCAGTGACTGTGTGGGTGAAGGGGCCAAGTCCCAAAAGCAATGGAGGAGGAAGAGCAGGCTGTGTTGGGGGAGGAAGGAGGAAGCAAATCCTTAATTAACTTTCACTTGACTCTGTTCCCAGAGCCAGGCCCAGGGTGGTGAGAAACCTTTCTTTGGGCCGTCTCTCGCCACGCCACACTGTGGCCCTGTGCTGGGGCTTAGGAGGGTCTCATTCTGCCACCTGGGCCACTGTGCCTCCCCGCGGCCCCCACATCACACCCAGCACTGAGGCCTAAGGCTGCTGTCACACCAGCTGGCTCTGCCACCTTCCTGCCCTTGCCCGGTGCAGCCCTGCCGTGACCTCCTGACCTTCAACCCTGCGTCTGTCTGTGGCACAGGTGCCACACTGCCTTCCCTAAGCTCAGCCGTCGGTGGTCACTGCCTTCTCCACACACTCTTGTCAGAACCAGCGGCTCCCTGCTGCCTGGGAGTTAAAACCCAACTCCGTACTTAGGCTTCCTGGGCCTCACATTCTGGCCTCTCCCCTCCTTTCACCTATTAAAATATTTCTCTTCTTTGCAGGCCCAACAAAAGTCCTCCCCTCCCCCAGCCTGCTGGGCCAGGCTTTGTCACACATGCAGTGTTGTGACAGGGCTCTGGGCTCTCCTCCTCTCGAGGTGGATGCCAAGATTCATGCCTAGGGTGTCCTTCCCAGAGAGGCCAGGTGCCTCCGCTGTCCCTGGCCATGGCTCTGTTTGCTGGGCCCCCCAGCCCATCCTCCCTCCATGCTTGGTTTGACAGACAAGAAAGACAGACGGAGCACCTGGATCTGCAGCTCCCCTGTCCCTGGGCGAGCCACCCTGAGCAGCCTTGGTTGTGGGGCAGGCCTGGCCGGCCGGCCTGCAGGGATCTCCCCAGCTGCACCCGGGAACTCACCACTGCAGTGCAGGGCTGGGGGGCGCTGGGGGACAGGGGTGGCTGAGGCCATCCTTCCCTCCCCTCCTGCACCCTTCCCACCTCCCTCCCTTGCAGCTGGAGTCCCGGGCCGTGAACCACAGAAAGGCAATCGCTGGTTTGGTGTTAACACCTAAGAGGGTGTGTGGTTTTCTAAATATTAGTTGGAAGAGGTTAGGCTCAAAAGTTGTGAGAAAATTGTTACTTTCTTAAATAAATCTAAAGCTCAGATCTTCCAAGGTTAGCTACAAATGAAGATTTTCTACAGAGGAGGGGCATTTTCATCTTAAATCTCTGATTGTTGTCCCTGGGAATCAATTTTCACTGGGACCACACAAGAAGTGTGTTTAAACAAGAAGCCGCCAGCAGCTCGGGGATAACCAAGGGTTCTGTCTGCCTACACAGAGAGCAAGATGGCCCAGCCTGGCGGATGGGTGTCCCCTGCCCATAGCCCCTTGGCCAAGACTTAGTCGTGAATCCCCCAGCTCACCCCTTCGACCTTGTCAGGCCCCTGGTCTTCTGGAGGAGGGGCCTGCAGTGCACCAAGCACCTAGTCCTCACAAGCAGCCAGGGGGTTGGGCAGGATTCAAAACGAGGCGAGATCACCCCCCAACCCCTGCACCAGCTCCCTGCAGAGGATGGGGGGCTGCGTCCGCTGGTGTGATGTGGGAGTCACTGGGCAGACTCTCTTGCCCTCAAATCATCTCCCCCATCCCTTCTCAAGGAGCCCAGTATGGCTCCATCGGGATTCACCCCTTTGGCACTTTATTACTTTTTGTCCTTCAAAAATTCCCTAATAAATGCAAATACCCTGTGGTCTGCCAACACTTTCCCTTTGACTGCTAAATCTGGGTGAGACAGAGAAGAAAAGAGAGTTTTATTTTAACCATTTTAAAATGTACAATTTAAGGACTTCCAGTACATTCACAATGTTGAACAACCATCACATCTATCTATCTAACTCCAGAACATTTCATCACCCCCCAAAAAACTCTGTATCCATTAAGCAGTAACTATCTCCAAAGCCCCTGGCAGCCACAAATCTACTTTCTATCTCTATGGATTTTCCTATTCTGGACATTTCATCTAAGTGGAACCATATAACATGTGACCTCTGTGTCTTGCTTCTCTCAGCATCACAGGTTTGAAGCTCGTTCATCTTGTAGCATGTATATATGACTTCATTCCTTTTCATGGCTGAATAATATTCCATCGTTTGGAATACAAACTATCACATTCGGTTTATCCATTCATCAGTTGATGAACATTTGGGTAATTGCCACGTTGGGGCTATTATGAATAGAACTGCTGTGAACTTCTGTGTACCAGTTTTTGTTTGAACACCTGTTTTCATTGTTTTTTCCCCAAGACCATGGACAACTGTGACATGAACCCCTGTTTTCAATTCTCTTGAAAAGCATATACAGTACTTAGGAGTGGAATTGCTGGGTCATGTGGTAGCTCTATGTTTGACCTTTTGAGGAACTGTCAGACTGTTTTCCAGGAACAGAGATATTTTTCAAGAGCAAGATGTTTTGAGAGGGGAGAGGAAGCCCAGGCACTGGGGCTGCCAGAGGGTGAGAAGTTTAAACGAGGAAACAGAAAGGAAAAGGGCAGGAAGAGTCGAGACAAATTCCCCAAATTTCCAGTTTGTCCTGGAAGCTGGATACTCACTGTACTCAACAACCACATTTCTCCCCAGATTCTTCCCATTCTCGTCCCTGCCACCCGGTGCCTGGCACACAGAGGTCCCTGGCACACACTGGTTGTATGCACGGCTGTCTGCCATGCACTAACCCTGCCCATACACGAGGCCTTCCATCTTCTCTTCCATCTTCTCCATCCTTTGCCTCCTCTGGCTCTGGGCAGGGCTTTGTTCCCAGGTCCCAGCTTTGTGTGTCACCCTTTCCAGAGCACGGCGCTTGTGGGGCTGGGCACGTGCGAGGTGAAGGTAATAGAAGCAGTCCCGGGGCCATGCACATGGAGGCAGAGGAAAGAGACTGCGACTCTGTGCGTATTCTTCACAGGAGTCGTGCCGAGGGTGGGCGTCCTGGGCAGAGGGAGAGGTCTGATCACTTGGCAGATGCTTCACCATGAGGCCAGGCCACGAGAGCCACTTTCCTCCTCTGCCTCTCCCCACTGCACTGTCTGAAGACATTTCCAGCTCCATCCTGGGAAAAGCTAATGGTGCTGACTGGCCAGAAACCCAGGAGGGAAGTCTAGGGGAAGAAGTAGGCCTCAGAGTTGGGGAGTGGGGAAGAGGGGAGCAGGAGGGCTTGAGAGATTTAGGACTGAAAGGGAGGAGTGAAGAGAGAGAGCCCTTGTACTGGGACATTCAAATGGTCTCCCAGTACTACTGGGTCATTGTTTCCTACAGTCTCAGAACATTCTCTGAGTTCCCTACAGTCTCGGAACATTTCTCAGAACATTCAAAGTGATTCTTCTAAAACTGGACCCAGACCATGACACTCCTGCACTCAAAACCTTCCAGTGGTTTCTGATATCACTCAAATTAAAAGCCAAAATTCATAAAATGGCCACATGGGCCTCCATGATCTGGCCTCACACTCAAACCCTCAGCTCTTTCTCTGACCTCCTCTCTGCCCACTCCCCCTCATTCGCTCAGCTCTAACTTCCCTGACCTTCTTGCTCTTCCTTAGACCTGCCTCAGGGCCTTTGCATAGCTGTCTTGTGCCAAAACACTCTTCCCCCAGTGCCCGAGTGGTCAGTGGCCTCACCTTCTGCAGGTCTCTGCTCAAATGCCACCTTCTGGGTGATGCTTCCCTTTACCATTAATTATAAAATAGCAACTCTTCCCCCACCCTCTGGACGTCCCAATTATCCCTTCCCTGCAGTATTTTTTTCTTTATAGAACTTGCAATCTGGCGTACTTTATATTTACTTGCTGTCTATCTTTTTTTCATTAGGATGTAGCTCCAGAAAGGCAAAGACTGTAGTTTGTTCTCTGATGTATCCCAGCCCTTCAACCAATGTTGGGCACATAGTAGGCATTCAATAAATATCTGTTGAGAGGATGAATAAACACACAAATTATTGAAAACATTTTTCCTCAGAAATCAATATATTATACAAGAGAATTCTCAAAACTCACTTGGCTTTTTGATGCTTTGTTTTGTTTCCTAACTCATCATTGAAAAATAATTTTATTTGCATGGTTGGGGATTACAATGGCTGGGGGTGGCTAGAATCTCTGGGGACCGGATGCTGGCCATACTGTGCCTTGCTCCAGTGTCTTGGCAGAGGCATCTTGCTACAACAGGGGCTACTGTGACTGGATGCTGCTACTGCAAACTGCGTGTCAAATCTGTAGCTATTATTAGGAACTTTCCTTGTAATAGCATGATGACAAGCATCATCTACTCTCATAGGTAATGCTGGCTGAATCCGAGGTCAGAACTCGGTGGAAATTCCCCTGGCGTTTTGGAAGAGGGAAGGCCTTTGATAAATGGCTGACTACCATCCACGCGGCTGCTGGCTCCAGGGAGCTCCTGACTCCTGAACACAGGGTGACACAGTGAGCCGTTTTGGCTCTGGAGGACCGGCCACCCTCTCTCTGCAGGTCAGGGCGGAACTGTAACTTAGCTCCCTGCTTTGCATTTAGGGAGAGTGTGAGATTTGCACCAAGTTGGCCAGGATACTTAGTGTTAAGGGTCCAGCTGAGAAGAGCGAGGTGTGTGTGTGTGCATGTGTGTGTGTGCATGTGTGTGTACACATGCATGTGAGCTCTTACGTACTGTGTGCTCTAGCGGGGGTGGCTGGTGATTGCTCAGGAAGGGGAAGTGCACCCTGGTTTGGGAGTCAGGAGTCAGTGAGACCTGGGTTCAAGCCCTGGCCAGACCACTTAGGAGTCATGTGACTATGGGAAGGTCATTTCACTTCTGTGAGTGCCACTTCACCCGCTGTCCAAGGGCAGGGTTTTGGCCAGATGCTTCAGATGCTTTCTAGCTAAAAAAGAAGAAAAAAAGGTAACAAAATTCTTTATTTTCAGTGATCCCAGGCTGTATTCAGACGATGCTGTGTTGTCCACCAAACATGGTTAGCACATCGCTGGCCGTGGAAGCTGGGGATTTCTACGTCTCTGGAATGGGTCTTTTCCCTCCAGCTCGCCCTGTCTGGGTCCACTCACCCCCTGGTCACAGTCATCAAGTAAAAGACATGAGTGTGTGTGAGTGTGGGAGAGCATGTGTGTATGTGTGTTTGAGTGTGTGCAGATGTGAGAGAGGGTGTGTGTGTGGGAGAGTGTGAGTGTGGGAGTGTCTGAATATTTGTGTATTGTGTGACTGTGTGTATGGGTGTGAGTGTGTGAGAGTGTGAGTGTGCGAGGGTGTGGCAGTGGAACATGGCAGCATGACAGGCTCCCAGCCAAGGGCTCCGGGAGGCAGAGTGTGCAGAAAGGAGCCAGTGGGCTGTGGCCCTGGGATGGGGAGGCGGCGCTGTGCTTCCCACACTCAAATGTGCTGCTTCTCTGTGCTGGCTGCTTTGGGAGGCTGGGCTGGTGGCCTAAATTGTTTCTCAGAATCCCAGCAAGGTGGTCCGGAAGGTGAGGGGGAGAAGGGAGAAGGGAGAAGGGAGTAGGTTGCCTCCTCATCTGACTCATGGTTGTAACTTGTCAGCACACTGACAGGTTTTTTGTTTTCCAGTCAAGTGAAGCTTTTGTTGGGTGTGTGAGTGAAAAGCATGGTACACTCACATAATCAAAACCCCACCGTGGGGTGGGGGAGTGTGGAATCAGTCTTAGCGTATGAGCAATTGTGTACTCCTGAAAGCCAGAAAGCATAATTTGAGGCACAAAATCTAAATAGCCTTGTTATTAGACTGCGTGAATGCATGTTACCTGAGAGAGAGAGAGAGGCTGCTCTTGCTCCCCCACGTCCGCCCTCTGAGATGGGTGGCAGCTCACCTTGCAGGCGACAGCGGTGCGGGCAGAGAGGGGCTGGGTGGTGTGGGCCTGGGACCCTGCGTGCTCCTCCAGGGCGGGGCTCTGTCTGCAGCCCGGACCCTCAGAGTGTCAGCGCATCCGGGCACAGCCTGTGCGCTCTGGAGGAGCAGGCCAAGGAGTAATGCAGAAAGGGGTGCAGGCGTGACGGGTGTGTGCCCGCCTGGGGCCCGGCAAGCTTCGGGGCAGTGGCGTGACCAGTGAGCTTTCTCACCCCAGGGCTAGAACCCTCAGGGTGGCCGACGAGGCTTACTGAACCCAAACCCACAGAGCTGAAGATCCTGCCCTCGGACCACGCCTAGGTGTGGCCATCCACTTAGTGTCACCCCCTTGCTTCTTCAAGATTGAGCACCTGCCTCTCTGTCCCCCCTCAACTGCCCAGACTGCAAATCTCCAGTATCCATGGTGACTTCAGTATCCATGGAGATAGTCCTTTACCACTCTGTCCTGTTCCTCGGTCTCCTCTCCCTCAGGGACGCCAGACCTTCCCGTCACTAAGAACTGCAAAGCCTCCATAACTCCTTCTTCACCCACCTTCTAACTTCTCAGCTCTGCTCACTCCTTCCAGAAGCCCAACTCCCACTATTCCCCAACTCAGTCATGACCTAAAACCACTGCTCCTACCACATCTGAGGTGTCTTTCAACACCCTGGTGTTTCCTAGCTCCTCCCCGGCCAATATAAATTCCGTGGTCAACCGTTACAAGGACTCCTCCCCTTCCCTTGCCGGCTGCAAGCACAGAATTGCAGCCCTGGTTGAGTCCAGCCCTTTGTCTACTGCACACCTGCCTGAGCCCCATCTCAGTGGTCCATCCCCACGGTCAAACACGCACGGAGAGAAGAATTACAAGCGTGCTGATGGGTTTTATTTTAAATTCAAGAGAGTCCCTAGTGCTTCCTGAAAACCCAACCGTGTTCCCTCATTCTTCCATTCTCTCGCTCTCCTAGGTGATTACTTTTTCACTTTCTGTCCTCCAGTCTTCAACATCTGCATCCCTATACTCATATACCACTCTCAGTTGGTGACATTGCTCCTGATTCCACCTAGGAAATAGGAAAATTGAAGAAAATTTAAATGTTAAATTCAATCAGTCCCCGTTATCATTATCTATTCACCTAACAGCAACCAAACCCTCATATTCTCCCTTCCCTTCCGTGGCTGTGAATGACCTTCCATGCTCCTTGCATGTGCAATAACGTCGAGGTTCTGATGCCCAGCACCTGGCAACATGTTAGTTTACATGACAGAAGGGACTTTGCAGAGGCGATTTAAGGGAAGGGTTTTGAGATGGCGAGATCATCCTAGATTATCCGGGTGGGCCCGTTGTAATCACAGGGTTCCTTATGAGAGGGAAGTGGGGTCCAAGTCAGCAAAGAGAGGAACTGGGACATGCTACATGGCTGGCTCCAGAGATGAAGGCAGGGTCCAGGAGCCAAGGAACGCAGGTGGCCTCTAGAAGCTGGAAAAGGCAAGGAAACGGATTCTGCCCCCAGAGCCTCCAGAAGGAACACAGCCCTGCTGACACCCTGACTGGGGGACTTCTGACCTCCAGAACTGTAAAAGAATACATTTGTGTTTGTTTTAAGCCACTAAATCTTGGTAATCTGTCACCGCAGCAGTAGGAAACTGACACATCATGAAGTCACTGGCCCCTCTTGCACTCCAGCAGCAGTTCTCCCCTCTCGCCTACATCATCCGATGTCCCCTCTCTTTTGGACAATCCCATTAACACATAAATATGCTGGGTTTTTTTTTCATCTTTAAAAGATAGATGCATAAAACCTCTCTTAATTCCACATTCTGCTCTAGCTACGAGCCCATTTCTCTGCTACTCGGTGTGGCAAACGTCTGAAGAGTCTGTCTGTGCTCTCATTCTCTGTCAAACCCACCCTGACCAGGCTCTTACCCTCCACGCCCGCTTCACTGACATTGCTCTTGCCAAGGTCAGGGATGGCCCACGTCACCGCATCTACGGGCATTCTGGCTTGTCTTCTTAACGGGCCGTCACAGCGGTTGACACAGCCCATTCTTCCCTCCTTGCAGCCCTGCCTTGGTGGTGTCTGCGACGCCACACTCCCTTAGCTCTCCTCCCACCTCACTGCCTCCTTCTCTGTCTCCTCCGTGGGTTCTCCTGCCTCTTGGATCTCATGCTGGGGCACCACAGGCTCTGTGGGTAGAGGGTAGGGACCCACTTCCCTACGGATGCTCCGTGATTGCTTCCAGCCTCGCAGCTGGAGATGCCAGCGATGGGCTCGTGATTCCCAGCCCGTCCATCCAACTGCGCACCTGCACATCCAGTGACGCGAGCTTGCCTGAGTTCTTACACCTGCCTCTCTAGGACTGAGCTTCTTAGGCCACGCCTGTTCCTCCCCCGGGCGCTCCCATCTCGGTTAATCTCACGCTGCCCTTCTCATTTCTCAGGTGAAACACCCTGGAGTCGTCCTTTGCTGCCACCTGGATCCACCTCATCAGCGAGTCCTTTTGGCTCTACCTTCAAGACACGTTCAGAATTTGACATTCTCATTAGTTCTACCATGACTGCCACTTTGCCAGTCACCTTTATTTTTCACTTGGATTAAAATGAAGGTCAGACCATGTCACTCTTCTAGTTATTTCCATGGGTTTCCCATCTGACTTCAAGCCCTACCAAGGCTCTTTCTGACCTGGCTCCCCTGACCCTCTGACTTCGTCCCCTGCCCCTCACCCCTCTGTGCACTACACTCCAGCCCCCCGCCCCTGCAGATCCCTGGGACACGCCAAGCACACTTCCACCTCAGGGCTGTCCAACTCGCCGTCCCCTTGCCTTAGTTTCCCCTGTTGTTGTAACAAATTACCACAAATGTAATGGCTTGAAACAGCATAAATTTATTATCTTACAGTTCTGGAGGTCAGAAGTCCTGCAATCAAGGTGTCAAAGGGCTGCAGTTTCTCTGCAGGCCCTGAGGGAGAATGTTTCCTCACCTCTGCCAGCTCCCCGGAGGCTGCGGCATTCCTTGGCTCACGGCCCCTTCCTCCATCATCAAGGCCAGCAGTGCTGCGTGTCCAGTCTCTCTGATTCCATCATCAATTCACTTTTTCTGACTTTGCCCTCTTACCTCCCTCTCATGAGGACCCTTGTGCTTACATTGAGACCACCCAGATAAACCAGGATAATCTCAGCATCTCAAGACCCCTAATCACATATGCAAAGTCTTTTTTGCCACGTAAACTAACATATTCACAGGTTCTGGGGACTAGGATATGGACATCTTTGGGGGCGTTATTCAGCCCACCACACTCCTCTACCTTGAATAGTCTTCCTCTGATTATTCGTACATCTCCCTTGCTTCTTCCAGGTCAACTCAAATGTCGCCTTAACATGGAGACATCCCTTGACAATCCCATACAAAACAGCCACCTCCCAGCCCACCCTGGGCTCCCTTTCCTCCCCACCCTCTGTTATTTTTGTAGCACTCATCACCCACTCACTGACACACTATGCATTTTCTTGTCCGTTTTCTGTCTCTCCCAGTGAGAATGTAAGCTGCACGCGGGCAGGGATGTTTCACTGCTGGATTCCCAGCAACCAGACTGTGCCTGGCACACTGTACGTATTCAGTAAATATTTGCTCAAAGAATGAATGGCTAACAGCAATGCCAGTCTCCCAGCGTCTGGACAGTGGCTACTCAGCTGGGCCACTATGAAACCGATGAATCCCAGCAATGAACTTGTATAAGGCAAACCCCCGAAAGTGAAGAGACAAAACTGTACGGCCCACTTTAACCAAATTCTTCCTTCCAGTTGTCATGTAATGGACACTTGCTCTGTGTGCATCCCTGAGCCGACACTGTGCCTGCCTGTCTTGTCCCACTGATCCGCCTACCACGAGTGGGTGGTAGTATTTCTATTCTTCAGAGGCCGTCCCTGGGAGTTAGAGCTGTGAAGGGCTTGCCCTACATGCAGATTCACCTCTGCCGAGTCCAGCGCTCACATCCTAAAGCAGATGGCAGCATCTGTCCATCGAAACTAAGAACAGCCTCCCTTCCACCCCCGGACAGGGAGCCATCCTGCTAACACTCCCAGTTCTTGCCATTGCCCCGAGAAAGCTAGCCGGTCAGATGCTCAAGCTAAAATCACACAATAAATTTATTCCACTGCTCCTGGCTTCACAGAAGGACCCGTCTCCTCCCCACCCCCCAGAAAGCCTGCCTGCTTCCCCAGCACACAGGGTCAGCAGCCTCAGCCCCTCCCAGGATGCCTGAGCCCCCGCAGTAAAGGTTTGCGACAGATCAAACCCGCTGCAGTAGCCCTTTATTTCACTTTTAAATAGCTTAGACTTTTCAATCAATTCCCTAAATGCCACCAGAATACAAAAAACTAATGGGAGTCCAGGAAGATGGAATGGTTTATCGAACAACGATTGCCTCCGCGTTTGGTAGCGGAGTTCTGCTGTGCCAGTGGCTTCTTCTCTCGGGTGCTTTCCGAGGCAGGCCTGGGGAGCTGGCTGCGTTCTGTCCCTCCCTCTCCCCCACTAGTCTCGGCCTTGCTGGCCTTAGCTCCCTATTGCTTCTGTCCCACAGCCCTGTCCAGGAAGGCCGGGCCGCTGCATTTAGGCCCAAAGAGGAGTAGAGCATCGAGACAACCATAAAGCTCATCCAGTATCGTTTTTGCACAGAAATTACACTGAGCCCAGCAACACGGGGCTCTTAAATTGGGAAGGGCAATAAGAAGAAAGCAATTTCCTTGGACCCTTTTATATTTTTCTAAATTCCTCTTAATTTTTCACTTCATTCTGGTGTTGGGGGATTTTCTTTCTTTCCTTCTTCATAACGGTTTTATTTCCCCTTATCTTAAGGGCAGACAGAGTCTCCAGTGCTTGTTTATTTGTTTCTCATAAACTTGCCCTGCCCCTGACGCGACTCAGCTTGAGGCGCAAGCCCAGAACACAAACGGGTCACCTAGAACAGGAGCAGCAGCAGCAGTGGCAGCGGTGGCAGCTTCATGCACTCACAGCAGGAGGACGCGAATCATAGAAGAGCATTCGCTTTCAGGCTTGAGGCTGCTGCTCTTCCTTCAGGAGGCCTCAAAGAATCAATCACTTTTCTTATTAACTCATTCCTCATTACGATGAAGGTGTCTCGCTACACCAGCAAAACCATTAAGCTGCAGCTTCAGTCTGTTTGCTTTATATTGTTTCTGTCTCCCCCATTGGCCTTTCTTAGTTAGAGTTTGATTATTTTTGCTTTTATTACATAATCCTTTCTTCACACCATACTTTTTGGACCCCTTCTCCATTTTCTGTCTCTTTTCTAATCCTCTTACTTCATAGTCAGAGCACCAAATGTACTATGGATATTAAGTAAATGTTTCACATTAATAAATTCTACATCACAGGTTCCATAACTAACAGCTTATATTTACTGAGCATTTTCTATATGCCAGTTTGGTGCCCAACACCTACAATGTGTTCTTCCGCTGAATACTCAGAGGTACCACGTGAGGTTGTTAGGGGGACAGGGACTGCGTGGGGGCAAGTGCACCTGCCAGTGCCTGACATTGGTCCCAGCTCTGGTTGTTATCTCCATCTCCATTTTAATGTATAAGGAAATGCGGCCTACAGAGGGTGGGTCACTTGCCTGAGGTCACAGAGCTACACAATAAACAGAATATGAACAAACGACTAGTTGACTCCAGAGCCCAAGCTCTAGGAATTGCAATAACTACATACCCAGAGCATCAAAACAACTCTTTTTTGTTTTTTTTTTTTTTGTTTTTTTTTGAGACAGAGACTCGCTTTGTTGCCTGGGCTAGAGTGAGTGCCGTGGCGTCAGCCCAGCTCACAGCAACCTCAAACTCCTGGGCTTAAGCAATCCTACCACCTCAGCCTCCCAGGTAGCTCCCATGCGCCACCATGCCCGGCTAATTTTTTCTATATATTTTAGTTGGCCAGATAATTTCTTTCTATTTTTAGTAGAGGCGGGGTCTCGCTCTTGCTCAGGTTGGTCTCGAACTCCTGACCTTGAGTGATCCACCCGCCTCGGCCTCCCAGAGTGCTAGGATTACAGGCGTGAGCCACCGCGCCCGGCCAGGGTGCTGTTCTTAATATGAAGAGCCAGCCAAGCATCTTCAGACATTTGAGGAAGGTCTCTAACAATGTCAGAACTCTAACTAAGCAAACAAAGAAAGAAACTCAGAAAATCCCAAAGCTGAAATAATGCAGAAAGCAGAAGAAAACTTCAAGTAAACTAAAATCAATACCCTTAAAGAATTGGAAGATATTGCATCCATGAAACAAGAACAGGATAAAAAAGCATTCAGAGAATAAGAAAACACTTATACAAATTAAGAAGTTCATAATGGAAATGAATGTTTCAATAGAAGAGTTGAATAGTAAGGTTGAAGAAATCTACCAGGAACTAGAATAAGAAGATGAAGAGGTGAGCAATAAGAGAGAAAACATAAAACCAGAGAATCAATTCAAAGAAGTCCAACTTCAAACTCACAGGAGTTCCAGAAAGAAAGGAGAGCAAAAATAGGGAGTAGGAAATGTTTAAAGAAATAATACAAGAACATTTGCACCAAGTGCCTGGAGTATTGGCTAAAACATAGAAAATCAATGTAAAATTTTAGAACACCAGGGATAAAAAGATGATCATAAAATCATCCAGAAGCACTAAGGATCAGGAATTAGAATGTTATTCAGACTTTTCATCAACACCATTGGAAAATAGAAGACAACAGAGCAATGCTTTCAAAATTCTGAAGGAAAATGATTTCCAAGCTGCCAACTAAACACGAAGATTAAACTATAAAGACATTTTTCAGACAAATAAAGTCTAAAGAAATTAACCTTTCTTAAGAAGTTAATCAAGGGTGTACTTCAACAAAACAAGGGAGTAAGGCAACAAAAACTTATCCAGGAAATAGCTACTCCAGCGCAGGAGGTGAAGAGAATTTCCAGGGCAACATGGTGAATGTGTATGTGCATGTATGTATATAATATAAAAGCTAAATTCTCCTCTTCCATAGTGGGAAGTTACTGCATATCTAAAATGAAAAGAATCAAGAAATATATTACTTAAAACTAAGGAGGAAAATACCAGAAACCTGTCTAAAAGAGTTGCAAGTGGCTGGGTGTGGTGGCTCATGCCTGCAGCACTTTGCGAAGCTGAGATGGGAGGATTACTTGAGGCCAGGAGTTCAAGACCAGCCTGAGCAGCATAGTGAGATCCCATCTCTACAAAAAATAGAAAAAAGAAAAAAATTAGCCAGGTGTGGTGCCACGTGCCTGTAGTCCCAGCTACTTGGGACACTGAGGTAGGAGAATCACTTAAGCCCAGGAGTTTGAGTTTTCAGTGAGCTATAACTGTGCCACTACACTCTAGCCTGGATGACAGAGCAAGACCCTGCCTCCCCCACCAAAAAAGAGTTGAAAGTTCTTGCCTTTGAAAGGTGGGGTTCAAGGGTGGCAACAGTGTGGGGTAAGGGATCATTATAAAAGGGATCATTTTCATTATAAAATATGTAGTACCTATTGACATTTAAGCAAGATGTATTTATCACCTTGATCAAAATTAATATTAAAAGGTAATTTCAATATTAGCCTATTTACTTGTCTTTTCTTCCCCTCAGAAAACTATTAATAGAACCTAGAGCAGAAAAATCTCACCTCTTTGGGTCTTTTTGAACAAAATATACTGTCTGACTCCTCCCTCTCTTCCTTTACTATAGAACAGAGCAGTAGTTTTAATAACCCCAAATGGCACATAATCCTCGACCCATTGTTTCACTTTGAAATTAATTTTACAGTTATATTTGACTACATGTAGGTCATAAATTATATTGAGAAAAGCCAGTTCGTGACAAATTTGAATGCTGTGCACCTTTCCCATGGACGCTCGGCCTCCAGGTTAAAGGTTTGCTTCGCTCTTTCTTGGATGGAAAGTGTCACTTGCAGCAACACAATCCCCTCTTTCTTATTCTATCCTCACCTTGCTTGGAGCCAGCTGTCAAATTCAGAGGTTCTGACCCTCCAGTCACCTTCTAGGCACTAACTCAAGGGTTCATTGCATGTTCCACAATGCTCAGCACCGACTCAGCTCTGCAGGGGAGTAAAAACACTAGAAGTAGTCCCTGCTTCCAAGGAACTTAAAATTCAGTTTAGAGAGGAGGCCATGGGCAAAACAAACAAACTAAACAAAATAGCAACAACAAACAAGTATTGGTGAGCAAAGTGAGACACAACTGTCAGCAGAATTACGAGTGCAACTGAGAGAGAGAGGAAGATGTGCGGTTCGAGTGCTGAGGAGGGGAGGCCAGGGAATGGCTGGATTGAGTTCCAGAGAGGAGGTGGAACTTGGCCAGTGCGCTCAGAAGTCACGTCCTGTTTAAAATGGTCTTTCTGGAGTCCCCTGACTCACTCAGCACCCCTCCCGCCCCTGCAAAGTTAGCCACAGCCTCTCTGCACTAACTCTATTTTGAACGTGCTTCTGAGACTGCAGCGGTCACACTGCAAGACAACTTGTAACCGTTCATGAGTTCCACCAGCTCTCAGGCTCTGTATTGGCAGCCCCTTCCCCCACCTCAGCCCAAGGGCTGGAGAATGTGAGCTGAGTAAAAGAGGGAATATTGTTTAATGGCAGGAGAAAGATGACGTCTACGGCACAGCATGTGACACCCAGTGTGGGTCCCCCTGCCCCACGCGGGCCTCCCTTTCCCACCCTGTGAGGTTTGTGTCCGCTTGTGGGAAAGCAGCTCGGACAGCCAGACAGGACAGAGAGTCCTTCCTAAAGGTCGTCCAGGAGAGGGAACCGAGCTCTGGCTGGGTCTGGTACATCACGGCCCCCCAGAGCATTCGCAGGCCACCTCCCAGGCCCTGGAGGGTTGGCTGCCACATCCTCCAGGGGAAGGCCCAGCAGGGTGAACGTCCTCTCCTTATTTCTCCAAAACACAGACCAGCCCAGGAGTGGAGGCTGGCCTTGGTGGGGGGCGAAGCTCTGTGTGCGGCCAGCGTTGAGCGGCCTCCCCAGATCTGCAGGGCTCGGGTCACCTGAGTCCAGCCTGTGAGAAGAGACAAGACCACCCAGGAGACTGGCCCAGCACTCCCACGCTGAGGCTGTCTTCCTGGCGGCACGCCTGCCAGGTGCTTAACCTCCGACAGCCTCCTCGGTTGTGAACAGGCCCTGATGACACGCCTTCCTGGTGCCCAGAAGGCCAGGCCGGGGTGACACAGGGCTGCGGCCAGCACAGCACCTGGCACGCTAGGCCACTCTGGGTGGTTGAATGGCCACGGCTGCTGCTGTCGCCCTCACCCCGCCCCCTCACCGCACTCCCGGCTGTCACACAGGAGACAGCACAGCAGCAGCCTGAAACCGACGGGAGTTCTAAGGATGACTTGCACTTTTCATAATTCTCTTTTTTTCTTGACCTAATTTAGAATAAAAAAGAAGGCTTTCTGTCCCTTTTCTCTTGGGCCCGGAGGCTGTGCTAGTTTGCCTGGCTGCAGGTGGAATATGAGAAGCAGATGGTGCAGGAGGGACCCTCCGAGCAGCTGGGGAACGCTGTGCTCTGCCGAGGTCGGGCGGAGGGGCGGGAAGCACAAGCCCCCTCCCTCAGGGGCTCCCGCTGCCCTTCCTGACTGCCCCGCTGTCCTGGAACCACCTGAGACATTTTTAGAAAATGTTCCTGTCCAGACCCACCTCCCCCCGCATTCTGATTCCTTGGCTCGGGATGCGGCCCAGTCACTGGTATTTGTAAAAAGATCCCTTCATGACGGTAACACGCAGCGAGGGGCGAGATGCTCTGGCCCAATGGGACTTGGCTGCCGAGGTGACCACTTCTTGTAAAGTGGTCCTTGGGCGAGTCACTCTGCACGTGGGGGCATGTGCTCGGGAGCCAGGTGACTCGGGTTTGCTCCTGGCTTTGCCACTCCAGGCTGCGTGTGACCTTGGGCAGGTCATCCAGCACTTTGGAACCTCAGTTTCTCTATCTGTGAAATAGACACGATAACAACAGTTCCTCTTTCACAGCACTGTGGTGAGAACTGAGATTAGCCATGGTTCCGCAGGGTTCCACAGAGAACCAGAACCAAGAGATCCCTCCCTGGAGGGATGGCCAGCCTTTTGTTCCTTCCATTCAGGCCTTCGACTGACTGACGGGGCCCACCCCCATGAGGGAGGCATCTGCCGTACTCAGTCTACCCACCCAAATGCTAATTATCTGGGCACTCTGTGGCTCAGTCAGGTTGACACATAAAATTAACCATCATAGGCATGTAAAGTGCTTAGTACAATACCTAACAGGTAATTACTGTTAATTGCTATTATTAATAATTATTGTTATCGCGTGGAGACAACACTCATTTCCTGCCTAATCTTGCAAGTGGAGAAAGCTTTAGGATTATTCAAGGCCCTTGTCTAATGGATTCTGCAAATTACCACATGAACAGTGCCACCCTGGGTAATTTCTTTTCTCTACACTCTACCCAATCCTCCTGGGCAGGGAAGAGTTTTGTTTTTGTTTTTGTCCTCAGTGGCGACAGCAATTTAGCCCCTTCGTATACTGTTTCTGAAGCATTATCCAGGTGTTATCTCATTTAACACTGGCCTCTGGCCTAAGGAGAATCCCCCAGCTACTTCTCAGCCTGAGTGGCAAAGTAAGCCACGTCTCTGGGCACAACATGGGCGGACAAGTCAGAAAGGCAGGCAGCTTGGGCACCAGCTCTCGCCTTGTGAGGCATAAATCCCAGACACATGTGGACACACTGCACGATCACTCTTGCTGACACCTAGCACCTGTGCAGTAGTAATTGGGCTTAAAAAAGCAACTCTCATTTCCTCTCCGGAGGAGGCTGCTGTGGTTTGGCTGCAGCCTGCCTCCCGCTCCAGCCCACAGGCTGAAACGCCGTGTGGCCGTGGACTTGGCTCTCTTCCTGACACCTGTCCCTGCGAACGAAGAGTTGGGGCTGAGAAGCCCGGATTCCAAGACAGAACGCGAAACAGGGGTGCACCGAGGAGGCCACGGGGCGGTGGGAACAGTCAGGAGACTCAGACCTAATCCCTGCGTAAGGCTTTGCCTCCTGCCAGGGCCGCTTTTCCCTTAGTGTCTCTGCCTGGCGAGCAGACAGATCCTGACAGCAGGCGCTGCCTGGACAGCTCTCCCCAGAGCTCTGGGGAGATGGCGGCAGGAGGGACACCATGGGGGAGAGGGAACCAGGAAAGTCAGGAGTCACTTTCTGAGGAAGTGAGCTTTGACCTGTCGTATGAAGGCGGATTGGGCATTGACTAGGTGAGGGAAGTGGAGCAGAGGGCAGGGCTCACTCCGCTGTGGCACGGAGTGTGCAAGGGGGCAGTGGAGGCCAGGAGGTAACGAGGTGGCTGCGTGGGCTTTCGCGCTGCGGTGGAGCCCCCTGTTCTCCTAAGACAATGGGAAGCCAGCAAGGGCTCTGGCAGCAGCAGATGCTGTGACCAGATTTCTATTTTATGTCTATAATCCTTTATTCTTTCCAATAAAAGCTCCCCATCCTAACACAGCCAGCACCATGGGCCGACGTGTACCAAGCACTTCTCCATGCCAGGCAGTGTGCTCAGTATTCCACCTGGATTAACTGCAGCTTCCACGGGGCCCTGCCGCATGCCCAGTGCCCCGTTTCTCCTGCTGCTTCCCAGGTCTCCTCTTGCTTCTTTGCAAAAGAGCAAGGGGTGATTTTTAGCTTCCCAGATGTTTCGTGGTGAGCCAGACTCACCCCCACATGATCTCACATCTCACATACTTAGAATCAAGGATTCTCGCTGGGCACAGGGGCTTGCGCCTATAATCTCAGCTACTTGGGAGGCTGAGGAGGAAGGTTTGCTTGAGATCAGGAGTTCAAGACCAGCCTGGGCAGCATAGTGAGACCCCATCTCTAAAAAAAGAAGAAGAAGAATCAAGGATTCTCAGAACCAGAAGGACCCCTAACATTCACCTCCTTCAAACTCTCACCTGCTGCCTGAACCTCCTCCTCTGAAAGCCACTACTGAGTGTTGAAGGCCAGCAGAAAAGATCCCCCTGGATTGAGTGCTTACATGCAGGGCCACGAGAGGGCTTCCTAATCCCTCCTACCTCGAGTGAACGACCCCTGAATGGCAGCCCTTCCTCCCCTTGTGGGGACTAAAGCTGCTGGGACAGCTGACCCCAAAGACAAGGGTGTCTAAAACAAGGGGTTAGGAGGCACTGAGCCAGGATGTGCAAATTCATCAGTTAGTGAAGTCGCCCCCCCATTTGGGGCGTCGGGAGTGAGGGGTGGGGGACGCAAGCTCTTCCTCCCCTTACTGCCCAAAGTGCAGAAACATTGGCTTATGAGCCAGGCAGGAAGGCTGGAGGGCTGGCGAATGGAGTCCTCTGACAACCACCAAGCTCTTGGCCCTTGATAGACATAGTCCTTATCCCAACACGGATGCATCTGACAGATGAGGAAACTGAGGCTCAGTGGTTATGCAGTCCCAGTCACATGCTGCTCACGTGACAGAGCTGGGGTTTGAACTGGTCATCCCTGTTCCAGAGCCTCCTCTATGTGGCAGTATCATCCCTTCTGAAGGTGCAGAGTGGCGTAGACATCTCTGGGGAGAAAGGACCTGAGCAGAGGTATTGTGCCTATTGTTCAGGTTAATCGGGTTTTACAATCTAGAGTCAGCCCCAACTGGCCGAATGCATTCCGACAACTGACTGCTGAGGCAGCACTTGTGGGTGCTTAGGAGCAGTCCCTGTTCTGTCAACACCCAAATAAAAATCTGTGCTGGTGACCCCCAAGTCCTACAGGGGCAGACAAGATAAGTCTCACTAGTACCAAGTTACAGGTTGTGCAGGGCCCTAAATTGCAGGCAGTTATAAAAATGGCTTAAATAATTTTTTGGCTTTCAAAATACAGATTGAGCATCCTCAACCTGAAAATCCAAAATCTGTAATGCTCCAGAATTCAGATCTTTTTGAGTGCTGACGTGATGCTCAGTGGCAGCGTTGGGAGGTGGGTGAGCTGGCTTTCAGGCATGTGGGTGTGACAGCTCTGGGGGACTCTCCAAGTCAAGACAGCAAACCGGCAGCTGCATTTTCAAGTCTGGACCTTGATGAAGAATTCTGAGATCTATAAACTAGGGTTTTCAATATATAAATGGCATTTAAAGCTATATGAATGGAAGAGGCCACCCGGAAGGGAAAATATAACTAGAAAAGGGCAAAAGGCCCAGGAATGAGCCCTGAGAAACCCCAATATTAGGAGGGGCCAGCAACTTTGACAAAGTGGATATGTGAGCAGGCAGCTGGATTGAAGGGTCTCGGAGAAAGAGAGAAAGTACTAGATTCAGATTTGTGAGTCGCCAGCATCTATTATAGGATATAATGAAAACAATGCAGCAGATGGGAGTGAGAACAGCGAGCCTTAGAAACATCAACTTGTCAGGAGAGAGGGCAGAGAAGACCTAGAAAGAGATGGCAAAGGATCAACCAGAGAAGTATGAGGACAACGAGGACAGAGTAGAGTCTCAAAAGCTCAATCAGTTAGGATACTTTGATTGCAAGTAATGGAATAACTGACTAAAATTGGTTTAACTAACAGGAGCATTTATTTTCTCACAAGACATCTAGAAGTATGCAATTCCAGGGTTGGTTCAGTGGCTAAGCCAGGCTTCACTTGGGCTTTTACTCACGTTTGCAAGATGGCTGCAGAAGCACCAATCATCACACTTTCATGAATAATGTGTTTTCTCCTTGTGTCTCTCCTTCCCCTTTATTAAGAAAGTAAATCTTTCCCAGAAGCTCTCCCAGGTAGACTCTCTCTCAGATTCCATTACCTTGTCCTACTGTAAGGAGACTGGGAAAGTGAATAGCATTTCAATCTCTATAGTAGAAACTGATCCTCCCACAGACAGAAGGTAGGAGAAAGTCTAGAAATCAGGAGAGCAACTAACAGGGCCTGTATCCAGAGCCCTTAGAATAGAGAAGTTCCAGGCAGAGGGGGTGGTAAATAGTTTCCACTAGAGCAGTGTGGCTTAGTGACATAAACACACGTGATCTAACAATATGGGGTATAGGGAATGTTTGCTAAAGCAGTTCCAGCAGATTGGGGGAGAATACATAGTGAATTACAAGTGATTTGAGGAGTGAATGGGGACAAGGAAGTGGAATAGATAGTGTAGATTCGTGGTTCTCAGTGGTGGGACAGTTTGTGGGACACCCCAGGGGATATTTTTGGTTGGTTGTCACAACTGAGGGTTGTCAATGACTATCACAATTGGGGTGGTGGGTGCTATAATAACTGTCATTATAGGGGAGTTCTCGCAGTTGTCCACTGGCATCTGGAGTCCTTTGCCATTCTTCCAAACAGAGAAGAACCCACCTCTAGTGGGAAGAGGCCAGGAATGTTAACAAATATTCCGTGATGTACGGGACAGCCCCACAACCAAGACTGATCCGGCGCAGAATGTCAATAGTGCTGAGTTTGACAAAGCCTGGTGTAGACTACCATTTCAGCAAGTTGGGTCGAGTACAGAAGGAGAGTGGGAAACGCAGTGGCAAGGAAGGTGGGAGAGGCAGCAGGGCGTGTCCACGAGCCAGGGAGTGAGTGCAGAACAGAGGGCGAGCCATGCTGACGGGTCTTGGATGATGGGGACCTGGAGAGCCAGGAGCAGGTGGGCTGAGTGAGGCGGGGAGGGGGCCTCAAACAGGAAGAAGGACACGTGTGGCCCCGGGACTGAAGAAGAGAAGAGAAGACGGGGGCAGAGCAGGTATGCTTGCAGGTGTGCAGCTGGAATGTGCTCCAGAAACTCAGTCATCCGGAAGAAGAGAAGGCGAGGCCATCCATGAGCGTGAGTGGGGACGGGAGGAGGGCAGGGACATGTGCAGGTGTGTGCAGGGGCATGAAGAGAGGGCAGGCCACACTTGGGAAAGGCCTGTGGAGCGGGTGGAGGCCCGACTGAGGCTGGAGGCCAGAGTGTGTGGTGGCCACGGTTCTCATGGCCGTGCGACTTTCTCCAAAATGCTCAGCACCTGGGGCAGGCAAGGAGACAGCACGTCGTGGAACTGATGGGTCAGCGGCTGAGTGTGCAGATTGAGAAGGAGCTGAGGGAAGTGACGGGAGGATGGTTCTGGCGATCAGCCCTGTGACCTAGGCGCTGGCGAGTAATTCAAACTCTCAGGACTTCAGTTTCCCCATCTGTAAAATGGGCTTAACGATCCATTTTCCCTCTCTACCTCATGAGGTGGTCATTGAAGTTCAAGTGACGAAGTTCATGTAGGGGCTTTGTAAATTAGGACTCCTCTCCCACTCTGGGGATAACATAATGAGAAGTATTCTCTGCAGAAACACCCAACTCCTCGTTCTCTCTCCTCGTATGTTGGCTTGAGTTCTTCCCAGAGTTTACGCATCACCCGGACAGTCCAGTGGCCCCAGTGCATGGCCAACAACTGCCATCACTCCAATTTCTTAGGGGCATTTTTTTGAAGACAATAACACATCAATTAAAACTGAACATGCAGGTCGGGCGCAGTGGCTCACACCTGTAATCCTAGCACTCTGGGAGGCTGAGGCTGGTGGATCGCTCGAGGTCAGGAGTTCGAGACCAGCCTGAGCAAGAGCGAGACCCCGTCTCTACTAAAAATAGAAAGAAATTATCTGGCCAACCAAAAACATATATATATAGAAAAAATTAGCCGGGCATGGTGGTGCAAGCCTGTAGTCCCAGCTACTCGGGAGGCTGAGGCAGTAGGATCGCTTAAGCCCAGGAGTTTGAGGTTGCTGTGAGCTAGGCTGACGCTACGGCACTCTAGCCCGGGCAACAAAGCGAGACTCTGTCTCAAAAAACAAACAAACAAACAAAAAAACAACAAAGCTGAACATGCATTTCAATAGCACATTCACAGGCTCTGAAATTGTTAACACAGGAAATAATTTTGAACAGGGGACTTTCATGCCATTCTCTCTACAAGCCATTAACTGATTGTTTCATTCATTCATTTATATTCATCCACTATTTATTCAGTATGATATTAATATAATGGTCACAGACTAGGATTCTAGAGCCAAACTGCCTGAATTCAAATTCTGATTTCTGTGGTGGCTCACGCCTGAAATCAGCACTTTGCGAGGTTGACGTGGGAATATCGCTGAGGCCAGGAGTTCGAGACCAGCCTGGGCAACATGGTGAGACCCCATCTCTACAAAAAATTAAAAAATTTAGCCAGGCCTGGTGGCACATGTCTATACACCCTGCTACTTGGGAGGCTGAGGCAGGAGGATCACTTGAGCCTGGGAGTTTGAAGTTGCAGTGAGCTATGATCATGCCACTGTACTCCAGTCTGGGCAACAGAGAGAGACCCCATCTTAAAAACAAAACTAAAAAAAAAAAAAAAAAACCCCAAACAAACAAAAATCCTTACTTCCCCATTTATGAGCTTTATGAACCTAATCTTTCTGTGTGTTAGTTTCTCCATCTGAGAAATGGGAATAACACCTTCTAGGGTTGAGGTGAAGGTCAAGTAGATTAATGTACTTAAACCACTCAGAACAGTGCTTGTCCCCAGGAAATGCTAACATGGGCCAGGAGATGCCAAGTTCATTGCAGCACGATTCCTGCCCTTGAGACACTCACAGTGGAGTGAGGGAGTCGGGGCTGCTCTGCTCACCCCACCTACCAGCCAGGACAAGGACAAGTTAAGGCCAGATCGCCTTCGGCCTCTCCAGGGATTTTCGTTTCGGAGCCAGATGTCACAGCTCTGGGGCTGGAGCCCAAAGGGGCAGAATGCTGCCTTTGCCGCGGGCAGCTGGCACCAGCTCCAGCCCCAGGCACGGAGGCCTGTCTGAGGCCGTGCAGCAGCATGCAATCCTCCCACTAGGTCTTCCTCCCTGAACCCAGAAACGTCTGTCTGCTGGAGGCAGGAGAGGCTTTTAGGACGCCAGGGGCTGGCTCTAACAAGGGCTCATCTCCCCAGGGAGGCTGGCCAGGAAGCTCAAGGCCCAGCACTCGTAACGCTGACCCCAGGCACCTCACAGCAGAAGGCAGGGCCCAATAAGAAAAGTCACAGCCGTAAGTAGGGCACTGGCCTGGGCTTTGTTGTCGGCTAAAGGCATCCGCTACCCCCAGGGCTTTGTGCCTTTGGATCTGGCTGCTGCTCCATTGAGGCGACAGCCTGTGATCTCCTCCTTTTGCTGGAGCCTGAGCAGAACAAGGCTGGAGTCTCATTTGTCTGTCTGAGATGGAGACTTTCAGGGCCAGGCAGCTTGGAAAGATGAAGTGACAAAAGAAGCCGGCCAGCAATTAGGTAATGCTGGCCTGCCTGCCAGGCACCCCGCAAGGAGCCTGTCCTGGAGCGCACTGGTGAGCCCTGGGAACAGTGGACAAGTGTGTCCTAGGGCTGGAGGGACACAGTCATGCACTAGGGGAACCGCCAGGGTGTGTTGCGAGAGAGGGGTCCTGGGAAGTGGTGGGTCACCTAAACTCTCTGAGCCTCAACCCGGTTGATTGGAAAATGCCAATCTCACCAAGAGGTACAAGGCCTTCACCCAGCCCTACTGCCATCACAGGTGATGACAGGTGGCCAGCAATGCCTGTCCTTTCCTTCTCTAGTGTGCCGCAAGGGCGTGCCTCCAGGGCAGCAGCTCGAACACAGAGGAGCCCTCGACAGGCCTGAGTCGCCCCCTCCTTGGTCAGTCCCTGTGAGCTGGGAGCCCTCCGCAGCCCTCTGAGCGGCAAAGGGTCCTCCCACATGGCTGCCTCCTCCCGGCTTCCCTGGCAGGCTCCCTGCGGGTTGTGTCAAGGGAACAAAGCACTTTGCTTATTCATCGCTGCATTTTCTCCCAGGCTATTCCTCCTATCAAAAATTTACCAAAGCCCTGGTTCTCTTCTTCAAATATCCGCATCCCCTCTCTACAATCAGGTATTTATTTGGGTGTTTTTGTTTTGTTTTAAGTCTAAGAGTTCTCTGGTCCTTGAGTTTAAGCTCTGGCTTCACTATTTACTGACTGTGTGGGCAAGTCACTCAACCTCTCTAAGCTTTAATTCCCTCATAAAATAATTTTTATAAGTTTATAGAAACGTTTCCCCCATCTGTTGTCTCAGCAGTGCTTCAGAATAGTCCTTTCACTGAGGAGTCATTAGAAAGTCTTGTTTTGCAAATTATGAAACAGAGACTTTGAGAAGTTAAGTTGCTGCCTCTGAACACACAGTGAAGGACAGCACTTGACTCCAGCACTTGACCCCCTCTTTCTACGGGATCAGGGGAGCAAGAACCTTTTTCCAGCTTACTTCTCAAAGCTGTTGTGAAGCTCAAAGCACATCTTCATTTGTTTATTTAACAAACATTGGTGGAGGCCACAGTGTGCCAGCCTCGGTCTTCTGAAGCAAAGGTCCCTGCAGCTGTAAGGAGCTGGACAGATGTGAGCTGACGGTTGGGCCACCAGCCCCCTAGCAGGGAGCCTGTCTGCCGACCCTGGCAGAGCAATCCAGCCCACAGCCTAGCGCGTGGCACAGGGCAGGTGCTGCCTCACTCAGCCCAGCAATGAGCGGTCCTCGCTCCAGACCTCTCTCCAGTCCCCTGCACACTTCATCCTCACAACCAGCCTGCCTGGGAGGTATCATTAGCCCCACTTTACAGAGGGAGGGAATGTGGATCCCTGAAGGCAGCGGAGCTCAGTCCTGGCTGTGTTAGAATCACCTGGGAAGCCATCAAAGCCCAGTGCCTGGGCTGAATCCAAGACCATGTAGTGAGGAACTCAGAGAGCAGAGGGGAGGCCAGGCATCAGTGTTCTTGCTACAGCTGCCCAGCCCGTGCCAAGCCCTGCCAGGGAGGGGAGCACTGTCTCAGGGGCTGGGCAGTTACAGGGGCTTCTAACAAATGCAGTGGATGCTGATGGTCTAGAAGCTGAGTAGTCAGCTTGGGAATTTTCCAGGCCCTTCAATTTCTCGTTCATGGTGTCAGGGGACAGAGTGTGAGTTTGGGATGGCCTAGAGCTCCCCTCCTGCCCACCTCTGGCTCATTCTAGTGGGGTGATCTTGGGCGGTGCCTCACCTCTCCCAGCCTGTTTGCACAGGGGCGTCTGAGGGTTCGCTGTGGGATTGAGGTAAAGCAACTAGTATTTATCAGAGGCTGAATAAATATTCGGCACCTCCCTTCTTCTTCCCTCTTCTGCTGCCCAAGTTTGAGCCAATGTTCTGTTAACGCATATCTTCTCCAGAGGAAGAAAAACTTAGCTCCATTTTCCCTCTTCCTAGCAGCACTGCCCAGGGGCGGACAGACCGTGGGAACGGGCGGGGAGAAGCTTTGCCTTGCAGGTGGAGTCCTGCTGTCCCCAGTATGCAGCCTCCAGGACCTCTCCATGCTTCGTCCAAGCCTGCGTGTGGAGAGTTACACAAAGGGGAGACAATCTGCTGGGGGCCACAGGTGTCCTCTCAGCTTGCTGAGTGCAGGGCCTTCTTTAAGGGGTGCGGCAGTGGGCTTCCCTCTCTGTCCCTGGAGGTAAGTTTGAGAAGCAAGGATAAAGGACCCCTGCAGGGCCGGTTGGCCAATAGGCAGCCAGAAATAACAGCTGCAGCTGCAGCAGGTATTTGTGGGGCTAGAAGCAGTGTTACCCCAAGAGTAAGCTTAGCACAGTGCCTGGTATGCGGTGGAAGCTCACTCTGCCTGCCTTGAAACAGTATTCTTTGTGCTTTTCTTCCCTCTCTGCCTGTCTCCTGGCCCTTTGCGTAGGATCTCTTCCTAAGTCTGTTAGAGGCATCTTCACTGCCTCAGGAAGTTCAGGGTTTTTAAACGTTCACAACAGGCCTTTGAGAATTGTCTTAGTGAGCTTCGTCTGCCATAGCAAAATACCATAGACTGGGTGGCTTAAACAACAGGAATTTATTTTCTGGAGGATATGGGGGCTAGAAAGTCCAGGGCTCTCCCCTTGGGCTGCACATGGCTGCCTTCTCTGTGTCCTCACATGGCTGGGGCTGGGGGGCAAAGTAGAGGAGGAGAGAGGCACAGAGTGAAAGATCTCTGATCTCTTCTTATAAGGACACTAATCCCATCATGAAGGCCCCACCCTCACGATCTCATCTAACCCTAACTACCTCCCAAAGACCCTCACACTGGGAATTAGAGCTTAAATATTTGAAGGGGGGGTATAATTCAGTCCATAGCAAGGATCAAAAGGGAAGACTCGAGGCATACACGGTTTAGCATTTCCATCATAACAATAAACTAGAAAGAGAAGAGACAAGAATGAGACTTCACCCTCTCCCCAATCACCATTGCTGCTGCCACCACAGATGCACCCACCCCATAGGCAAGGATGGTTACCTGGAGGTTACCTGGAGGTTACCTGGAGGGCTGGGGTGGGGAAGAGACATTTTGGGGCTTGACCTTGGAGAAGGATAAGGACAGAAGACAAGAGACCTGAGCAAAGGGTGGAAGAGGAGGAGAGGGGAGGGACAGGAGGTGAGGAGGAACAAGTCAGCATGAGAAGAGTTGCCACACATGTGGGCCAGCATCAGGCTGCCAGCCAGACACCAGATAACTGGAGGCTGAACCAGGGCACAGGAGCTGGGCCAAGGCTTGCAAACCAACCCCTGCCTCCAGGGGGAACTACTGAGCCCCTGGGCGAGAAGCCACATTCAGCATCCATCCCTGGCTCTGAATGTGTCTCTGTTGAAGGCTGCCTGCGTGTTCCCTGTGGATCAGATGCTCGCTTGTACCCAAGGCTTTCCACAGCCCCTCCAAACTGTGCCATATAAACACCAGTTTTCAAGGGCTAGAAGAGTTACAACCCCAAAAAATAAATAGAAGAGAGCCTTTGCTCCCAGAGGCAGGGTGCCGATGGGAAGGAAAAATCCCATCAGTGCTCCAGTGGGTCAGGACAGTGGGGAGCCCACCTCCCTCATTATGTAACACGTGAGATTATATAACATTAGCTGCACAGTGCAGCATTAGGTACCGGGGCCTGGGAGCCAGACTACCAGTGTAAGTTCTGGCTTTGTTCCTTCCTAGCAGTGTGATCCTTGGTACGTTTCTCAGTATTTCTGTGCTTCCATTTCCTCCCCTGAGAGCTAGACATGAAAATAATAATTCCCATCTCATGGGGTGATAGTATGAATTAAATGAGTTAATTCAAGCAAAGTGTTTACACTAGTTCATGGCACACCTAGTTACTACTCAAAAAAAAGTTAGTCATTATGGCCTGGCACCATGGTGCACACACCTGCCATCTCTGCCACTTGGGAGGCTGAGGTGGGAGGATTGTTTGAGGCCAGGAGTTCAAGACCAGCCTGGGCAACTTAGCAAGAGTCCTGGCTCCAAAAAAACACCAAACAAACCAAAAATGTCTGACAGCCAATCAGGAGAGAGGAGGCGTGGTTAAGAGCAGAGGCTGGGAGGAACAGGCTTGGATGGAGACGGGCAACATTGGTATGTATTACTCCTGAGGCTCAGTTTCCTCGTTTGTAAAGTGGGGATTACATAAAATAACACTTGAAAATCTCTACATATAATATTTGACGCTGATCACCTACATTTTTCAGATAGGAAAACTGAGGCACAGAGGTTACACACTTGCCCAAGGTTTCCACTTCCCACAGCTGGGAAGTGGAAATATTGAGATTTGGGCCAAGGCAGTCTGCTCCCAGAGACATCTGTGCCCATACTTCCAACGAATCGTCGAAAATGTAATTTATTTTTTGTTAACTTTTTTCATTGTGGGCTGTTAACAGGATAAGATGACATTTGCCAAGCAAAGGGATAAATTTGTCTTAAACCTAATTTTCAGTGACTTTTTTCTCTATCCTTTTTTGATAGACTAGCAGCCTTTAAACTAGAGATTACATAAAAATCTATTCCAGTTGACAGCTAGACATACCAGACTCTTTTGGGTGTTCATGTCTATTAGTGATTGACAGGCTTAAGTTATACCCAAATCCACACACCCTACCATAGCAACATCTCCATGAAATCGAAAGTTGTGGAAGGGTCAGCTGATGCTGCTTACTTGGGATGGAATTCAATACCACAAAAGTATAAACGAAGGGTTTAGAAGCTTCTTGGGAATTGCTGTAGAGTGGTTCTGGTCTGTGCTGATAAACACACACTTGGGGGCCTGGTGACCCTGGTTTGACTCCCACCTCTGCCAGCTGCTGGTGTGTCTCCTTGGGCAAACGCCTCGACTTACTATCATCCAGTGGCACCCATATGTAGTTAGCACATACATTCGTGGGATCTTCTACAAAATCAGTGACTCTCGAAGTGAAGTGGACCACCCATCTGCTTAAAAAACACCTGGGGCATTTATTAAATGCAGACTTCACGGCTTTACCCAGTTCTACTGAATCTCATCCTGTACCCCACACCTCAGGCGGGTGTGGGGACACGGAGCAGTAGAGGAAGTTTCCTGGACCACACTGCCACGGGTCTGTCTTGGAGTTTTGCCTCAAGACGCTGGACGGGTGTGTTAAAGTCATGATCCCGTGGGGGGTGGCATCCTAAAGGACAGCTGCTAGCTGGCTTTCTGCGTGAGTGCGGGGGTGGGGGGGTGACCATTATGGACTCACAACGGGTGAGGGTAGCCTGCCTCCCCACCTCCCTAAAGGGCTCTGTAGAATGGAAGCCACCTTTCCTTGGCTTTGTCCCTTCCACCGCACGGACGGGCCAGCTCCAGGAAAGGGCCGCCTCCTGCCGGGTGGGGCCATGTGGCCACACGCGCGGGCTAAGCCGTGACTCAGCGCACAGGCCGGGCGGCGCTGCGCAGGGCACGAAACAAAGCGGCGCCCGAATGCGCCCTCCCAGCGCCGCCGCACCTGCAGCGTCGCCTCGGCCCCTCCCCTAGCGGGGCTGCGCCGGCTGTTGCCCAGCAGGTTGCGCCGCCCCCGCCGCCCCCGCCGCCCCCGCCGAGTCAGCCCCTCGCCGCCGCGCAGCCACCCCGCCCGCGCTCCCCCTGTGCGCCTGCGCGCTGCTCGCCGCGCCCCGCGTGCTCCGCAGGGACCCTCCCCGCCGGCGGCGACCCCCGCAGTTACCCGG
This sequence comes from Varecia variegata, assembly GCA_028533085.1. Classification (NCBI taxonomy): domain Eukaryota; kingdom Metazoa; phylum Chordata; class Mammalia; order Primates; family Lemuridae; genus Varecia; species Varecia variegata. The sequence goes on along the minus strand of CM052438.1, from coordinate 51,162,334 downwards.
TGGTAACTGCGGGGTCCTGGGAGGGGTCTCCTCTACCCCTCCGCGGGATCTGTCTAACCTCGCCGCGCAAGCGGGAAGGACCCCCAGACTGTCCCTGCTCTGTCACTGTGTCTCCCCGGCCTGCCTGAAGCCGGTCACACCCTCTGCGCTGGCTCTGCCTCGGGCGGTGGTGGCAAGTCGCTGGTGGCTACCACCCTCCACTGCCCTCCGCTTTCGGCTTTTTCCTGCCAGTGGTTCTTGGAGATTGCTGCCCGCTGGAGTCCCCTGGAGCTGTAAAAAATCCGAGGTCCAGGCTGCACCCTGGCTAAAGAGCTCAGCAACACTGGGGTGGGACCCAGGCACCAGCATTTTGTAAAGATCCCCCAGGGCCGAACCACCGACCCAAACCTGGACTTCCCAGACGTTAATGGGCTTTGAAATCCCCTGGGATCTTGTTAAAATGCAGGTTCCTGTTCAGCACGTCTGGGGCGGGCCCTGAGAGCCTGCATGTCTGACAAGCTCCCTGGTGAGGCTGAGGCTGCTGGTCTGAGGGCTGCATTAGGAGCTGCAAGGCACTCCAGGGTCCTCGACCCCTTACCTCTTGTGTGGCAATAGAGAAGGCATGGGCTCTGGAGCAGACGGCAGGCCAGGGTCTGAATCCCACCTCTGCCACTTCCTAGTTTGGTGAGACTGGACGCAGTTCTTTGTGTATAAAATGGGGGTGGGATGAGGCGAGATGATGCCTGGAAGGCACCTGGTGCACTGGGAGCGCTCACTGAAGGTCAGCTGCTTGGGGCTGGCTTGGCTCTTCAGGGGTCCTCCTGGCTGAGTAGGGCAGGGAATGACAGGAGCAGAGGAAGGAACCTTCCGGGCCCCCTCCTCTCTGCTCTTCTCTCTCATAGGAGGGCTGGGCTGAAAGCCATAACACTCCACTGTCTCCCTGGGGGGATGGGAGGGAAGGAGGGGACAGGGGTGTGGGAGCTGAAGGGATGGGGGGTGCAAGAGCCCTGAGGGCGGTGGAGGGACCCCAGGAGGCCTGAGTCCCTGGGAGATCATGTCTTCTGGAGGCAGACGCTGAGACTGCAGGAAGGGTGGCATGAGTAGATGCTGAGAGCCACAGAAGGCAAGGTAGCAGGGGCTATTGTTCAGGATCCCAGGAGACAGATACAAGGAAGGGGGACCGAACCAGGAGAGGGGACTGACTATGCATGGCATGTCTCATGTCCCCCTCAAAAATGGTGTAGCAGAGAATGAAGTGTGCAGGCTTTTGGGGGAGGCTGCCTGGGGCTGAATCCCACCCCTCTGCCTTGCTAGTTGCATGACCTTGGGCAAGCTGACTTAAGCTTTCTAAGCCTCAGTTTCTTCATCTGTAAAATGGAGTTATTTATATTATCATCTCTAGCTCACAGGGTGGCTGTGAGGACTAAAGAAGTCAATCCTCTACAGCTCTCAAGTCAATGGCTGGTGCACGGTGAGCTTTGCATGGCTGTCGACTATTATTTTTATTATTCCCATTAGACAGATGAGGAACTCAAGGCTCAGAGGGTTTACATAACACCCAGGTCTGTGCTCTCCTTTCTGTCATACAGGTTGAAAGCGCCTCTTGGGTTCCCATTAGGTCTGAGCACCCTTTTGAACCTTATTATGACTTGGCATAGGGCTGGCCGTGCACACTGGCTGGTGCACTCCATTCTTGGTCTGCTCTCCCGTTGCTTCAGCCAGAATATATCTTATTTAGTGGCCCAGTGAATGGGTCTGGATGAAAACTGGCTACCTCCCTCATAGATGGTGGTGGAGCCACGTTCCCTGAGATTGTGTGTGACATGACATGTGCAAACGCTCTGTTAGGATCTGCCCAAATGCAAGACTCATTTAGGATTTTCTCTTATGAATGCACATGAGATTGTAGGACTGTGCTTTCTTTTAAATCACAGGATTCCAATACAGCTCTGATGGAAAGCTCAGCAGGCAGGATTTTTTTAAAACAAGGTTTCTTCCACGTGGAGCCCATGGACATCACACAAAGGACCTGGAGCTTAGAGGCAGAGCTCTGGTCCTAGGGCTGCTGCCCTGGGCTCCTGCAGTCCACTTGGGACACCACAGCCCTGCATTGTTCATGGCTTTTCTGTCCTTCTCCCTGCAGACAGCTTTTTGAAGGCGAGGACAATGTCGTACTCCACCCTGCCTACTCTAGTCGTGCTTACTAGAGTGCTCATTATCAGTGCAAGAATAGCTGAGAGCTGTGGAACCTGGCCAGGCATCTCACTTCTCTGGGCCTCAGTCTTCTCATGCATAAAATGGGGCTTGTACTAACTTCCATCTCTTAGGCTGCCTCTGACTCTGACAACTCCTAAATTTGAATTATTCTTCATCTGGGGGTAAACGACTTTATTTTCCCACCCCAGGTGCACATTCCTACATCTGACCTTAAATTTGTGTTTGCTCCTTATTCAGGTGGGTGAATGAGCTTTGTAAAATGATTATAGATACTCTGCTGATTGAGGCCTGAAATTCCTTTATTTTCTCACTAGATTCTTCTTGACTAGGCCATTGGTCTGTTTTTCATTAGAAGCACATTGGGCTGATCATTTTGGGCTGATGGAGTTAGTTTTCTCTTCCCCACTCACCTTGGCAGCCTCTGCAACATCCTTGGGCACATTGCCTTTGTGTCCTCGGTGGAATGACCCTTCCCACACCCCCTTTTTTTTTTGCCTGGGGTTCTCCTCTTGATCTAGACTGCCTAGACCAAAGGAAGGTGCCCCCTCCACTGGACTCGACAGGTCACCATGAGACCATCACCCACAGAAATAGATGAGCGACACCAGCCCCTGTCCCCTCTAAAATACCTCCCACATTTACTTGTTAGGCTGAAAGAGTCAGAACACAACATCATTTCTAAAGGCAATCTTTTCCCTTCCAGGAAAGCTGCCACGGTGGGATTTTCTGTAATATTAGCCTAATGTTTGGATATCTGCCACTAACACGTGTGGTAGATAGTCTGCAGAGATGGCCACAAACAGGCCATCCATGTGTACACATGCCGTCCCCCTCCCCCTGAATCTAGGCTGCCTTGTGACCAGCTTTGCCCCATAGAGTGAGACAGAAGGGGCACTGTTCCAGTTCTAGGCCTAGGCCTGGACGCTTGGCAGCTTCCACTTGCGCTCTCTTGCCACTCTGAGCCACCATATAAAGTTCAGGCTGTCCTGCTGGGCAGAGAGCCAGCAGCCACCTCAGGGCCCCAAGTATGTGAAAGACCCAAGTCCAGCCAGCCTGGCCCACACCACGTGGAGTCATCCTGAGATAGCACTGCTGAGTTCTGCCCTAAGTCCTGGCCCACAGAAATGGGAGCAATAAACATGGTTTTGTGGTTTAAGCCACCAAATTTTAGGGTGGTTTGCTATACAGCAATAGGTAATGGAAACACTATACTCTAATTTCTTCATTTGCAAAATGGTGGGTCTACCTTCCGTGTTTGAGGTTGGGCCAAGGCCTCCATAACTCATGTCCAACTCTCTTTCCACAAATCAGTCTTTCAACATCTGGCCCCCCAACGAGTTTGAAATTAGGAAAAATGCCTCTAAACTCCAGAGACTACCACTGATCCAACTGGAATCCATCAGGGAAAACAGAATGATGTACCATCTCAAAGCACTGGCTTTCGAGTGGGGCTCCCTGGTGTTGAGTTCCAGTTCTGCCACTTCCTGGCCACTAGATCTTCGACAAGTTTCTGCAAATCTCAGTCTCCTCATCTGTAAAATGGGTTAATAATAGGATCTACTTACAGGATTAATGTGAGGTTCTATAAGGTGATATCAGTACACTGCTTAGCATGATGCCTGCATGTTGAAGGTATTCAACAATAAATAAATTCTATTTATATATTAAATATATATTATAAATAATAGAATAAGTTCTATTCTCTTTCTTGGCCTCTATAATATTGTTTTCTTTTACATCTGTCTAGAGAGGGAGTAAAAATTAACCACAACACAATAACCCAGCCCTGTCCCAGCCAATAAGAAAATGAAATCACATGTCACCAGGGTACTCACGGCATTGGTGTCTATCATCTCCATAGGTTCAGAGAAAATTTAAAAGATTTCTTCAGTGTAAGGGGAAAAAAAAGTGAAATGCAATGGAAACACAGAGGGGAGAAGCTGGATAATGATTTGCTTTTGTTTCCAAAAGGATAATGCTCCTTGAATTTATGACTAAAGGAAGGTCAGATAAAAGGGATTAAAAAATTAATTTGTGGCTTTGTCAAAATAAAGCAACCCTTTGGTTAGCACATTTTTCGAGAAAAACAATAGTAGAACAAGACAAATCAAAACCTAACCTTCTACCATCTGCCACGGATGATTTTGTAGCTCTCTGCAAGAATCTCATTAGCATCTTCTAGAGGCCGACTGTAGTCGCCAGCGCAGCAGCGATGGAGACGGGGCACCCACGCCCACGCCCACGCCCACACCCACACCCACACACTCACACTCACAGGACTTCAGCCCGCCCTGGCAGTGAGCTGGCCAGATGGGAACCCGGTCCTCTCTCCCAGTTTCCCCATGTCTGCACAGCAGTTCCACAGTCAGACAAAAGCTCAGTTTCAGCAAGGAGAGAGTTACTCTTTAGCAAGTATCTGCTGCAGGCAGCAGAACAATGAGGAGGAGAGACTGGCCGGGAGGAGACGAGAATAACACTTCAAACCCACATTGGCTTCTCGTTCTGGGCCTCCTGGGTCTCCTCTTTCCTGGCCTAATCAAGGGCTGTATTTTCTGGAGCTTTTAAAACCTGGGCCTGCCAGATCTGAGGTACAGGGAAAATGTATCCTCCCCTCTTCCAACTCCTCAAATCACCTTCCCACTTTGCTTGCCAAAGGAAAGCGAGACAATACAAGGCTGTTCTCCAACCGCTTTCACCTACTCAGGGGCTATGAAAAGAATTTAGAGCTTTGAGACGAAAATGTCACAGGAGAAAATAAGGTGAAGGCCAGGAGAGGATTCCTAAAGAAGTTTTCAGGAATTCTGATTTTTCTTTTCACCATTTCTCTAATTCTTTTTTTCTGGAGAAGTGCGTGAGGCTGGAACATGTGTGTGTGCGCGCGTGTGCGTGTGTGTACCCGCGTGTATATAGATACACTGTATACATATAACACACATGTATACATAGACACACGTGCACACACATGTATTAATATATATGTGCATACATGTGGCTGAAGCAAATATCAGCCAATGATTTACTCTCATTAGGAAGACTGGAATCTATGAGCTTCTAGAAATCCACGACACCTTACACGCACTCGTGATTCAACTAGACCCTTTTATTGTGGCCAGAAGTGTAGAAACCCAGGCCCAAAGGGTAGCTTGATCTCATCCGATATGATTTTAATTCATAGTCCCGGACTCCTTTGTCTTGATCTCCTTATCTAGAGATGTTCTAGCTCCCCAAGCAAAATATTGCCCCTTTGGTGTCCCCTTGACTCCAAACGCTCTGGCCGCATGAGCTGGGGGCTTTCCTTTTAGAGTGTGCCCCAAGGATTTAGAAGCCGCATGGGCAGATGGATAGATCTGCCTACAGAGAGGGTGATAAAGTGCACATAGACCACAGAAACTCTGGTGGTCAATTCGTTTAAATGCCTCGAGACCTTGGACTGGAACTTCCAACCTGCTAGGTTCACCATTCATGAAACTAAATGACAGCATTGAATTGCTTACAGGAGAGTCTTAGCTAAGGCTGTGAAAATTAGCACGAGTCAGACCTAACACGAATCAGTTAGTCAGACCTTTACTGGCCGTTAGGGACCTGGTGCCAACTCGCTTAAGCAAACAGCAGGGGACACGTCAGCTCCCATCACTGAAAAGAGCTCGATGATGGGTGGGCCCAGACAGCTGTGAGCCAGGGGCTCAGATGAAGCCCCCGAGTTCTCCATCTCTTGGTTTATCTCCCTCTGTTGGCTTCGTTCTCTCTCTTATGGCTGACGGGCAAAGGAGGTGAGGATGCGACAGTTCCATGCTGATGTCGTCACAGCTTAGCAGCCGCTGAGAAAAGACAGGGTGTTCTCCCAATATCTGTAAAACCTAAGGGGGACATTTTGGGTTGGTGCAGCTTGGGTCATGCCTCCATCTTTTTGGTCAACCACTGAGGACAGGGGCTTGAGGTCTGTGAAGCTCCCACAGGGTTGGGGTAGGGCAGTAACTCCAAGAAAGGGAGGGGACACAGTTACCAAAAGTAGGGGGCAAGGAAAACTGTGCTCACAAAAACCAGGTATTTGCCCCATGTGCATAAAATACATTCAATATGGACTAGACCTTTCTCTTCTCTTGCCTTCAGATTTGGCTTTAATGGCATAGATGCTACGTGGAGGCATCCTGAGTCACATCTAAGCAGCAGAGCTTTATTCACAGCCTGGCAATGAGCAGAAAAGAGTGCCTGTCTGGGACAGACCCGACCTCTTCAGACTCCACAGAGCCCTGACTGGGACATCTGGAGCCAGCTCACCTGCCTGTGTGGACTTGGAACTTATTCCTCTTCCCTCCGAGGCCTGCATGTGCTGACCCTGTGGCTTACGTAACAATATTAGTGTAATAATATTGCTGTGTGCCGTGCACCGTTGTAAACACTTCAATTATATTAATTTATTTTATAGTCACTTGCCTTATGTGACATGTATAATTATTGTTATACCCACTCTATAGACACGAAAACTGAGAAGTTAAGTACTTTGAAGTCACATGGCATCTCAGTGGCAGACCTGAGAAACCTTAGACATTAAAGTGAAGAAGTGGGTAAGGGTGAAGACCCTGGGGTAAGACCAGCTTTGTCATACTGTGTGACCTTGGGCAATCTGCTTAGCTTCTCTGAGCTTCAGTCTGCTCATCTGTAAAATGGAACTTCAAATTCTCAGGGTTTTTCCACGACTTGCTCTGTCCCTTTCTTGGACTGCTTTTTCCTCCTAGGTGATCTCATTCCGTCTTGTGGCTTTAAAAGCCATCTATGTACTGATGATTCTCAAAGTTATGCCTTCAGGCTCGCTCTGTCCCTGAACTGCAGACTCTTTTAGCCATTTGAACATTTCCACTTGAATGTTCATTTGCATCTTAAAGTTGGCAAAATAAAATTATTGCTTTTCCCCACCCAAGTTCTTCCTCCCTAGTCATCCCACTCTCAGTGCATGGCACCACCGTTTACCCAGTTGCACAGGATTTGAATGGAATTTCTCCTTTTGCTCGCTCCATAACCAGTCTTTCATTAGGTCCTTTCATCAGGTTGGCTAACTTCCAGAATATATCCTGACTGCAGACCATCTTCCCTGCTTCCACGGCCATAGCAGTGGTCCCAGCACAGGAGCTCCAGCCTGGATCACTACATGGCCTTCTAATTGGTCTCCCTGGCTCCACCCCTGCTGGAAGTTAGATCACCTTCACATCTCTGCCAAAAACCTCTGTGGCTTCCCGCTGCTCTAGGGGAAAATCCAAACTCCTTTCCATGGGCCACAGGGTCATACTTCACCTGACCTCTGCTCACTCCTCCAAGTCCTCCTGCCTGCTCTTTGCTTCTTGTTGTGTGGCGGCAGGATGTTCATCTGTTTCGTTCACTGCTAGATCCTCAGAGCCTAGAACAGTGCCTGACACACAGTAGAAGATCACTATCTAATACATTTATGTGTCGAAGGACTGAATGAATGACTGCATACCCACCTCTCGTGCCTTCTTTCTCTTTCCCAAAACCCATCACACTTCTTGCCCCAGGGCAGTTGTTCCTTCCGCTGCTAGCCTCTTCCTCAAGCGCTGCATGGCCACCTCTGCCCTGTCTGTCAGGACTTAACTCAGTTGTCAGCTCCTCAAACCTTCCCCAACCACTGAGGCAGAGCAGCACTCCATCCACGATACTCCATCACACCACTCTGGTTTCCATAGTGCCACGTACCAGGGCCTAGAACTGTCTTCCTTTGTTATTTAGGTTAAAGTGCCCATCTCCCCCCCATGAGGATGTGCTATAATGACAGGGACCTTGACTGTCTTATTCATTGCTCTATCCCAGCACCTAGAACAGTGCTTGGCACTTAGTAGGTGCTCAATAAACAATTGTGAGTTTACTGATATACACTGATGAATAGGTAAACTGTGGTCTCTTCATACAATGAAATACTGCTCCGCAATAAGAGGGACTTAAATACTGATATGCACAACAACATGGGTGAATTTCACAGGCAATATGTTGACCTAAAGCAGCCACACACAAAAAGGACATACTGTGTCATTCTATTTATATGAAGTTCAAGAATAGAAGACGTTAATCCTGGCTGTGCCCAGTGACCCCTTCCCAGTGCCACTCTCAGGCCAAGAGTGACGCACACAGCTTTTTGCTACACGGAAGTGAGACAAACTGGTGAGAAGGGGGAACGATTTACATTAGCAAATGGTGGAGGGGTCGGTGCGGATACCGTGGGTGGAAAGAATGTCTATAGCCTCAGTAATTTTGGAAAGCTATGTGCAAGGCTGCCCTAGCCAACAAAGGTTTGTGGAACAGCTGGAAAAACACAGAACTTTCAAAGAACACCAAAAAGGATGCTGCGGCTTCACACAGGAATGAGATCTCAAAATGTAATGTGCACGAAGAGTGTGACCCCAGCAGTGGCCGTTGCGGCAGGTGGCTTCCTTCCCAGCTGCGGGGGAGGAGGTGTCTGGGCGAGGGGGGTGGGCAGCCAATCTTTTCCTGTGCCGTGGGCCCTTGTCCTCAGGGCTGCGAGGGCCAAGGGTGTTCCTCCCTCTGGTGGTAGGCAAAGCCCCCCTGGGGTCCCTTTTCGCTTCATCTGAAGCTATGAAAAAGTGAGCAAAACAGGAAGAGGCCTGTAAGGTGTCTCCTTAATAACCAAACCTCAAGATCTCCTTCGCAGCACAGGCCCCCAGCGGCAGCGCACAGAATGGCAGAGGCCCTCGCCCCGGCTTGCCCACCGTTCCTGTGTTCTGCTGCAGAATGGCTCTAGCTAACTGGGAAACACAGAGATCAAAAGTAACTGCTCAGTGTGTGACCAGAACCTTGGGAAACCTACAGTGAGCTGAATTCCGAAAACGTGCAGTAACAACGCCACAGAGATCGCCAGCAGAGAACGAGGGTCCTGGGGACTCATGCGTGCTCGGGAGGGACTGCTTGATTACACCGTGGATGTGTTCGTCCTGTGCAGGTATTTACCATGGCTTTTCTCTTCATGTGCACTTCCCTCCAACGGATGAAAAAATTCTCCACTTTCTGGAAGGTTGGGAATGTGCTTTATTTATTTATTTACTTATTTTTAACAGATCTCAATTGGCTGTATGTGCTATTCCAGAACAGCACATGTTTTATTCCATAAAATAGAGTAAGTATTCCCGGGAATGCATTTTATTGTCCTCAATAATGTCTCGGTTAAAAAAGAGAGAGAAAGAGAGAGAGAGAATTTGTTATATGCGGTTCAGAACAAGTGGATAGGTACAATTGAGGCTGCCATGTGTAATTCCAATCATCTTTTGGTTAAAAAAAATTTAATCCAAAGCATTCCCACAAGGGCAGCTCTGACCAAAAGATCACCCAGGAAAGGTGATGAGAGAGGCCAAAAGTTAGAGAACATGGAAACCTGATTTCAGTTTGAGTTGAAGTACTAAGTACAGTCGCACCTAAGGGTGGTGGCATCATTGGAAGGTTATCTCCAAGTGGAATGGAGAGGAATCACGAGGGTAACATACGAGATCAGTGATCCGTGGGTGTGAACAGGAGTCAGTGAATAAGCAGTTTCAGAGACTCAAGAGGCTGAAATTCCACCAAGACAGTCAAGACACAGACCCAGGTATAATCCAGCGAAGTGATAACCTCGTCACTTGCAGTGGTCAAAAGACTTGAAGACAAGACAGCATCAAGCCCAAATCTTGTGAGTTACAAAAAATGGCTAAAGCTAATTGTGCTGACAGTAAATTGTATCAACCAAGTTGAAGTCTAATTAGTTTTCTTTTATTTAGATGATGTATCTGGATTTTTCCTGTTCAACTATCTTAGATCTTTGAGGGAATTGCTCTGTCTCCGTCCCAAGTTTTCTGGTGCGTTATCAGCCAAGGTTCCTGGCCGCAGGGGTGGTTTCATGCCCCCAGCCCAGCAACAGTGACGAGAATAAAAAGGATGAGCACGGGACCCAACAGCACAAATCCACAAATGGCAGGAGACTTTTTGGATTTTCTATTGAGTTTATTATTCTGAGAGGGGAGACATCTGAGGCTGTAGTGGGAAGAGCTGTCTGTAGAATGAAATGAACCAGAGGGAAGCAGAAAGAGAAGATGGATAGAGAGAGATGCTGCAGCAGTGCTCCCCAACCTTGGCTGACCGTTCGAATCACCTGGGGAACTTGGAAAAATTACTGGTGCTTGCGTCCCAGCCCCAGACATTTTTATTTGATTGGTCTGCATGCTGCTTGGACCTCAGGACTTTTAAAAGCCACCTGGGTAGTTTAATGGGCAGCAGAGGATATGCACCACTTGTCTAGATGCATCAGGTCACGGTCGATCCCCAAGGCCTGGATTCTAGCAGCTCTTCCTGATTCTGTGCCCTGTCTTGGTGTCCTCAGCTGCTGATAACTTTCTCTGTCTCTCTCTCGCTCTCTCTCTTTGCCTCACTCCTCCCTTTCCTCCCTCCTCCCTCTCTCTCTTTTTGGCTTAACTTAGTTTGTGCTGAATTTCTGTTATTTGTAGCCAAAAGAAATCTAACTAAAAACCTAAAAATACTCTGTTATCGTAGGTAACATTGATTCAGCATCAGTGATGTACTAAGCACTATTTGAAGTGCTTTACTTGTATTAACTGGTTTAATTTAATCCTTATGGCATCCCTAGAATTTGAAACCATTATTGTCCCCATTTTACAGATGAGGAAATGAGACATGAGATTGAGTGTCTTGCCAAAACTGACACAGCCTATAAAAGCTGACCTGGAATGGGAACCAGAAACTGTCCGTAACCTTACTGTCGCTTCAGGTAGAACCCAGTAAGAAGGCAGATTCCCTGCATGAAGCCCAGAAAGGGATGTCTTCCAACAGCTAGCATAGGAGTGCTTTCTATCAGGAAGAAGCTTTAGACTGTAACAAGCCTCACGTTACCAGTTTGCACACTTATTTAACATCAGGAGAGGACTGGAGGTGGTGCAGTGCCAGGACTGGCTGATGCACCTGGAGCCATCGGGTACCCAGCTTCCTGCCACCTTTCTGCACTGCCCTGCTCAGCGTGCCTGCTTCTTCCTCACGCTGGCTCCGCCCAAGCCAGCAAGACAGCTGTGGTCCCCTGACCTCATATCCCCACAGAGCGACCACAGTTGAGAAAGGGGCTATTTATTCATTTGTGTCTCTTTTTTATCAGAAACACCTTGTGCAAAAGTCCTCCAGTAGAATTCCCCTTGTGTTTCGTCACAGGGAAGGGGAGGGGAGCCCCAGGATTAGATGAGATCTGTGGGGGCATTGTGGAAATGTGGAGGGGGTCATTTCCGGCTGTCACAGTGATTTAGAGAGGGCGACCACCCTGTAGTGGGCAGAAGAGGGAGACAGTAGACAACCCTCAACACGTGGGATGGTCTCACTCTGTGACCTGCGGGATTTTTTTAACATCCCATTGAACATTTGCACAGGCGAAAAAAACTTCACAATTATTGGGACTAAAACCTAACTCTCTTTCATACCCAACCCATTTTTAAAATGCACTGCATTTTCCAGGAAGGCAACAGCTGTGTTCATCAAGAGAAGACCGAGCTTTGTTTTGTTCAGAACTTTTCCAAGAGTTGTTCACCACTTTGGAAAATCGCATTAGCAATGTCAACACCACTCATGGAATTCGAGCCTCCAGCACAATAAACCCGGATGGGCCTGCGTTGGCAGCTGCCACCGTCCCAGGGAGTCTGGTGCAGAGCCTGGTGCCTGCAGCTGTGTTACTCTTGCAGCGTAGTTCTGCGGATCACTTATGTGTAGATACACATGTGGTTTCATTGTACATTGTTTGCCTTTTCATTCTACTTTGTAGTACAGGTGTTTAATATTTTGAAGTTATGTGTACAGATAGATTACATTAAATTTTATTTCATTGTAGTAGAGGGGAAGTTATACAAATGTTTGTTATAAAAAGAGGGTGTTGGATCTGACGGGGATGACAGCACTGTTTGGACCAGTGAGGATTCACCGCCTGGGGCCGAGAATGGGACTCACCTTCCCAAAGCCTGTACCGAAGCCGAGGAGGGCAGCTGTCGGGACAAAGGCAGGGTTCTTTGGGGAAGGAAGAAGTGGGAAATGGCCATGGGGTAGCAAGAACATTGTCGGCACTATCCGGGAGAGGGAGAGAGGCCCTGGATTCGGTAGCTGCAGCTTTCCAGGGAGGAGAGAGGAGTTTTTTTTTGTTGAGAAAGACACAAATCCTTAGCCCCACCATGGCCTGCATAAATACCATTGACAGAGTCCGCCGTCCTTGCTTGTGATCCCAGGTGCATGAAGCAGTCTTCTGATTACTATTTTGGCATTTTATTGTATTTTATTTTTTTATTATTTATTTATTTGTTTTGAGACAGAGTCTCACTCTGTTGCCTGGGCTAGAGTGCCGTGGCGTCCGCCTAGCTCATAGCAACCTCAAACTCCCAGCCTCAAGCAATCCTCCTGCCTCAGCCTCCCACGTAGCTGGGACTACAGAGATGCGCCACCATGCCCGGCTAATTTTTCTATATGTAATTTTAGCTGTCCATATAATTTCTTTCTATTTTTAGTAGAGACGGGGTCTTGCTCTTGCTCAGGCTGGTCTCGAACTCCTGAGCTGAAACAATCTGCCTGCCTCGGCCTCCCAGAGTGCTAGGATTACAGGCGTGAGCCACCGCGCCCGGCCTTTTTTTTATTTTTTATTTTTTTGAGACAGAGTCTCACTCTGTTGCCCGGGCTAGAGTGCCATGGCATCGGCCTAGCTCATAGCAACCTCAAACTCTTGGGCTTAAGCGATCCTACTGCCTCAGCCTCCCGAGTACCTGGGGGACTACAGGCATGCGCCACCATGACCAGCTAATTTTTTGTATATATTTTTAGTTGTCCAGATACTTTTTTTCTATTTTTAGTAGAGACAGGGGTCTCACTCTTGCTCAGGCTGGTCTTGAATTCCTGACCTTGAGCGATCCTCCCACCTCGGCCTCCCAGAGTGCTAGGATTTCAGGCATGAGCCACTGCGCCCGGCAATTTTGGCATCTTAACTACTTTGACACTAGGAATAATTAGCAGAGTGGCTCCCAATCTGGTCACTAGTGTTCTAGTCCCTAAAAAGGAGCATTCTCAGTGATGAACAGATATGCTGGCATTCCGATTAATGTGTCATTCCCTGTGAATTTGGTTAAGTCAATCCAGAGCCTCTAAACTGACCTATTCTGGGTGTCCTGCAAGGTGGGGTGCTGGGACTTGCAAAGCTCCAGGGTGAAGATCGGGGGAAGGACCACCACTAGGTGCTGTCACTTTGTGTGGCCTTTTCTGTGTAACCAGTGTCTTCCCTGGATGGCAGGGCTTCCAAACTTCTCCTGGCTGTGCAACCTCTGAGCTAATGAAATGTCACACAGATGCCCGATATGCAGAGCCAATTAAAGGGGTGCTGTTGTACTTGGGGTATGGGTGGCCTGGAGACAGCCACTGTGCCGTCCCAGGAGTCTCTCCCTGTGTGAGGGCTCCTTGAACATCTCCAGGCTCTGACAGCTTTTGTCCTCTCTCTGAGTCACAGGATGCAGTCTCGGTCTCAGCCACCCCCCAGTCCCTCCCTGGGGGTAGGAGAGAGAGCAAACCCCTCAGAGGCTCCTATTCAGGGACTCTGTCCCCTCAGCCCCACCCCTGGGGCGCATGCAGGTTGGGCTGTGAGCAGGATTTCCGGTTAGGCTCTTTCCTAGTCATTTTTCTTTTGCATCTTAAAGGTGGGGGGGAACAAATGCCTCAGACTAAGCTACAGTTAAATAGTCGGTGGGGAGAGCAGGCTCTATAGGCCTCTGTTGCTGCAGTTAAAACAACAAGCACCAAAATATTAACAACATAAAAAGCTTTCAGTAAAACCAAGTCATGGGTAGGTCAGGCCACCAGCTTTTCATGCTTCATGACAACAGAGAGGGTCAGTTTCTTCTCCAGTCCTGAAGTGTGCATGGTGCAGCATGGCTGCATGGAGAATTCTAGAAAAGCAGGCTTCCTAAGCTCAGAAACAATCTGTGGCCCCCAAACATCCCCGAGCCTGGAACCCCAAATGCAGAAGAAACATATGGTGGGAACTTACTGCAGTAGCTGAGTGAGGGGTGGACTGAGATGGGAAGAAGGGGGCAGGAAGGCCGGCCGGTCAGGGAGGCTGTCCGGGATCCCAGTATAGCAGCTCCGAGAACTTGAGTAAGAGTAAGAACAGTGGAAACAGAGAGCAAGACATGTTAAAGGACCTGGCCGTCGACTGCATGTGGGTGACAAGGAGTGGACACATTGGGGATGACACCAAGGTTCTGGGTGTCTGGAGATGGTGGTGCTATGCACCCAGGTGGCAGAAGAGAGGGTGATGGTAGCTTTGGGCATGTTGAGAGGACAATACCCATCTATCTATACTTTCCCTCATTTACTTTTATTTTTATTGAGTACATTAACTCTAATCTTAGGTTCCAAGACATGGGGTATTGAAAGGTTCCACAAGGAAAGGTCCAAATAAACCCCCTTGAAGAAGATATCAAGGCTGAATCGATAGTAGTAATTATGGCAGCCCATCAGTTGATTCCATATGCTTTCGGTCACGTGTAGCTAGCTGGTGCTTCTCATCCAAATGCTCTCCCCAAGCCATTAACTTTCTTTGCACTCCCAAAGGGTAGGCATTGGTTAATTTTCCCCATGGAGCCAGTGGAGCAGAGAGCCTTTGCCCAAACCACAAAAAATGTCAACTGTCAGGACAGAAACAGTGTTCTAGAAATCTGATCATTCAGTTTGAAATATTCAAAAACTGTCACTAATGTGAAGGGAAAGGGTAAGAATAAACTTGGCTCCACTTCAGATGTATCAAAAGCTGGTTCTATTCTTCAGTATGCAGATTCCCAGTAAAATTCCACTCTGATCTGCCAACCCCTTAGCTCTGTGGGTAAAGTAAAAGAGAAGGAACAGATTAGTTCTGATTAATTTCCATCATGAGAGTCCACGCGTGCTTTTCAGGGAGAGATTAGGGAAGGGAAGACATGGGTAATTAAAATCCACAGATAGCACAAACACCCAATGTAACTGGCAATTTCAAATCCTCCTCCACTAAATTTTTTTTTTTATTAGAGGTGACAAGTAGCAAGGCTCAACCCACCTTTGGAGGCTGGATCCGACAAAATGTGAATGCATCAGAAGGCAAGCAGGTGGGAGCACGGCGAAGAACAATGAGAAGCCGGGGGCTGCTGGCCCTTCTGAGATTGGAAGTCCGCTACTCGTGCCCACTCTCTGGTGGCGGTTTCATTTGGAAGAATCACAACATCAGCACTGTTCGTTTACATTGTGGGTGGCCAGGCAAAATTTTCAGAAAGGCCAACTTACCCTTTGTTCACTACTAAAGAGTAGCTCACGGATGGAGAAACCCGTAGAATTGGTCTGCAGGGACTGCAGGCGGAAGGAGGTGCAGGGCAGAAGCTGATCCCCAGGAGCACAGGCCCTTCTCATTTGCCTCCGGCTTTGAGCTCTGCCAGTTTCAGCTACTGACAGGACACAGGCCCCACCCAGCTTGCAGCTGCCACCGTCCTAGACTTCCTCAGACCCAGCCCTTCCCGAGGACCTCCGTGCGGCCTCCGATTTGCCTGCCATTCAAGGCTGCACGTTACCAAACCCAGATGGCACCTTACTTCTCACTACCTTCCAAACCACACACAGCCCCTGGCCAGGCTCACCCACTGGTGCTGGAACATATCTGCATTTCCCACCACCTTGTCTTTGCCCCTGCCATTCCCTGACCTCTCCCCATTCCCCACCCACTTCTCGCATTGGAAATGTAGCTCTTTTTCAGGCCCCAGCCCTCTCCTTACAACCTCAATTGTTTCCCCCAACTCAAAGTGATCATTCCTTCCTATGACAGCACTTTATTAGCATGTCTTTATGGCACCACATTATGCTTTCTATTATATCACAGTACCTTGTATCCCCTATGACTTCCATGTTCTCCAAAATGTGGGTCATGACCCATTAGTGAGCTTTGAAATCACTTTAGTGGGTCATGACCTGAATTTTTAAAAATGAAGTAGAATAGAATAGAACATTTTAGAGCTCATTACACATAAACATATTTCTCACTTTGGTTTATGATCAAAAAGCTTGAAAGTCACTGCCTCATGTAGTAGTTATGTTTTCAGCTTTTATGTAACAGAAAGCCTTGATCCAACCAGCTTAAATAACAAAAATTTATTATCTTATATGAGAAGTCTGGAGCTAGGGCAGTTCTAGGTTTGGTTTATCAACAACTTATCAACAACATCAAAGATCCAGATTTTTGTCCTCCCTGTCATCTTTCCAGCTACTTCCCCTCATGTTTGCAAAATGGCTGCAGGAGTTCCTTGCATCATAACAACAACCAGAGGCAGAAAGAAAAGGAGTTATTTACTCTTTGGGTCTCTATTTATCAGCAGAGAAACCTTTATTGAACTCTCCCTGCCCCCGAGATCCTTCCATTGCTCTTTGAAATAAAGTGAAATAAAATGAATTCTATGCCTAGTCAGGAGTGGCATGGAAAACCAAAATCAGTTTAGATGAAGACAAGACCAGCTTCCATGAGCACTTGTCTGGTTCTGCTGGTCAGGAAGAAGGGGAGATTGATGGATTTGGGGTAGGCACCAGCCACACACAAGGTGCATCACTGGAGGGTCAGAGTCCCTTTCTCTTTATGTTCTCTGCAACACTTGTCACGTAGCAAAGTCTAGACAGTCACCTTAATTGCCAGTGATAAATTAAATCAATCACTTTGCCTCAAAGTATAAATATTCATGGGATGCAGAGACCAATATCCAATTCGAGATACTGAAGGCATTCTGCACACACAGCTCACGATTTGTTGCTGTATAACTCACCAGAGGCTAGGATTTTTTCCAAGTCTTAATTTTTCTATTGAATTATTAAATGTGAAGGGCTAGATTAGCAACATTGCACATTGTAATACCATTTAAGAAATAAAACACATATTTGTCTCCATGCAGATGGCAACTGAAGGTCCACAGATGGAATTGTGGCTCTCGGGAGGAGATGGTGACGGTGTGGCAGTGGGCGGGGAGGGAGGCAGTAGCAGAGGTGGGGAGACATTACGTCATCCAGATAGGGGGTTTCTTTGGGAACCCTGGCAGGATTGCTGCTGAATCATTCTGTGAGGCAAATTATTGGCATGTTAGCTGGACAGAGGTTACTGTGATTAAGCCCTGTGTGTTCCTCCACTCTCCTTGGCGTCTCTCTGCTTATGTTGCCACTTAAGACCAGACTGGAAAGCACAAACACATAAAATATCACATCTGTAAGAGTCAGAGGCAGAGAGGATGAAGAAACTGCTGTTTCTCCGCTCCCGAGTGCACATATGTGGGTGTGTGTATGTGTGCCTAGACAGACACACACACACGTATGTGCCCCTTATCAGAGAAACTACAGGTTCAGAGGACTTTGAATTGAAGAAAAGCTTTTGTCTCTGAGATAGATAGAGTCTCTCTGTTTGCTCCTGTTACAAATGCAAGATCCTCCCATCTGCCCAGTAGGTAGAACTCGACTGTTAGTGCCTTGCAATTTCTTGAAAGGCAGCCTCGCGCTCCAGAGTCAGAGACAGAACTTTTCTCACCCACCAGCCCACCTGATGCCCCTGGTTGGCCTGCGGGGCCCAGGGCTGGAAGGCAGTAGACTTGGAGTCACTCTCGCTGCTGCTGCTGACTTAGGACCTAGTTGAGTCAGTGGCCTCAGGCAGTCCTTGCTCTCCCAGAGCCTGCTTAAAGTTCCACTTGCAGTTTCAGGGGCCTCATTTTAAGAAGGTCCTTGGCAAACTGGGCACTGTGCTTGCTAGGACAGCCAGCATGTGAGGGATCCAGCAACTACGAAGAAATAATAGTAATAACTCCCGTTGTATAAGGTTTTCCATTGCATTATCCCATTGAATTTGCTCCCCCGTCCACCTTGTAAGGTATTTACATGCATTTAAAGGAGATTCTAGAGACCTTGGACCAGAGAGATGGAGGCTGGTGCCCAGGAATGTTCTTGAATGGATTATCTAACAGATGGCTTGGGAGAACTTCGGGGAGGAAGTGGGAATTCCAGAGGGCTGACATGGTGTCACCCTTATTCCCTTTCTACAGCACGACCCCGTCATTGATGATAAGAGCTAATATATGTCAAGTGCCCAGCACTGTGCTAAGTGTGTCAGTGCATTTAGGCTTCACAACAAACTGTACAGAGGGTGCTATTATTTCTATTCATAGATGAGGAAACTAACAAAAGGGAAGCACTTGCTTTTCTGTTTGTGCCTGTTGCCTATTTTTCCTCCTGTTCCTTAAAAGTCTGGCTCATTTTGCTCTTCAGGACTCAGCTCAAATGTCCCTGGTAAGGTTTTCCCTGCCCACACACCTAAAGTAGCCCACCACTGACCCCAGGTCCTCTGCCACACTCTGCTTTGTTCATTCCCTCCATGGGACACGTTAGAGTCTGCAGATGTGGTATTCACTTGCTCATTCGCCTGTTTATTTTCAGTCTCTATCATTCAGATATAAGCTCAGTGAGGGCAGGGACCTTGTCCCTTCTGTTTGCCCGATGCTGGTGTCTAGCAGGGTGCCTGAAATATAACAGAGACTCAATAAAATGTTTGATTGAATGAATGAGTGCGTGCATGCATGAATATAGCTGATTAATGGGATTTAGAGCTGGATCTGTCTTATGCCAGAGACCAAGTTTTGAGCCCCTCTGTCCTGCTCATGCTCATCTATTCAACAAGCTTCATTCATTTATCAAGCATTGCCAGGCACTGAGGTAGGTGCTGCAGAATCAAATGAGTAAGACACAGTCTCTGCCCTTGAAAAATCTCACCTCCGAGGGGTGAAGGTGGTAGTTGGATGGGGAAATGAAGTGGGGTTTATACAAAAACACAAATAAAAATATAATGATGACATGAGAGTTAAGTACAAATAGCATAGCAATAGGAAGAAATGACCTGGTGGCCCTGCCAGACTGGGAAGTCTTCTGCAAAGCAGATGACCTTGAACTTGACCTTGAAAGAGGTGCTGGGCTGTGGGGGAGAGGAGCCTGTGTGTAGAGGCAGGGAGGGGAGGACATGCAGGTGTCTAGTGACAGGCATGGTACTCTTCCCCATCCTGCACTGTTGAGTCACATTTTGGTCCCAGTGCCCAGTGGTTAGGAGAGCCACTGACCAACTGACCACTTAGTGGGGACATCATAAAGGGGAATCCTGCCTGGGGAGGGTAGGAGCACCAGTAAGGGTGTCTGAGTGGCCCCTAAGTGTCCTCCAGCTCTAAGAGCGGTGTGACTGTCTCATGGAGGAAGGCACTAAAAGACAGAACTAGAGCACAGGGGCATATTCTTGAGGACAGAATTCAGATATGTATATTCCGAGTATAGCCATACTCTTGCCCTAAATATAGAGAATTTCCTAACGAGAAGAATAACTATAACCGAAGTGTATATATTTATTGGCTTGTAGCTTCCAAAACATCTTCTCAAACAGAATCTCATTTGATTCTCCACTAGCCTGCTACATATTCTGCAGCTCAGAAAGGTCATTCATTATTCATTCATTTGGTCAACATTTATCAAGTGCAAGCTCTGGGCCATTCCTGGGCAGTGCAAAGGGGAACAGCACAGCCTCAGGGCCCCAGAGCACTTAGGTGCAAAGAGGAAAGGACAGGAAGGAGCATGAGCAGAATGCTGCAAGTGGTGGCTAGCGGCATGGGGCCTGAGTCAGCCTTGCTCTGCACTCACTCTGGGTAACTAAATGAGATCATTAATACACGTGTACTAGTTAGGTTATAGGCTGGCTGCTAAAACAAAGGCCCTTAAATAGCTAGGACTTAAACAAGGTGGAAATTGCTTTCTCTCTCACGCAGCCATCCAGCCAAGTATTGTGGCTCTGCTCCAGGAAGTCATGCAGCCCCAGGCTCTGTCCGCCTCATTGCTCTGCCAGTTCTAGGGCTCCACCTCATCTGCACGGCCCACGATGGCTCCTCATCACAACTCATGCTCTGTTCAGACACAGTTTGATACAGGAGCTTAAATGATATCACGGGACCTGGGCCTCTCTCCATGCATTTCCGTCGTCCTCTGGATGAGAATCTCCTCTGCATCCTCAGACACGCTGTCCCATCGTGGTTGCAAGAGGCTTTGGGCAGCTCCCTCCTTCATGTGCTCTCAGCCTTACATCCAGCATGTCCCCTCCAAGAGTCAAATGAAAGTCCCAGGCCTGACTCTCAGTAACCTGCACCAATCCCAGTGACCAGGGACAGGAGAAGTTGTCTACTGCCAATTAGGAGCTCCCCCGACCCCAATCCCACCCCAGCAGCTGCATGGCTGAGTGGCGAGGAGGCCCTACACAAAATTCCCCATATTGTTTTACCAGGAGAAGGATGAATGAATGTAGGGTGGTAAAAAAAAAAAAAAAAACAAAAAAAAACTCCTATTCCTTCCTTCATTCAATTATATGCACTTATAGAGTCTATGATCCATAGCAATGGTCTTCATACTCCACCCACAAAATCCCAATTTTGACTATGTCCCCAACAAGCACGTTTATTTCTTTGTGTGCAGACACAGGTGCTATTCCACTACTGTATTGGCGTGGCACAGACTGCTAGTGGCACCTGCCATCCTTTCCTGCTTCCATGGTATGGCATTTCCTGATGGGCGCATGGCATCCCAGAATGGACTACATTTCCCAGGACCTGTTGCAGCTAGGTGTGGGCGTATGACTAAATTCTAGCCAATGAAATATCAGCAGCATGGGGTGCCATTTCCAGGAAATGTCCTTAGTGGGGACGAATGCAGTTCTTCTCTTCTTCCTTCCTGCTGCCTAGAATGTGACAGTGATGGCTGGACCTCGAACAACAGCCTTGGATAATGAAGTAGACACCACATATTGAAGATGTTGGAGCAACCAGAGAAGACATTTGACCAGCTTGGGGCAGCTTACCACCAGACTCCATTTACACGAGAGAGAAATAAACTTCTCTCTTGTTTAAGACATTATTGTTTTGTATATTCTCTTCTCTTAATCTCTGCCAAATCTAATCTTACCTGATACAATTATATATATTATAATACATGTACCAAAATATAAAAAAGAAGAGATGAAATAACCATAAAGTTATATTAGATTACTTTGGAAGTTCTAATATTTTTGTACCCCACTGGATAGAGTCTCACATACCCCTGGTGTCTGGGGTGCATCCCTGTTCCCCTTGGCTCCCCACCCCCACTTTAGAGACCTCTGGTCTCCCTGGCCCTGTGTGCCCAACAGGGTTAGTGACGTTTGTGTGGCCATTGCCTCCTCTGCCCTGAGTACACTTTGTTCTTTGAAGCAGAGGCCCTGAAGGAAGTTCTCTGAACCACCCAGCATGGCCAGGGCACAGCCCCTCCCAGTCCTTCCCTTTTGCTGACGCTTCTGGGTCTTTTTTTGTCATCCAGTCTTTGCTGTTGCCGTGGAGAAAGAAGACGAGAAAATCTGAAGGAATTGAAAAGATGAAATAGGATCTGAAGCTCAAGTGGGCAATCTGTAATCGTCAGAACAACAGACGTGCACTTGGAGCCGTGCTGTTGGCGCTGAGGTGCCCCACTCACAAGCCTCCTTCCCCATGGATGCCACGGTGTGACTGTGCCCACGAGGCCTGGTGTGTAGGGAAGGAGCGAGGGCAGGGGGAGGGGCAGGGAGCCTCGCTGTCTGAAAGCTTTCTCCAGGCCTTGCTTTGCTCTGCCCTGGAAGGCACTGCCCATGAGGTCAGGCCCTTCACGCCACGTCAGAGATTGTCAGGTGGTCCCATTTCCATCACTCTGAGGCTGGGGGTCTGCATGCTCCTTTCGAGGCTGTGCCTGGGAAACCAGATCCTGCCTGGTCGCTTTGCCTGTGGGAAAGTCCAGCTCCCCCACCTCCCCCGCGAGACATCAGTGTCCCGATTCTATCACAGCTTCAGAACTCCCTGACTCATGCCATCCTCGGGTTCTAGAAAAGTGCTTATTCAAGTGGTGTAGGCTGCACGCTCCGCCCCCTCCCACCCAGTTCAGCCGTTTAATTACAGCTCAAGTGTGGCAGAGGGGCCGGGGAGGGAAGGGGCTGGGAAGGAGAGGGGCTCCTGAAACCAGAAGGCAAAGCCCTCAGGGAGAACTTGGGATGGTCTCATTATGAAAGGAATGTATCTGTGCCCAAGAATAGCTGGCCCTTAACCCCAAGTGTGGGCAGGTCAGAAATGAGGGGACCTCTGAGGTCACAGCCGGGAAGGGAGGCGTCTTCTGTCCCCCATCGCAGTCTGATCCAGCGCAGGGCTGTTCTCCTACACTTTTAGGTAGCCAGGCTGTGATGTGATTTGCTAGTAACCATGGCAACAAACCCTGTTCCGTGAAGTATATGGAGAGAAATCCCACAGAAAGAGATCCTCGTTGTGCTGTACCCCAGGGCAGCTTGCCTCCAACTCAGTCTGCTCTCCATTACTGCCGAGGCAATTGTTGTTGTCGAGGAAACGGCAGCGATTTGCTCTCTTCTGAGCTGGAGACATCGGCTATTTTCTTGTCCTCCTCCTGATACTTGTCTCCCCTATTTTGGAGCACAGTCTCTGAAGACGAAGGACAAAAATAGCTCTCTCCGAAGGAGAGGATGCTAATGCACTTGCTGTGCTTTCAAAGATGGGCTTTTCATTGTAAAACATCCACCTCCAGTAATTTAAACCTGGTGGCAGGTCTGTTCTCCCTGACCACAAGAGAAAGCACCCGCGAGAGCCAGCGGGGTTAACACACTGCCCTCTGCCACAGAAGCCACAGGGAAGTGGTCTGCGCTCTGGAAGACTGAACAGCGCGGAGGCACGCACTCCCAACCTGCCGCGGGCACTGCCACTCCCTGCTCTCAGGCAGAGCTAGAGAAAGTGGCTATTCTTTTTTGCAAGTGAAGGACATGATTATAATTTAGTGAAGCACACATTGTTAAGTGATCCAGCGTCCAGCAGCCGAATGGCTGCCACAGAATAGCGTCTGAGCACGCACAGCGGCCCCCTCGAGGCTGCACGGGCGCCCGCCTTCCCAGAGGCCAGCTAGCCGGGTGCTGCCTTTTTAGCGAGATGCCATTACTGACTCAGCCATGTACCGCCTGTGTGACCTGGGACAAGTCACTGAGTCTCTTTGGGTGTCAGTCTCTCCATCTTTAAAATAGAGTGATATTTGTGTAGCCTTTCTTACTGGGTTTTGATAATAATCACATTTGATAATGTGGGAAAAGTACTTCAAAATATAAATAAAAAAGGAAAGTATTTTAAAACTATAAATTTTTACAAGGTATCATTATCCTTCATCTTAGTTGTGCAAGTATCCATTTTTAAAGGATTCAAAAAGTTGGAATGAATAAGTAACTAGGTCAAAAAGTTATGGTAGTGCAAAGCCACAGAAATTACCACAATGTGGTTTTTAGCTAATGTTCAATGAGTGCAAAGCAAATTGTGGATTTAATTTCATCTTAACAACACCCCCATTGGTATGATATTTTCCATTTTGCAGATGAGGTCCAAGTTCACATAGCCAGTGATAGAATCAGGATCCAAGTCCTGGCCAGTCTGATTTCTAAGTCTAGGCTCTTAACCTGCTTCCCTGGCATTGCACTGGGACTATTTCATTTGAAACATTCTCTGTGCTGTTACCAGGTGGTTTCCTGGGATCTCATAGAGCATCATGGTGTGTGTGTGTTTATAAAGAGGGGGGCTGCCTTGCTTCCTTATCTTGGGGTCATGGATTTGTCCGTACTGACATGACCATCTCCCAGGGTCCTCATGGAAAACTCCTAGCTCAGCCCAGAATACTGCAGCCTGGCCTGGTTTCAGCAGTGAGAAGAGAAGCGCTATTTGTGAGCATGCAAAGCCGCAGACCGGGAGCCTCATGACACTGTTGTTGAGGCAGCAGGTTAAAAGCCAGACACCAGGGTTCCATCCCCTCCGACTGTCTAACCTTGTGGTGGTGGTCACATTTGCTCTTCCAGAGTCGCTCTCGACTCCTCATCCTTCTTGCGGCCTGGAAGGCTCACCCTGGACACACCAGCAGGCTTCCCTGCCCTTTGTCTTCTGCATTTGGCCGGTGGGGAGCCCTGGCAGGGGAAAAGTGAGGTCTGGGTATTATTCTCCTGGCTGCTTCCGTCCTGGGGGCCTGCGGGCTGGCTGCTCCTCATCCCTCAGTGATCAGGACCTCAGCAGTTGCCAGCCCTGGGGTATCAGGCTATTCCTTGCAAAGCTCCTTACCTTGCTCATACTTTTATAAAAGTCCCTTTACTAAACTCTCTTCAGTTATCTACCTTGAGTGTGTTAATCTGTCCCCTGCTGGGACCCTGTCTGATACAGTAGGACACAGTACCTACCTCCTGGGACTATTACGAGAATGAAATGAGCCAGTCTGTGTAAAGCATGTGCTCCATACAGCTAGCAGGGAGAAGTGGGATTGGTCCCTTTCCCCGGGTATTTGCAGACGCCCTCTCTAGGGCTGCGGTGTGGTCAGCACACTCTGACTGCTTGGCAAGGTGCTGGTCCAATGGCCCAGGCTCCATTCTTCTCCAAGCTTTGGCTGATTTGCAAAGGGAAACAATGCATGCTAAATACTTGGAAGTTGGTGATTTATGTAATGGGAAAAAGGAAAAAAAAATTCATTAAGTTCATTGAAGGTGCAAATGAAAGATTAAATAAGCATATACATAAGTTATTCATTTATCCTAAAAATATATATTAAGTACCTGCCATGTGCAAAAGGTTTGGCAATAAATAATATAGACCCAGCTCAATATTCTCAGAGAGCTTCCACTTCAGTAGGAAAGACACACAGTTAAACACAGGGTACTGAGAAATCTTTCCCTTTTAATTAAAAGTGTTGCAGGATGAATGATGGTGACAGAAGTGACTTTTAGTTGAGCCCTTACTACGTGCCAGGCACAGTGCAAGGCATTTCATTTATATTATCTCATTTAATTTTACAGCACGGGGTTGTAGTTATCCCATTTTTGCAATGAGGAGGCTAAAACTCAGAAAGTCTATATGTTTTACCAAGGTCAGTGATCAGTTAAAAAACATTTATTGAACACCTACTATACACCTTGCCCTGTCTCTGCTTTTCAAGAATTTGCAGATAGTAGGAGAGATAGGTACATAAACAGATATTTATCAAAAGTGCATATGTGCAGTGATAGCGATGTGTTCAAGGCATTACGGGGGCACTCGACCCAACATGAGATGTTAGGAGAGACTTCAGGCAATGCAGCCTGGGGGAAGTGAGGTCTCAACTGAGTTTTGAAGATGAGTTGGTAATAGCCAGATAGAGGATAGGGTGGTAGGGAGAGAAGGGGGTCTCTTGGGCAGAGGGGATCCCATAGCAAAGAAGAACCTGGCTGCAGAGTCACCACCGGAGCAGGGAATGTGGCCTGTGAGCTGCAGGCAGGGCTCACCCTTGGGCTCAGAGTCCACACAGGGCAGTAACAGGTCAGATTAAAGTTTTAGGTGGATCACCTTGGCTACAATGTGGAGGACAAATTAGAAGTAGACAAGACTAGAAACAGAGACTTTTTAGGTGGCTTAATAGCCATCAAGGCAAGAGACAATAAGGTCCCAAACTAAGTCAAAGGTCCAAGTGATGGAGAGGAGGTGACTGTCTGGAGAATTACTTTACTATTTTTTTTTTTTTTGAGACAGAGTCTCGCTTTGTTGCCCGGGCTAGAGTGAGTGCCCTGGCGTCAGCCTAGCTCACAGCAACCTCAAACTCCTGGGCTTAAGTGATCCTTCTGCCTCAGCCTCCCGAGTAGCTGGGACTACAGGCATGCGCCACCATGCCCGGCTAATTTTTTCTATATATATTTTTAGTTGGCCAGATAATTTCTTTCTATTTTTTAGTAGAGACGGGGTCTCACTCTTGCTCAGGCTGGTCTCGAACTCCTGAGCTCAAACAATCCGCCCGCCTCGGCCTCCCAAGTGCTGGGATTACAGGCGTGAGCCACCGCGCCCGGCCTACTTTACTATTTTAAGAGATAAAATCTCAGGACTTAATAATTGACTGGCTTTGGGATGTGAGAGAGAGAGAAAACAACTCCTCCCAGTGTAGGCGCTAGGGTAGATGGATGGACAGCAGGGCCACCAGCTGAGATGGAGAACATAGAAGGAAAAGCAGGTTTGGGAGGCATGGTGGCTCTTGTCTTGTCCTGTCTGGCACCTTTTGCACCTCTGGGCCCACTTTCCTCTGATAACAGACCCCAAGAAGTGGGACTATGACCCAAGCCCCCATGTCACATTCACTCCTGGGAACTTGAATCCATACAGTGACCTGGTTCTCACACCAGACATCAGGTTGCTCAGTGATCCCGTTGATTCTAGGAACCCCCCTGCAATTCTCCAGTTACTCTCCCCTGCATGCAAGCTAGTCAGGAACTGCCCCTGTTGCCTGCAACCCAAGCCTCCTGATGGAGACAGAAAGATTTCAGCTCTGCTCCTGATGTTTCAGGCCCATGTGACACTCCAGGAAATGCAAATCAGAGAGGAAAGGTCTGGGCTGGAGTCATCAGTACAGAAATCGTGGTTGAAGGTAGGAAAGAATCAGATCACCCAGAGAGTGTGGGGGTGAGAATAACAGAGGGCAGAGGGTGGACTCCAGGAGAACAAGTAAAGGCTGAGGGGAAGAAGAAGCAGGAGAAACAGAATTTCAACAGTCAGAGAGAGCCAGGGAGAATCAGGAGCAGTGATTCATAGAAAGCAAGGGAGTCAGAATGTGGAGAATGAATAGTTGAAGATTTTACATACAGCTGAGAGGCCAAAGTAAACTAGGGGCTGACTTTGGACTTGACAGGTAGACTGTTGATGGCCCGTGGGGCAGGCTCACCAAAGGGAGTAAGATGAAGCCAGGTTGCGGGAGGTTGCAAAGTGCACGGGAGGTGAGGGAGCAGAGATGGCAACTATGGGGAGCGTGAAGAGTGAGATGAAAGAGACTAGATAGCCATGGGGAGGGAGGCAGGGGCAAGGGAGGGCTTGTGCTGGCGATTCCAATGAGGACTAGCTGGACTCCAAAGCCTTTCATCCCGAACCTACTGCTCTGTGGTCTGAGTGAGTCAGGATTGAATGGTGGACATGACCCCAACCTCGGAGTGTTCTTTCCCAGGTCAGAATTGCACCTGCTGCCAAATGCATCATGGTGGGGCATTTGATGAGAATTTGGGAAGTATAAAAGCTGGCAAATTTCTTGTGCCACTTCATGCCTGACTTAGTTCCTAAACAGGTCAAAACCAAAGCAACAACAACAATAACTAAGTGAAGAAAAAGAGGAAAAACTATTTATTCTTTTGTATTCAAATTAAAAGTCCCCTCCCTGCCCCCCTAAAAAAAATCAGGGGAAAAAACCCCTAAACAAACAGCTCAGATATTAGTACTAGAAGGACAACAACTGCCCTTGTGTGAGTTTATTCCTTCAAGGAATATGTTCTTGGTATATGGAATATGTATGTTCTTGGTACAAGGAATATATGGCTTGGTAGGTCCATTGTGCTGACTAATGCTTCACAGATATCATTTTTCTTCATAAAAGAGAGTTAAGCCAATGACAAGATTTTTTTTTAATTATAAAAAATTACTCAAAATTACAAAATTTATGTTTTATAAATTGTAGAAAGTTTAGAAAATGCAGAAAGACATAAAAATAGCCTGAAGTCCTATCACTAGTAGTAACATTTTGGGATATTTCCTCCTTTTCGTCAAGTAGCATTTCCAATTTTGGCAGCTCTTTTTATGGCAGGTCCACCAGTTTCAATTGCAAGGCTGATCTCAGGGCTATGGTATAAGCAGGGGCCTCTCCACAGCATGCGAGGCGAATGGAAAAGGATGATAGACTTAGGAGCAGGAAAAAAAAAATCAATTTGATGGTTTAGTTCAAACATCCATGGCAGAAAATAGCAACAAGAGAAAGGCTGAGTATGCCCCAGAGTGAGATGTGGAACCCAGATCTCCTGACTCGAGTATCAGAACTCTGCATTGTCAGACAGATGCCAGTCATTTTACAGGTTATAGATGTCTAAGAAACCTAACATCCTACTCCATTCCACTCCACTTTTCCATGTCTAGGCCAGCACTCTTATTCGGGTTGCTGTGGTGGAATGGATTATTATTCACTATTCTTTACTTCTCTCATTATGTGATCTTGCAGTGACTCCTGGGAGAGCTGGCCAACACATTTGGTCCCCTTGTCTTTGGACTTAACCATGTGTGATATTGTGAAATAGACATACTCGGTATATTTGGTCTTGGTCCCATTTCCTGGCATACAACTTCTAAAATCGTTGGAGTCTATACAGTGATGTATCTTCTCATATGCTAATGAGTTGACTACGGCTGGCAGCCCCTACGTAGCTTCAGAATGGGGGCTGGTCACCAAAAAACCAAGACAGGAATACAGGGTTGAGACTTTTAGCCTCCCCTCTGGGGAGGGGAGAGGGATCAAGATTAAGTTGATCACCAATGGCCAAATGATGTATTAATAGTCAATCATGCCTACATAATGAAGCCTCCATAAAAATCCCAAAAGACAGGGTTTGGGGAGCTGTCTGGATAGCTTAACATATGGAGGTTCCCAGAGGGTAGCACATCCAGTGAGGGCATGGAAGCTTTGCAGCCCTTCCCACACACCTTGCTCTATGTATCCTTCCATCCGGTTCATCTGTATCCTCTGTAACATCTTTTATAACAAGCCAGGAAACATAAGAGTTTCCCCTAATTCCGTGAGCA
This sequence comes from Varecia variegata, assembly GCA_028533085.1. Lineage (NCBI taxonomy): Eukaryota > Metazoa > Chordata > Mammalia > Primates > Lemuridae > Varecia > Varecia variegata. Next base: position 51,133,400 of record CM052438.1, on the reverse strand, counting down.
GTACTAGCAAATTAATCAAACCCAAGGCGGACATATCGTGGAAACTCCAATTCATAGCTAATTGGACTGAGTTTGTTTATCCCTATATTCTCAGACCATGTAACTTGCCTTGGTTAATAGAAACATTAGTGGAAGTGATGTGAGCAGAGGCTTTAAATGTGCTTTCATGGCTTGACTTACTCTCTTGCACTTCTGCCATCTGCCACAACATGAATTTACCTGGATAGTTCCTGGTCCCAGAATGAGGAGACACTTGGAAGAGACCTAAACACAACAAGCAGCCTGGACCTGAGTGTCTTGTTCCAACCACCAGAGTCATAGCCAACCTTCACACCCATGGCAATAAATAAAAGCTTATTGTTGTAATGCACTGAGATTGTGGGATTGTTTGTTACCTAGCATTACAGTAGCAGACATCTATTATAATTGCTCAGATGTGAAATTTCAATCATCTTTGACATTTGTATTTCCTCTGTTCCCATAGCTGTTTTTTTCTATTAAATCCAAATCTTTGTTCCTGGTAAGGTCCACTCAGCTGTGATATAAATAAAAAACTCCCTCTTCTACAGTTTTTCTCCTCACATGGAATTCTCTTCTTCCTGTGGCAGACTGCTCATTGTCTTCCATATTATCTGTTTTCCCTTTCTTTAAAAGCGATAGAGTTTTAGCTGAGAGTAGGGCTACCCAGCTTTTGTGAGACTACATTTCCCAGACTCCCTTTCTGTTGGGTGTGGCCATGTGACTAAGCTCAGGACAATGTGATAGGAATAGGAGCCATGCATGCAACTTCCTGGTTATGTCCTTAAAGTGACAGAGTGGTTCGTCTTGGTCTCTTTCTCCCTTTCTTCTGTCTGGGAGATGGTGAGAGCTGGGACAGTCATCTTGAACTCACAAGTGTAAGCCTCATGTTGAGGAGGGCTGAGCAACTAGACCTGGACCACCTGCCTACCCTGACTGTTGAGAGAAAAATTAACTGCCACTGTGGTAGCAAAGCCTTTGCATTTGGGACTCTCTTCATTACAGCAGCATAGCCTGTACCTCACCTCCACTTAGGAAGATGCTACTCATCCTGCAAGGATTTACCCAGCCTGGAAAGAGCCTCTCCATCCTTTGAATCTCCAAAACCCTTTGACCTACCTCTTGTGTTTTGTTCACATTTTGCCTGGTACTACATTTGTCTGTGCATGAATCTTACTTGTTCTTTGCAGCTCAAAGAGGCAAGGGCCAGATCATAATCATTGTTTTATATTACACAATCCCTAGCATACTGCCTTATATATTATTGGTTCTCAATAAATAAGTTTAATGAATTGAAGATTGTTCTTCATTGTCTGTACACATGATGAATTATACCAAAATGAGGGGCTAGTGATATTTAGTTAAATAACTGTATCAAAAGACAGCTAGATCATTGTCACTAAGAGATCATTGTCAAGCTAGAGAATGAGGTGCCAAGCTGGCAAGCTACTGGTTTTTCTCCTGTTCAACATTTGTCTCAATGACTTCAATGAAACATAGTCAATCTACCCATTGTGCCTGTGGATAACAACACAATGGGAAGCCAATAAACTAGATAAGAGTCAAGAATCAAAAAGGTCTGTACAGATAAGAGCAATGGATGGAAATTAAACATTAACAGAAAGTTCTGAATATCAGTTGAAAAGTAAGCAAAATGAAAGAATAGAACTAGCTTAATTAACGACTCTACAAAAAAAAGGCTTAAGGATTTTATTTGACTGGAAGCCCAGTATGAGTCAAGAATACAATGTGTTGGCCAAGAAAATTCTACTGTAATTCTGGGCTGAATACATTTATTCAACAACTATTTATTGGGTGCCTACTAAGTGCTAGGTGCTATGTGGGAGACAAGGATGAAGGTGTGGCCACTGCTTTCAAGCAGCTTACAAAGACATGACATATGTTACAGCTATAGCACGAGGTAGAAAGCATTTGGTGCTGCAAGAGAAAGGGGATGGAAAGCCTGGCACAAACATGGCAAAAGGGAGCAGCTGAGTTTGGCTTGAGAGTGGGCTTGTGGAGAAGCACAAGGAAGGATAAGGATGGAAAAATAGTTTGGTGCCAGTCTGCAGTGGGTCCTTAGTGCCAGGCTAGGGAGATTGGAAGTTATGTGAAACGAGGAAGCAATGGAAGGATTTTGCAGCCAAAAAAAAAAAAAAAAAAGGAATGGTCAGCGTTTTTGGAAGATTTCTCTGGAAGCAGTCTATAGACAGATTGGAGTGGAGAGACATTGTGTGAAGCATCATTTTAGAGATGGATGGTCTTGTTCATCACTTTCATTTTATAAGTGGAGAAACTGAAGCTAAAGGTTTAATTGATATATGTAAAGCCATAAAGCTGATGGGTACAATAGAACTATTAAGGTCATTAAATATGAAATGTTCGATTTCAAATCAAAAGTTTAGTTTATTACATCTCAAACAAGAAGCAGTACAATTAATCAAAGTGTGTGCCTAAACTATCAACACAGTTTTGCCATCTTAATGGTAGCTTGTTTATGCCAGCAGCGAAGAAGCCTGGAGAGCAAGTGGCGATGAAATCGAGAAAGGTGTTTTCCACAGCTTGTTGAGAAAAGAATATTTTTCCTTGCAAGAAGTGGTCCAAAGCCTGGAAGGAGTGGTAGTCAGTTGGTGCAAGGTCTGGTGAATACGATGGATGACAGAGAGTTTCCAAGTCCAGTCTCTAGTTTGAGCAGCGTTGTTTGTGAGACATATGGCCGAGCGTTGTCTTACAAGAGGATTGGCCTATCTCTAGTGAACAATTTTGGCTGCTTAATTGCAAGCATCTTCATCACTTCATCCAATTGGTTGCAGTAGACATCTGCTGTAATAACTGACCAGGTTTCATGAAGCTGTAGTGGATAATACCAGCACTGGACCACCAAACAGACACCATTAGCTTTTGTTGATGAATACTCGGTTTTAAACTTGTGTTTCCGCACTTCATCCTTATCCAACCATTGTGCCAAATGCTTGCAATTGTCAAAAAGAATCCATTTTTCATCACATGTAACAATGTGGTATAAAATTGGTTCACCTTTATGTCGTAACAGCAAAGAAAAGGCAAGCTTTGAGACGATTTCTCTGCTGATGCTCGTTTAATTCATGCAGAACCCATCTATCCAGCTTGTTAGGCAGGGACCAAATCTGCAGCTGGCAGATACAAGCCAGGAGGGCAGTTTCTAGGGGCAGGGAAGCTGGGGAAAGGACTTCAGGAAAATGCAGCTAACAACTGCAAACAGCAGGAACTTGAGGTTTGAGGCACACACAGCTGTGGAGCTGCAACTTTGTTATAAGAACACCTGTCAATTATGGATATCAATCATCTGGTAACATCCCACACCTCCCATAAGCCCTCCCCGGGACCAATACAAGGAAACAACCTGGGAGTCCTCAACATCTTTCTCCACTTGCGGAGACTGACCCCATTCCTCTCTGGAACGTACTCTCACTTTGTATAGCTCCCTTCTTTTCTGCAATAAAAGCTATTTGTGTGGAATTGCTTCCTTACATCACACCGGCCCTGCTTGTGAATTTTCCAAGCAAAGACCCAAAGAACCAGGCCAACAGTCTGCCAAGAGCCTGGACCTGACAGTTGACCTTGCTGATTTGTTTCAAATGGTCCAGTATTGTTGGAATAGTGACATCAAACCTTGCTGCTAATTCACGCATAGTTGAGATGGATTCGTTTCCACTACAGCTTTCAGCTCATCATTATCCACGTTGGTCTCAGGTCACCCACGTGGCTCATATTCAAGATTAAAATCACCAGAATGGAACTTCTCTAACCATGGAAGTGCTGTGTGTTCATTAGCCACATCCTTCCCAAACACTCACTAATATTTTCAGCTGTCTGTGCTGCACTGGTTCCACGATGGAACTCATTTGAAAATAACACAAATTTTTGACTTAGCCATGGTTTCACAAAAATATCTCTAAAAAAAATTTAAAAGATAATCACAAGCCAAAATATGCATTTGAAAGACTGAGGATGTACCTTCACAATAAAAATAAAACAAGAAATGTCAAAGTGAAATGTCAGAGATAGCAAATGTCAAACTTAGTACTTAGGGAAATCGGACATTTCAAACTTAATAACCTAACATTAATAGTATTCAGGATGGTGATTCTTGGTACAGGGGTGATAAAACAACAACAGGTAGACCCCTTACAGCTACTGGAGTTTAGAAAAGCAATTCTGAAGAGGCTTGAGGCAGGGAAACCAGTCAAGAGACCATTTCCACAGTCAGAGTAAAAAATATTGAGCAGTGGAAGGAGAAAGAGGGTGAGCTGTGGGAGAGGGCTGGGATGCTGCACATTGGGAGGGGAGGAGGCAAAGCAAAGATGACTCCACTTTTAGGACTGGGAGACAGGAAGGACAGCAGTGGGATCAAGACAAGGATGAGGAACAAGTACCATTTTGGGTGGGGCCCATTTAAGAGAAGGGGCACTGAAAAGGCACGTGTCCAGAAGAGGGCAAGAGCACAGGAAGGAGTAAAGGAACTGCTCAGTCCGGAGAATCCTAAATCGATTACAAAGTGTGGGGTTGAGAAAATTTCAGGGGAGAAGGGACAGCCAGCTTCAGACATCTGGGGGACTTCTACAGAACAATGTCAAGTTGCCTCGTAACTAGCTTTAGCATGACATCAGTGGAAGGCACTGCTGAGTGCAGCAACGCAGAGCTGTAGAAAAGGCAGGGGGCAGATCATCTCCTCTCTGTGACGCAATGGAGTGGACGGAGCATAGACTTTGGCATCACACAGACCTGGGGTCCAGGTGTCCAGCCTACCCTGGCCCAGGGTCCAGCCTACCATTACCAGCTGTGTGACTGTGGGCAAGTTGCTGAACCTCTCTGTGCCTCAGTTTCCATGTGTACAAAATAAAGAGGCCAGACTAAAAGACTTCACAGAGCCCATCTAGACATAAAATTCCTTGGTTCTAAAAGGTAGCTTATGGGCATAAAATAAATAGATGGAGATTTTAGGGTTGTCTTATTTGGATTTTGCTCCCGAATCTGTACTGATATTGGTGATCAAGCACACACAGCCAGCCTGCTTCTGCTGCACTCCATGGTGGCATGTACTGATGGAACAGAGCTGACATGTTCACAAAAGCACTTTTCTCTGTGGGTAGGAGTGGGAAATAGTCCCATTTAGCTGATATCACTAATTTTTAAAGAAAGCCATATGAGCTAAAGAGAACTGAAGATAAATGTGGGAGCTATGAGTCAACCACTGACTTTCAAGTGCATTAATTTTGCATTATAAATGACACACTTTTAAAGTTTCTTAGATTTTATAAAACTTGTATTTTTTCTTTAAAAAACCTCATCCAGATACATGCGCATACATGTTAAAAAGATTGAATATTTACTCCCATTCTAAAGCATCTTTAAAACAATGACTGTGCTCTTAGCTATTTTAATACAAAATACATTTTCTAGCAGTCTGATAAACTGATAACAGCCCTTTTTGTGAAGATTGGCTAGTTCCTACAAAAAAAAGTTCTTGTTACCCCTGTGGGATTTTTTTTCCCCTTTCAAATTGTTTTGTAATGGATAATGTTGCTTAAAGACATCCAGCATTTCCATTAGAAATGAAATATTCAGAAGGCTTGTGGATAAGCAATATTTATATATAGTTCCTTTATTCTTAAATATCTAACTCTTGAATTGCACACATGAGAGATTGTTTCCCTTCACTGTGGGAGATTCAAAGTGGCATTACAAATTTTCAGGTAGGGAACAAAAATATAAGAGCTAGAGATTATATAAGAAAGATCCATGCTTGCCATCCTTACCTCAAAGCAAAGCAAGACCCAGAGGCAGAAAAGAATTTCAAGGCCTGACTTAGAGGATTCTGGAAAATAATTCTATCAAATCAAAGTTTAGGACAATCTTGGACTATGGAAAGAAGAAAAGAACATTTAGCACATTGTTAAAAATAGATACTCATTCTCTTTTAACTATAGACAGTTCTTTAACATCTTAGCAAGGCAGGGACAGATTGGACCCAGTTTTAGTTCATTCTCTGTCAACCATTCCAAGCCTCAATTTTTTCATCACCAAAATGAGGGTGATATTATTTATTTCCTAGCAGGGTGAGTGTGTGGCTGACATGAGACAATGCATGTGAAAATGCTTTGTAAATCAGACAGAGTTCTGCTGTTATGGGCCAAGTCTGTCAGGAGAGCTCATGGCTGATGCTAACGACCTGGAACCGAGTAGTAGCTGTTGTCTAATACACACACTTTCAGTATCAAAACTGCAAGCAGGATTCAGTTTGAAATGGCATTATTAAGAGAAAAAAATCTGCTCTGCAGATCCCAACTGCGATATGGTGCCCTGTTTCTTGGCAGAGACCTCCCACTTAAACTAATTAAAGTTCCACACAGGTAGAAAAAGAATGCTCGACTTGAGATCTGCCATGTGGACCTGAAGGACGGAATTGTCTCTGGCTTTTTTTTTTTTTTCTTGTTAACAGAAAGCAGCATTCTCTTTGTTTAAAAAAGAAAAGTAGGGGGAGGGGAATGCATGTGGGTTTGTTCAAATGCTCGAGAAAATTGTTTTAAGCAGCTGGAGGAATAAAAGGGAGGAGCACTAAAGAAAGAATGTGCTAAATCTGAAGATATAAGAACAACACCCAGGAATTGATTGAAAATGCTTTGATGACAAGTGAGGCATGTAATGACAAGCAAGCAGAATGTGTGCATATTGAAGAGACGCATGTGGAAAACAGGTTTCTCCTTTTAATTAGCTTTGCCGCTGGGAGGACCTTCTCCCTCCACTTTCTGACCAGCTCTGCCTGGCCAGAATCTTGTGATGTGCTAATGAGACTGCAGGCCAGCCTGACTGGGGGTGGGTCAGTAACACCAGCTCTAGGCCACCTAGAGAAGTGTTCTCTCCAGCGTGACAGCTGCCCTCTAAAGGAAAACCTGGAAGCGCGCAAGGCTTTCTGATGGTGGCTTAGATACTTAAAGCCTGATGTCATTCTTTGGATGAAGTAACGATTCTTCCCTCCCTGGCTCACCTACTGCCGCTTCTGAAATTTTACATTTTCCAGGAATATGCTGGAAAGACTACTCGTTGTTCCCAATGTCTACCCTCTTCCTCTCTCTTAATAGAATCTCAGTTTTTACTGGTTGCCCAGAATAAAGATATTTCCCAGCAGCTGGGGTTTTTGTGCATGTGGGCACATGTGTGTGCATGTGCATGTGCGTGTGTGGGGAAGCACTGAGTGCAGCCTCTGAGGAGGAGGTGTCCCCTTCCTCCTCTTTCCTGCCTGGGCCGAGGATGTGGCTGCTGTGAGCCATGTGGACCGTGCAGTTGAGGGCCATCCCCTAGAGATGATGAAGCAATAAGACAGGAAAAGTCTGGGTCCTTGACACCATGGAGCCACCAGTTACGTAAGAAAAATAAACCTCGATATTACGCCATTGGTACTCTAGGTCTCTGCTGCACACAGCCAAACCCATAATCTAACAAATGTACCTTATTGACTAAATTTTACCTTCTTACCCTGATAATTTATAGTCAGAGAATAAATTTATCTTTGCGGCCGGGCGCGGTGGCTCACGCCTGTAATCCTAGCACTTGGGAGGCCGAGGCGGGCGGATTGTTTGAGCTCAGGAGTTCGAGACCAGCCTGAGCAAGAGCGAGACCCCGTCTCTACTAAAAATAGAAAGAAATGATCTGGCCAACTAAAAATATATATAGAAAAAAATTAGCCGGGCATGGTGGCTCATGCCTGTAGTCCCAGCTACTCGGGAGGCTGAGGCAGTAGGATTGCTTGAGCCCAGGAGTTTGAGGTTGCTGTGAGCCAGGCTGACGCCACGGCACTCATTCTAGCCCGGGCAACAGAGTGAGACTCTGTCTCAAAAAAAAAAAAAAAAAAAAAAAAAAAAAAATTTATCTTTGCATCTGGAGTAAAGACATTTGAAAGGACTCAGCTGCTCTTCAATAAATCTGGTTCTCTCCAAAAATATTCCAGAAAATTCATGTGATTGGAAAACTGGGCTAGTTAGTAGGACTGAAAGTGTGGCTTTTCATGGGGAATCCTTTGGGAAGCAAACATCTCCAAAATCTTCAGCTATGTCTGCAGAATGTACTTAGTGCACGTCTGGTCAATTCAAAGTTGATGAACTCAGCCAGCAAAGCTTGCAGAAACTGAGAATATGGACACACGCTGCATGACAGTAGGCTGAGCTCTGGACATCGACGAGAGAATAAAAATCAGTTCAGTTCTTGCTAAAGTAGTTTTTCATTGTCTGGATCAGAACTGAGCACAAGTGAGTCACCAAAGTTGAGCGGAAAAACAACCACTGAGATTGGATTGAGAGACCAATAAGCCAAAGCGAAGTCTGTTACATTGGTATGGGGAGAGGGAGAGGTTTTGGAAAAGAGTAATGTGGAAGAATCTATGTTGGGCTGCTCCAAGCCTGCCTAATCTATCTATCTATCTATCTGTTTATTCCTGGGCTGGAGTATAACATCATCTTCGACAAAATTCTTTACATTACAACTCACTTCCAAAATAAAGAGGTTCACAACGATAGCTTTCAAAGAATCTCAGAACTACAAAGAGAACTAGGGATCTTTCCCTCCAGGTTAAACATCATTCCATTATCAACTGGGTTTGGATGTGGTTGTTCAAATACTGTAAATTCACCTAAACTGAGTGACAACCTGGTCTACATTTCTCCATCATATAATGTGAGGCTATTTTGAGTGATCTTGTCAGTGTGGAGATAAACCCCCACTGCCAGCACCCCCTGATATACCCAAACAGGAATCGTCTACTCTGCCTTACTGGTTCCTTTTTGAAGTCTCACAAATTGTCCTTTTAATCAAGCATGCTAGAATTCTTCCAGGAAACAGATTCAAATTTATTGGCTTGTATTGTCCATGAGTCACCTTTTGGACAACTGAGTTGACATTTCCTTGATTCCTATCTTTTGGCCACTCTCATGTATCATAAGCTTTAAGAACTTATGGCTATTCAATCTATCTGCAAATCTTTTCAGTACTCCGAAAGCCAATTTTTTGGGGCCTAGAGACATAAATATATTTTGTGCAGCTAGTATATAGAGTGTTCTCTTTTACCCATGTTTGTTTCATCCTTTCTAATTTTGAGAACACTATCTTTGATGGAGAAGAAATGAAAAGTAGTTTATTTGTTGATGTGAAAAGAAAACAGGTATCACGTAGAATAGAGGCTTGTAAAAAGTGTTACACTTTTCTAAAGTTTAAACAGCAGTGGTTCTCAATCCTGGCCATGCAGCAGAACCAACCAGAAAGCTTAAAACAAAACAAAACAAAACAAACAAAACACTTATGCCTGTTCCCCACTCCAGAGATCCTGATTTAACTGGTCTGGGGTGGGGCATGGGCATCTGTATTTTAAAAAATTCAGGAGATTCTGACATGCAGAGTTAAGAATCACTGCAAATGTAATCATTAGAAAAGTATAACATCTCCTTTTTATTTTTTAAAGGCCTGATTCCATAGAAAATCTTATCTGTTGTTCCATAAGCTAGGTTGCAGCAAAGCTTTGATAAAAAGGGATTTTCAGGGGCCCTGAGCAACAACAGGTGCCAGCTGACTTGGTTCAGTGGTTCTGAAAGTCTAATTTTGGACAGAAGCACTGAGGAATGTGTTTAAATGCAGATTCCTAGAGCTCCATCTCCCCACCCCCACCTTAGGTATTCTGAATTGGCTGGGAACCGAAGGAATGTGAGGGGGACCAGGAATCTGCATTTGTAACATGCAGGCCAAGTGATTCTGATGCTGCTGTCCCACTCTGAAGACCACAGCCTTAGCCTCCTAAAGCATGGGGAACTACACCTTGAGCAAGGTTTAGTATCACTATATTCGAAGCAGAGCTTGTCAGTCTTACATGTGAGAATGGGCAAGAACCTCACACACCAGGGCTGGCTTAGAGTTCAGGTCTGTTCCTGGCCAGCAGACCTAAAATGAAAAGACTTACTCTGGATCAGAGAAAGGTGTGACAAAGCTGTGTTTTCTGGAAGGTTCCCACCACTGCTAGGGACTTTCTTTACCTATCCTTCCCTAACAAGCATTCTGTTCGTTTGTTATCGGCTGTTTTTACATTGCTCCTTCCTTAATCTGTGATCTCTACACGTTAATTTCCCTTTAAGTACTGACTAGCTCTAGTTTGAAAGCCTCGGCTTTACAGGTGTGGCCTTCCTGTGGGTCCTCACCAGTCTGCTATTCAGGCTGCACCTCTCACCCGTTTGCAGTCCCACAGGCTCTTGAGGCCCGTGAATGGCTTCTTTCTCCTGTCAATCACATAGGATTGTGAGACTGAACTGCCTTTTCTTAGGGCTCCATCCCTTTTGTTCCATATTCCCTTTTAGTTTCTGGCCATGGAATCATAATTTTCTAAACTTTTCACGATCTATACCTCATTAAAGTCAAGTCTCCTAGACCCTAGTTCCGGATTCCACTCCACCTGAGTTAACCAGGGTCTTCCTGCTAGAACCTGGACGCAGCTTTTGCTCTTCTTTGAGTTTTTATACCACTTTACCAATAATAGTCTCAATACCTCTTCCACATGCAACTGTGAGCTACGCAATGAAATAGTTTTTCTTCTCAGTGAGAATTAGACAGTAGACTCTCATTTTTCATCTTCTCAGATATGAAATTGTCAAGTCAAAACTTTACCAAATGCACTTTCTGAGCAGACTGAATGTTCCAGTAAAGGTCCAGAGAGCTGAAACACATTTTTACTACATCTTGCCTCTCTCGGTTTGGAATTGGGATTAGGAAACAGCCTACAGATGGAAGTGGCTTGTGGTCCCTAGTTTTAAACTACCCACATCGTTGAATCACTTTTGAGTCTCTTTCTTTTCATCTCCACCCAAATATTCTCCATCACGCTCCTTCATGCAGGCTTCTGGCTCTCTGGATACCCTCATGATTTTTGGCAATATACTGCTCTTCTGCCATCCCTGTATCAGAGCTTCTGTATTCTAGTCCTAAGTCCTATGTTTCAGGGGTATCTAGGAAATACTGATTTCCTCCAGGTGTTAACATCTCCAGTTCCCTTTGCTTAATATCATAGTCTCTCTTTTTTTTTTTTTTTTTTTTTTTGAGGCAGAGTCCCACTGTGTCACCCTGGCTAGAGTGCCGTGGCATCAGCCTAGCTCACAGCAACCTCAAACTCTTTGGCTCAAGCGATCCTACTGCCTCAGCCTCCCAAGTAGCTGGGACTACAGGCATGTGCCACCATGCCCAGCTAATTTTTTCTATATATATTTTTAGTTGTCCAGCTAATTTCTTTCTATTTTTTAGTAGAGACGGGGTCTTGCTCTTGCTCAGGCTGGTTTCAAACTCCTGAGCTCAAATGACCCGCCCGCCTTGGCCTCCCAGAATGCTAGGATTACAGGTGTGAGCCACCGCGCCCGGTCAATATTCATAGTCTCTTAACTTGAAATCAGATATATCATTCCTTACCCTTTCCTTCTGCCATTTTCCACGCAAATTAAGGGATTCTCCAATTGCTCTATATCACAAGTTTTCTTATAAATATTGAAGTTCAAGTTTCACCTGAGCAATTTTTCTACTCTGTTAAATTTTAGTTTAAGGTATTCTTAGTGAGGTTATGAATCCCCTTCAAGCATATTGTTTCCAATCTTCACAGGACAAGCTTTGGCCCTTGCTGGGTGTCCATCATTCTGCCATAACATTCGCTCCCCAGGTCATCTGCTTGCAAGAGACAATCAAAGAGTTTGGGAGACCCTTACAAAAGAAGTGACTACAGTTTATTTTTGGCTCCTGACTTTTTGTGCTCCTTATACCCAGTGATGCTGTCAGCCCCACAGCCAGGAAGCCTTAATTGATAGTGAATGGTGCTGCTGTATCTCAGAAATAGACCTTGTCACTTGCTTCAGTGTCAGTCTCGATGTCCCTGAGGCCCAAACGCAGACCTTGTCCTTCCTATAGCTGCTGCTGCCATTTACTGGGGTGGGAGAAGTCTTCTTCCTCCTCCTGTTCTGGTTCTTTTATTGAACTCCTCAAAGGCTGGCCTTGCTTAGGTTATCATTCAACATTCTTACAGGAACTTTGGATTCATTACCTCAGAGCTAAGTCAGAAGACATCAAAGTGACTCTACCTGGGACCAACCTCCAAGGGTTCCCACTGGCTGACAGGAAGCCTGTCTCCCAGTCACCCACTGTCCTGGTCCAGGGGGAGGCCCTGCTGACCGGGGCACTCTCCACCCCAGTGGCTGGGGCAGCTTCCGTTCTCCCTTTTTGTTGGAGAGTCTAATCCCAGCAAAGTGGGATGAAAACTATTAGTCCTAATGTTCTTTTAACAAATTCTTTTAAAATTTTTTTAATTTACTTTTTATTTTATAGTGACAAGGTCTTGCTCTGTAATCCAGGCTGGAGAGCAGTGGTGCGATCATAGCTCAAGGTTCCCTGGCCTCCTGGGACACCTTGATGGCCACCCTGTTTAGAACAGCACATACCTGTTGTACTTTTATGGCACGCTCCGGCTGCCCCAGTGGGCTATACACTGCCTGGAGGCAGGGGTCCTCCCGTCACGCTCAGGTTGCATCCCCAGTGCCTAGCACCTACGTGATCAATACTGAATGAACATCTAGATGTGGGTGCTTTTGCATATAGGATTCCTAATGACCTACCTTCATATGCCAAGTTCCCAAAAAAGGTATGTAAATTGGGGTCCACAGCACCCTCTTTCAGTGCGACAGCCAGTTGTGGGAGGCCTGGCTGACAGCCCCTGCCAGTCCCTTTGGCCCCACCACTCTTTTCATGCTGAGGCCATGCTCTCTGTCCCTGCCCCTCCCCAGGCTGCTCCCAGCCACTGACCTAGCGTGGGTGGGAGTTGGGGGCAAAGTGCTAGCCCATCCCTGCCCTGCATGGGATTCTTCTCCTGGGCAACTTTTGCTTGGGGACACACGTGGGTGTGTCAGCAGCTTCCTCAGAACCGTGCTGCAGTTGCAGCCTTTTCCCATGCAGCTCCTCTTCTCTCCTTTTCCCCCTCGCAGAAGTGAGAGCCACATGGCAATGTGGCAGCTGTCCTGGCCTAGCCCTGCTTTCCCACTTTCTCTTTCACAGGTGTGTCCCCTCATCTGTTACACTTCTAATCCCGTTTTGGCATCAGCTTCCCAGGGGCTGCTTTAGAACCTTGAAATATTCCAGACATGACCTTCAACTGGAAGAGATTAAAAAATGCATACCACCTGAGCCCTGGAGCCTTTGGTTTACCACTCACAGCTCTGATCACTGGAGATACATTCCAGAACTCATTTAACATTTGCTCCCACTGAAGTCAGCAGAACACATAACCAGAGGCAGACACAGTAAAATCTGGCACATCCTGGGCCCGTGCTCCAGAAAGGCAGCCTTCAGTTCAGACTCAGGGTTCTACAAATAGCCAGTCATCAATCACTACCACTTGTCTTGGTACCAGGGACAAAATCTTATAGCTGCTGGTGACTAGAAAGTTTCATTAATTTTGTGGAGAATAAAACCTGCATTCTTCATCAGGAGAATTGTATTTTAATTTTGTAACTTGTATGATGTGGCATTTCTCCCTTCTCCAATTAAAAATCAATATGTATTTATTCCAGCTCTGCATAAGCTCCATGAATACCAAAACTGTTGTCCATGCTGTCTACTGCTGCATCCTACAAAAGGCACTAAGGATTATTTGTTGAGCAAATTGTCCCACAGATGCTTTCATATTATCTCATTTAAGCCTCAAAACAACCCTGGGAGCTATGTATTATCTTCATTTTACAGGAACCCAGAAAAAAAATCAAGTGACTTTTCCAAAGTTACTTGCTTGGTACTCTCCAATAATTCAGATGCCAAATACTCAAGCAGCCTATCTGCCAGGGGCAGAAAATTAGGTTGCTTATTGTGTTTGGTTAACATTTATTGAATACTCTAAGCAATGTTTTTAATCACATTTAAGAAGTAGTTAACTATTATTACCATCCCTGCTTTACAGATGATGCAACTGAGGTTTGGATAGAGTGACTTGAGGCCACACAGGTTAGGGACAGGGCTGAAACTCAAACACAGGTCGAGTTCAGAGCCCATGTTCTAAATCCTTCCACATACGGCTTCATTCCAACAACAAGAAACAATCATTTCTCCCCAATCAGATGATTGTTAAAGGAACAACAGTGTTACATCTTTGGGAGACTAATGAAAGGTCAATAAAACAAATGTGGTAGAAGTAGTAATCACAGGACAGAATCATGTTTTGCCTTTCTTTAAAAGAAAAAAAAAAATGTCAGTGTTCAGATAGTAGCTCAGAAAGGGGATCAGCATTGACTGATATCCTGTCAGTGACAGTGTTCTAGTAACACTATTACTGACGACTTAAGGCACTTACTTTAAGGTCTAATGACAAAAGAACAAAACACTATGGGCCAGTGTCCTCTCCCGCTGCAATCCAAGAAAATCTGTGTGCATGAGAAAGAGAAAGGGAAGGCAGGATAACATAAGAAAGCATGAGATGTTTTTCCTGAGCTTGGTGTTTCCGCTAGTTTTACATTCAACCACTTAAATCATACCATGTTCCTGTGATCAAGTTTAAAAAAAAAGCCAAATGTGAGTTTTTGGATTATCCACTGCTGTGGTATTTAGCTACTGTTAACACAGACAGGGAAGAACATTCAAAATATCGGATTTAACAACCAGCAGGGCCCAGTGAACCCTCTGCTCTGCCAGGTGTCACCCTCACGCCTTTAGTTGCTGGATCACAAAGAGGTAGGCAGGGGACAGGGTGGCTGAGGCAGTGGTGTGAGTATTCCCGGCTGGGTAGAAGTATTTCAACACGGTCACTGGCACAGCCATAGAGGTTGGCACAGCTAAAAGACAGCGCTGGACACAGGTTAACTGGGTACTGACTAATTTCAATCCTTTAAGTGAAAACGTTTGACATTGAACCTTTTCTTTATTTCACTTTAGATAAAATTATTTCAATAAAGAACCAGCTTAGAATATAAGAAACAAACTTCTATATTTTGACATAAAGGTCACTTCATTGTCATGGTACATTATTTTCTTTGAAACTCAAATTTTTCCTTTTAACCTGTCCTCTCCCTGGAATCTGATGATAGTCACAACCACCCCCCCTCCTGGAAGATTTATCCTCCTAGGTCTATATATAGACTTTCAAGAACTAAACAAGAAAATACTAGTAAATCCCACTTTATATAATAAAGAATTGAATACTCTTTATGTAAAGGAAGTCAGCAAGTAGAGTTGTGATGTCAGCTGCAGGCCTGCCTCCCCCTGACGGGGAGCTTGTGCATGTACCAGTGGGCTGTGGCATTTCCTTAAAGTGCCAGGCTCTATCATTAGACCTTTTCATAACACAAGTCAATTAAAACCTGGTTTTATATTGAGTTGATGAGCTTTGTAGTTAGCACTTTTAAGGTGTTTTACATCACAGTTTAGTTCAGAAGCAATCTTTGTCAGTAGGATGACTACTGGTCATAGGAATTTTTCCCTTTAGACATTGTAAGCAATCATTGGGGAAAAAATGGTGGCATTTTGAATTTGAAAACCAGTACCCAAACTAATTGACCCAGCAGTCAACAAAGCAATCAAAATCAAAACAAAATCAAATCATACCAGTTTTATAGTATGGATGAAATGGTAAGGGATTGATACTATCTTCCAAAGCTAAAAAAGAAAAAGAAAAAGTAAGCGACTTTTACTTGATAATTGTCTGTGTTGTTCGAATTATTTCCCATGAAGCATGAATTACTTTTATAATTAAAAACTAGTTACCACCACCAAGACTAGTAAAAAACAAGAGATTTTGAAGGCAGTTCCAGAACATTTATTTAAGAGCTAAGAAAGGCATTTCCCATAGCTATTAATTCAAAATATAAGAAAACCTCAAATATTTTGAATACTTAACACCTAGCCAGACTGGACACCCTGGTCCAGCAACGTATTTTCACAACCACCTTTTCCAGGGAGTGTTACCTTTTTATGGCTAATGAGCCTTTTTTTTTTTTTTTTTTTTTAAATTCTGCCATGTGCTAGCTATAGAGCTCAATGCTCACATCTACTAGGTAAAGCAGGCGGTTATTCTCATCTTAGACATGAAGACCGTGTGATTCAGGGATGTCAAGTGAATTTACTACTCAAGGTCACTCAGATTTTAGGTGGCAGTGATGGATTTGAACCTAGGTTTACCTGGCTGAGCAAGCCTATGCTATCTCCTCTATCTCAGTGATTCTACAATATTTTCTTCCTGCTATGATGCACATGGCATTTGACATTCCTAGGGTCATATATACGATTCTTGACCTGCTGACTATTACTTGAGCTCTTTTTCTCCCTCTCAAGAAAATAACACTGAAATGCTGAGTGATAATGCTTGTGGATGTAACTGTGAATCAATTCTAACTTATGAGACAGTCTATAAATATTGATACTTTAAAATAATCATTAGACAATGGCTTGTTTTCCATAGCTGCACACCACTCTGGAGAACTATCACACCACACTTCAAAGGGCTTTACACTTTACAAAAGCACTTTTCCATACTTAAAAAAAAATCCTCCTCACAGTGCTGTGAGAAGGGAGAAGACACTGCTTTAGAGGAAAGGACACTGGGCCTCAGAGACATTACAGTCACTTGCCAACAACCAAACTGAGCGAGTCTCTGCAGGGCCAGCTCCAGTCCCTTCCCCATAGCCTTTTAACATATGTCAAAGGACAGCCAGTGTAAAAGGTTGGGGGCATACTTTTAACCCACAAATTTCACTTCTACAAATTTTCTCAATAGCCACTATCACATTTTTTGATTGAGAAGAATAAAATGGATCTAAGGGTTTAAACTGTTGGTCAGAAAAGATACCACCAATATTTCCCTGTTCAATCACAGTGAGTGAGTAGCTCAGGGTAAGTTCTATTTTCATGCTACCAATAAAGTCCAGTACATTTTTTATATATACAAAAAATAATTTATAATCACTAATTTATACCATTTAATTAAACAATTTTATAAATTATGACATTTCAGTCAATGATGGACCATATATACACAGTGGTCTCATAAGATTACAATGGAGCTGAAAAACTCAGCGCTTAGCGATGTTGTAGCCTTAGTAACACTGTAGTGCAATGCATTAACAGTTTGTAGTAATGCTGGCGTAAACAAACCTGTGCTGCCAGTCCCATAAAAGTATAGCATGTATAACTATGTACAGTATGATACTTGATAATGAAAATAAACAACTGTGTCACTGCTTTATGTATTTACTATACTTTTGTTATTTTAGTGTATTCATTCTACTTATAAAAAATATTAACTGTAAACAGCCCCAGGCAGGTACTTTAGAAGGTATTTCAGAAGGCACTATTATCATAGATGACTGCTCCATGCATGTTATTGTCCCTGAAGACCTTCAAATGGGACAAGATGTGGAGGTGGAAGACAGTGATAGTAATGACCCTGACCCTGTGTAGGCCTAGGCTAATGTGTGTCGTAGTTTTTAACAAAATTTAAACAGAAAAAAAAATCTTTTAAATTTTAAAATAGAAAAGTTTATAGAATAAGGATATAAGGAAAATATTTTGTACAGTTATACAATGTGTTTGTCTTAAAACAAGTGTTATTACAAGAGTTAAAAAGTTGAAAAATACTTTAAATTTAGTGTAGCCTAAGTGTATAGTGTTTATGAAGTCTACAGTAGTGTATGCTAATGTCCTAGACCTTGACATTCACTCACCACTCACTTACCCAGAACAACTACCAGTCCTGTAAATTCCATTCAGGGTAAGTGCTCTGTACAGGCATACCATTTTTAATTTCTTATATTGTATTTTTATTGTAACTTTTCTACCTTTAGATACACAAATACTTAGCATTGTGTTACAATGGCCTCCAGCATTCAGTACAGTAACCACTGTACAGGTCTACAGCCTAGGGGCAATAGCTACACCATAGAGCCTAGGTGTATAGTACCACCTAGGTTTGTATAAGTGAACTCTTATGATGTTTGCACAATGACGAAATCACCTGATAATGCATTTCTCAGAACATAACCCTTCATTAAGCAATGCATGACTGCATATAAATTATAAAGTGTTATATATAAAGTCACTTAGGACTAAAACCCTAAAGAACATAAGATGTTGTATTTAAATATAGCATAACCATTTCTAAATATTTTTCATGTTGTAAGTATAAATTAAGCTTACTGTGCCTAAAAAATGAACACCATCACAGTACATTTTAAGCTATGAGCACTTCTGCCAAACAGTAGGTTTAATTGGTCATCAGTGCTTTAGGCCTCTTGGAAGGAAGCCTCGATGGCATATGTAGGGCATTCCCTGTGTGTGACACTACTTGTTCTCAAGCCAGGGGTCTACATCTGCTCTTTCCTTGGTGCCTAGCTTCCACTCCTATTTTCCCAAAACCATACTCCCTTGATCTCAGGGAAGCATTTGTGATGTTGACCACCACTGTTGAGAATGTATTTACTCCACACGCTGGCACAAAGCAGGCACTCAATGAATGAATGATAGTTCATGTCCCTGAATACCCAGTCTTTACCCAAACTCTTCTCATGTCTCTTCTGAGAACCTTATTATTCTGGTAGTCTTCCAACACCTTCTGACTGCTCTGTCAGGTATTTCTCCTTGTTTCTTCTATACCCATCCTCTAAAAGGGAGGGCCTTCCGAAGTTTTAATCTCGGCTTGTTTATTCTTTTGACTACGTATCACCTTGAAGAAACCTAAGCGATCACCTTTATGCATATTTACGCAAATCTTTCCTCAGTCCTGAATTTTCAAGTCTCAGTATCATATTCCAAACTATATGTGCTTGCTAAAGCTCAAAAAATGTTGCCATGCACCCTTTACCTATGAAGTTTTTCAAGGCATACTGTCTTACACATTTTGCCTGTTTTGCAGAATGTTTTATACACAGCATAGACCCTTACTACATTTTATTTGCTTTCATTGGCTTATATAGATCTATGCATATGTGAGCTGCTAAACTCTTTAGCTTAAAAACAAATGAGAAACCAAGGTCCCATGTTCTCTGACAAAGAGCCACAGTTTCCAAAGAGTGTGTGTGTGTCCCAGATGGCAATGCAAGATGATCCATCCACTGGAACGTGGAAAGAAAATATTAGAATTTTTTAAATCTCACCCTGTGCATGCTTTATAATTACAACTGAAATACAGACATACAAATGAATATTTACATTGGCAGTACATAGTCAAAAAATTGTTTTTACTGACAGGACTTTGTAATTTAAGTGTAGAGAACAATGGTCCTGACCTAAACTATAGTTGTATTCATGCAATACCATTTGCCAGGGGATAAAATGCAGCATTTCTAAACCGTCTGACATCTAGGAGCCTACTAAAACATAGAACACAAATGCACCATATAGACAGAAGACTATCTCAAATCCAAGTGTAATAAAGATATCCTAATGCCTATTCTGACTCAATATTCTCCCCACTTAAAATTTATAAGCATGAGAAAGATAAGAACAAATAAAGATCAAGCAGTTGGTATGCTAAAGTAAGTCAATATAGAAGTAGATCTTCCCACTTGACAGAACTTGCTCAAAGTAGAGAACTATCTATGGGTTTCCAGCACTAAATTACTGGATGTCAGAGGACCGCCGTGTGAGAAGGAGTCTTAGAACTTACCAATTCGAACTCCTGCCCACTGCTATAAAACCCTACTACACTGTCACAGACATGATCAGGCAGCCTATTTGCTAAGAACTTTACAGAACAAATGTGCATTCCATAAAACAAGCCATTCTGACACAGGATAGATCTAGATGTTACGTTTCTTACAGGGAGGTAATCTCCACCATGGCTTACAGATCAAAATATACAGCATTTCCTCCAAGTGTCTCCATTCTAAACATGGTTTACATTCAGTCTATCCACCATCCTAAACCTCTTCCCATCCCTGTGTGGAATCTAGCCAAGCAGTGTTTCACTTACAAGCAACAAAGACACCCAGAATCAAACACCAATTTCACAGAAAAACTGGCTATCAGTGAATGAAGATGTATGATTAAGACATGTGTTCTTCTAAACTGAGGCTGCATTCTCATCTTTTAAAGCAGAGAAATCATGCTTGACTCATGGTAAGACTGCAATAAATACACTGGCTCCTACATGAAAAAAATGCCAAGACAGATTGCTGTCCATATTTTGTACTCATAAAATGCAATTTTTTTTATAAATCCTAAATAGATTTACATTTATTCCATTTACACTGTTTCTTGTTGGTTTTACTTAGCATTTAAGCTTGAAATTTTTCTGAATTGTAATTCTGTATTAACTTTCCCTCTGTAGTTTGTATCGTCTGTAAACTGGTAGCACACAACACATACATAAAGTGGACACAATATGAACTCAATAGGTTGGCACACATCTATTAAACTCAGTACAGAAGTTCAAGATAAATTTAAGTCCACTCAAATGTACTATTGTCTGTAGAGAATCTTGCTATCAAAATTACCATAAGTTTCTCTGCCTAGCTAAAACTGGGATGCATTATCAAGCTGTCCCTTGATTTTAAGTATATTTTTATATGCAATTCAAAAAAGAAAAAATACTTTGTAAACTATAAAGGGTTCTTTCTACACATACAGCATTGCCTGTATGAACATTCCTCTTATGGGTTTAGTAATCTAAAAAAGCAAATCCAAGAAAGTTTATTAAAAAGCAATCAATAAAGCAATGAGAATGGTTTGTTGCAATTTAGGTAATGCTACATTTAAAGACAATTGTTTCAGGCTCAGTCATAAACAAACATTCAAGTAGGCATTAAGATCATTCAAGTAAGTCAATAAGACCATTCCTGTTCCTAAGGATCCCAAAGAAGATCAAAATATATAATGATTAAAAGATTATTCCATTGGAAGAAGTAATCCGAGCAAACTGGACAGCATTAGCGAGAGGGTCCGAAAGAATGGAAGAGGAGAAAGACGGCACGTAGAGCCAAGAAAGGGGTAGTGAGTTACTCAAAGAACAGTACTTCACACTGGCAAGAGCATGGGATGAAGTATGGCAGAAGGGGCTGGCTGGAAGCACACACCGAGGCCAGATGGTGAAGGACTTGTCAGTCACAGCCCAGGAGTATGTGTTTACCCGGTGGGACACAGAGTGCATCTAAGGGCTTCAGAGGAGGGGATGTGACTCAAACTGTGTTTTATGAGAATGTCTCTTGTTGCAAGGAAAATAAACATGATTAGGTGAAAAGACTAGAAATAAAACTACACATGAAAGTAGTCCAAGGTCTGCCTGAGGAAAAAAGAGGTTCACAGTAAAAAGATAATCTATGCATTAACCTAGAAATGAAGAACAAATTTATAATTCTATACTTACAATATTCTCTTTTGTGCTTTTTGAAAATCAAGAAACAAATTACTTATCTCCAGTCTACTGGATAGATTTCTCTCCTTATCACTTTCCTAGACTGACAGTGGTTCAGACTTAACATCAAATTCTGCAAATTCCTTTAGCCTTGTGAGTTGTCCTTTTCTGTCCAATTTAAGAAACTCTGTTCCTATCAGAAATATTCTTGGCTATTCAAAGCAAGGCTTAAATAGTCTATTTTGTTACTATGAAAATTCACATATGTAAATATGAAATAATAGAACCTAATAAAATACAGATCAGAAATAAGATCTAGAAACACAAAAGGTTATTTTGTTACTATAACTTGCTAAACTGACTTAACCTAATAAAAACTACTTTTACTATTTCTTCATAGCAGACAGGTATCAATCAATCAAAACCAAATTTCATTAGTTTTGAATAAAAAACATACCTTAAATGCAAACTGTAGTTGTATACTTTGTCTCATAGTTAAGATTCCCAGCAAGTAGTGCAGATACAGCATATAATTTTGTACACCATAAAATAAGTTATAGGTTTCACAACCCTAGTTATCTGATGTTCCCTGGCAACTTTCAGTTCTTTCTGGTTTACTGTGGATAGCAGATTGAGTGTAAGTTAGAAGACCCCAACAAATAAATGGGCAATAGATAATTCACAAAATAGAAACTCTACCTGGCTAACAAATATAATTAAAATTGTTCATGTTCTTTATGAGTTATGGACTTCCACATTAAAAAGAAAAAAAGTTAATTTCCACTAGAAATCAAGGAAATACATTACTTCAACTATCAAATTCATGAAAAAGTGCCAGTATTCAAAGGTAATGCAATAACACTCAAACACCATTGGTCAAGTGTAACCTGCCCCTATATGCTATCTAGTTTGCAACTCCAGTTCTCTCTCATTTTCTATTTTAATAAAAAATACACTCTTCAGCAAGAGCTTTAAAGTTTATGATGCATAATTCTAAATGGGGAAATAAAGCATTCTACACAAATTAGAGAAAACCTA
This sequence comes from Varecia variegata, assembly GCA_028533085.1. Lineage (NCBI taxonomy): Eukaryota > Metazoa > Chordata > Mammalia > Primates > Lemuridae > Varecia > Varecia variegata. Next base: position 51,110,971 of record CM052438.1, on the reverse strand, counting down.
AATGTCCAACAGGAAAATGTTAAAAAATTATAGCAAATCTATCTAACAGATCCTTATACAGCCACAAAAACTCCACTTACATAACATTTATAACATAAAAAACCCCACTTGTTATGATGTTAAATGAAATGACAAAGTACAAAGACATAATATGCAAAAAATGACTACAAAACTCAAAAGTATGTTAACTTAAAAAATACATGTGTGCAGACATGTGTTTGTGTGTGGGAAGGGGGAACAGAGAAACACATACACACACAGATACTATTTGCACAATGTTTCTGTGCTGGTAAATTTTTAAAATTCAACTTTACTATATTCTCCAGATTTCTATAATGAAATATATTTCAAAATGTATTACTTTTATAATGAAGTAGAAGACAAAAAATATCATGTAGAGACATATTGTCGTTGGGATCATTTAGTGCAGGGGGCAAACATCCCTAAATACATCTCTTTGGGCCCTAGCAATATTGATTGCATTAGAGCAGAGCAACTTTCTTGGCTGTTAATCTACATTCATAATAACCTAGAATAACCAAAAGTTAAATTATGTACAGTAAACTCTGTTAACAGGGAAAGGTACAAGAAGTTGTAAAATGATCTCTATCAAACCAATACCAACATAGTATTTCAAATATAAATCTTCTAACATACTTGTATCATGTCACCCCCTCCTCCAAACCCTGAAAGAGTCCCCAGTGTCAGGAATAACTTGAACAATCTTCTGTAGTGTGTATGCATTGCACAATCTGGTCCCATTCTAATGACTTCTCCCCACTCTCATCCATGGGCTCAAAGGCTCTCATTCACAAGCCTTATGCTCTGGCTGACCTACTCACATTCTCTCAAAGAAACTTTATATACTCTCCTGAGCTTTTGCTCACTCAGCCACCTCCACCTTTATTTCCCTATTCACTCCTACTCCTCCCCCAGATGACTCCCCACCCTTCCAGGCACAGATCGACTTCTTCAATCTATAAGCCATATATATATATATATATCTCCTTTCTTAAGTTACTATCTATAAAACACACCAAGCATTTAATCATATAGCCTAAAATTATGTAAATAAATATATTATGTCCAGAATGCATTTTAATTTTTAAAGATTAGGATCTTTGCTATATTTCTTTGTATAATATATTGTTTTCATATAATACTTTATAGCTCATAAAGCAACTTCACATATATTACTCTTAATAAATATACTGATTTAAAAGAGAGGGCTTCAGTTAATAGTATACAGAAAACTTCTCATTCAGATAGCTCATCTCCCAAAAATCTGGGATAAGGATAGTCTTCCTTCCCCACAACCCTCAAATAATACTAGCTAATGGTAGAATTAACGATTACTTCATACTGAAGATATACCCATGTCAATATAAATAAATGACTAAAGTCTGTCTCTATATGTGCAGATTTTATTTTATTTCTTGTTTTTATTTTCTATTTTTTTTTCCAACTTATCACTAACTTGATATATGTGCAGATTTTAAATTTGGAGCCATACTATATATTTAAAGCAAAAATGGAAGCTAAAGAATTGCAGTTCAAAAAAAAAAAAACATAACTCAGTAAACAGCTTATTAAAAGAACACTTAAAATAAAAAATATTTCAGTTTAACAAGGTAATCCACAGTGGATGACAGGTTGAACTTTTATTAAAACATCTATTTTCTCTGTTAAATACATAGATGTTTTATTAAACTTACACACTGGAAGTTCTTAAGACTTTTATGAAACCTTTACAATAGATAAAATTAAGGCAGCCTAAACTATTTTATTAATAGCATGTAAAGCCACAGCAAGCACAACCCCCTAGCACTGATCTTCATTGTCATACACTTTAAAAACATCTAACCAAAACCAAACCAAAAAACTAGAAATCAAGTACAAATGAACTAATTCAGACTGAGTAGTTTAAATATAGTATTTCAGCTATATTTGGACTGTGGTTGGTCACTGTATTATAGAAAAAGGCCTTTACATTAACCACATTTAAAAATAGGTACAGTATATTACATATTTTAATAAAAATTTAAAAAAGGATTTTTAATAAAATAGTAATGTTGGTAAATTCTATCTTATTCATGCTACATCTCAGATTTGAATTATGTGATTAATTACCTATACAGTATCTTTAATATAAAGCTAAAAGTATTATCTCAAATCTTAGTCAATGTCAAAGACATCCACCAATTAACTGACCTAAGCATTTTTCATTTTAGTATTTTTATGTTAACAGACAATTAATTTCCCCTTCCAACAACTCACACTTACTCTATATCATAAGGTTTCAAAATGATAAACTTTTCCCATTCATTCTTAAGGAGTATTCTACAGACCCAAAGTAGACAAAGACTGCAGGGAAAACAGTGAGAAATGAAAGAAATCTCTTGCCACCCTTAGAATTACTGAGCTAGGCTCAAAAGACAATTAATTCTAAGTTTAGAAAAGGGAGGCGGGGCGGGGAAGAGGCAATACAAAAACCTCTTAAATGTAGAAGAAATTAGACTAGTTTAGTTTTCTTTAATATCTTCTTTAATAAGACATTACAGCACACAACTGAGCCCCCAGTGTGTCAGTTAAACATGGGGATATATATCCATATGAAGAGAATGGAACAAGTTGAATCTTAACCCCATTCCTTTTGGCAACTAATGGAAATACAGAATACAAACGGACCAATTCTTTCTCAGTGTATTTTATCAAGTCTTTGAAGACACCATAACAGTTTTATAATTAACTTTTGCTGCAATCTGTTAAAGAATCTTCAAATTAAGTAACATGGATGTTTTTAGACTTGTAATTTTATCCTTATAGCAGATTTAACAAACACAATAAAAAGGGGATTGATTGTAATAATCCCCATATGAAGAATTAATGTCTTATGTAAGATAAATGCAGCTATTTACCTATCACTGAGATATAGAGTTAAATATGGTGTCTTCAGCTGCTTATAAAAAAAGGGTTAAATACAAGAACAAAAAACTTTCGTTCTGAATTACAGTCAGTAAAACAAATGAAAAAAATTAAACCAAAACTTGTGAATGGTTTTAAATGATTTGTTACTAAACATAAACATACATATGCTCAAAGCACTTTTAAAAACGTTTAAATTGTAATTTAACCAGAACTTCTGTAGTACCCACAAGAAATTAGGTAAAATTCTAATGTTCTGGTAACCAACATATTAAGAAACAACAGATGTTAAATCTGAAACTTAAATTAAATACATGAAACAAAAGAACTGTATTTTAAAGTAAAGGTATATAAGAATAGGAGTCGCTAAGAAACTATCAGCACTGAAGCTTTTCATTGGAAATATTTTAAACTTACAGTGAAGACAAACAAGGTGGGCAGTATGCAGAGCTACAAAACAAATGCAGTGATAAATTACAGCAGAAAGAGGGAATGCATTTGGTAATCCACAGGATCAGATATGCAGCTCTAAGCAGTTACCAGTAAATATTTTAGTGTTCTTCCTATTATGTTAATTTTAAAACTTAAACTGAGGTACAGCAGTTTCACTTACACAAGAACTGACAAAAGCAAATTAGAAGAACCCTAAAATTGGTCTTCCTATTAATTGGGTAGGATTTATGTTATCCATCTGAACAAACCCACTTCCCCATCCTTAAATCCAAAAGAATGTGAATATTGGCCTATTTCAATACTTTTCTAGTTAATACTTAAGTCATATGGTACAGTCTTTGATTTTAGGAAGCAACACAAAGTAAAATCCTAAAATCAACAACTTAGAAAAGAAAGAAGAAAGAAGGTTCTGGGAATTAACCCAGACATAAGTCATTCCAATCTTCCTGTTAGTGCAAAATCCATTTATAAAATTGGCCAAGTGGTTAATAACTTCCAAAAAACTTCTTCCAAAATTATGTTTCAATTTCAAATTAAAGAACTTGAAGAATTTCCAGAGAATCCAGCATCATTTATAAAAGATAGATCTTTACCAGTTTACATTTGTTCTATCTTACTTTGTATTAAACAATGGACTTAATGATTATTTCATATGGCATATACTTCAGAATCTAATCCTTCAGAAGGGCTCACTGATGATCCAACCGCTTTTAGGAATTTATCAGTATCTGCAGGGGACAGCTGGCTGGCAGCTAGAGTCAGGTCATACAGTAAGTTTAAATATTCCAACATCAAACACAGGAAATGATCACAGGGGGGCAATGATACCCAATTGCAATACTCTAAGGCAGCAGATTAGTCACTCTTCACCTAGATCAACAGCTGCCAATAAATTTGTGTGGACAATTTTAATGAATGAGTCTCCTCTAGTTTAACTAATGAACTTGCCACTGAGCTGAGAAAGGGAGGTAAGAATTGCACTTGCAATTCTAGCTGATAAATTCATTAGACTTTTATAAGGCAAATAATGTAGAAAGTTAGAACAGAATTTCTAGAACCATTTATCCTGTGATGTTGTAAAATCAAAGTACTACTTTATTAAATGAGTTATTTTACACAATATGAACATCAATATAATTACAATTGTAAAAAAATTTTTTATAACAAGGATGGACTGATTTTCAGGTTTCCAAATCAGAGTCAACTGTACATTTACACAGAATTGTCTTTGCATGAAGCCCAAAAGGGAACAGCATAAAAATGAGTGTTTCTGTAGCCCCTTTATTTTTGCTGATCAACAGTTTGTTAGAAAAGCAGCTGCAGGTTTGTTACCTAAGGTCTGAGACAGTAGAAGAGTCAAAGGTGTCATGAATTCACCTATAAAACATAAAAGCAAAATTTTCAATCAATGTAACCACTGAAATTTATATGCATTTCAAATGTCTAAGAAGACTATCAAAGTAGTCACTGATAGATTTATCAACTGGACTTTATAAACAGATCTTTGATGAATTTACTTTATTTATTTATTTATTTTTTGAGACAAGAGTCTTGCTGTTCTGTCACCTGGGCTAGATCAGCCTAGCTCACAGCAATCTCCCTCCCTGGGCTCAAGAGATTCTCCTGCCTTAGCCTCCCAAGTAGCTGGGACTACAGACATATACCACCATGCCCAGCTAATTTTTATTTTTATTTAATAGAGAAGGGTATCTCACTCTTTTTTTTTTTTTTTTTTAAATTTTCTTTTCAACAGAGCTTATGCTAGAGGGTATCTTCACTCTTGCTCAGGCTGGTCTAGAACTCCTGAGCTCAAGCGATGCTCCCGCCCCAGCCTCCCAGAGTGCTAGGATTACAGGCGTGAGCCACCAACCATGCTTGGCCAATCAATTTACTTTACTTTATTTATTTTTTGGAGACAGAGTCTTGCTCTGTTGCCCAGGCTAGAGTGCCGTGGCATCAGCCTAGCTCACAGCAACCTCAAATTCCTGGGCTTAAGCAATCCTTCTGCCTCAGCCCCCCTAGTAGCTGGGACTACAGGTATGTGCCACCATGCCCACCTAATTTTTTCTATATATTTTTAGTTGTCCAATTAATCTCTTTATATTTTTAGTAGAGATGGGGTCTTGCTCTTGCTCAGGCTGGTCTCAAACTCCTGACCTTCGAGCTATCCTCCCGCCTTGGCCTCCCAGAGTGCCAGGATTACAGGTGTGAGCCACCGCACCCGGCCTGAATTTACTTTAAAAACAAATAATTCTCACACACACACACACACACACTCCCACCACCTATCCCACAATTTAGGGGAAAAAACCCAGTCATAATAGAAAGCATAAACTGATGATTTTCAAGCAACTATCAAGTTTATACAGTGCATGCCTACATTTTGCCCTATATTTTAACACTCAGAAGCTCTGCTAAGCATTGTTAAGTAAAGTAACTGTAAAAAGGTACTCAGGAACATTGGTCTGCATCATTTCTGGGAGGGAGACCCTCATATATCTTCATAATCACTACTTTCTTTAAGCTGATAAGTCTCTTCCATTCCTGGAACAAAGTTGACCAGCATCTACTCATCCCGGCATTTTTGGCTAAAGTAGTAAAAACTTGGATGTTTCAAAGGCATTGAAAAAAATGGTGTGGGGAAAAAGGACTTTTAACAATTGTAAAGTGTTCTAGTAAATTGTAAGTAACAATTGTAAAGTTCTAGTAATGAAATTAAGTTAAACATTAACTTTAAAGGGGGAAGCAATAAAGTCTCACAAGGCAGAAATTAATTTCACAATTACACAGGATAGTTTTGGTCCTGTATACAATGCTGACATTGACAAACCAATATAAAAAGAGGTCAATTACCTGTAAACAACTTTATGCCTGAACATCAGCCAATTCTGGAGGAAGTGGAGTCTTAGGATGCTTGCTCTCAAAGTGCTGCTTGAAGGTCTTAGGGTCTGGCATTTGTGTCTAATAAAAAAAAAATTGTGCAAAAAAGAAGAGCTTTACTTTATGAAATAAAAATGTGTTACCTTTTAAAATCCTGAACTTGCTCATGATAGACAATTATCACAAAATACTTTTAAATTCCTACAACTTAGTGGTTGGCATATGAAGAGGGGCTCTGTGACAAAAATTCCTAACATTCTCACATTTTATATACAAAGAAGGGGTAGGTCACACAGAATGTATACTGTTCATCTGATCAACACCAAACAATAGGTAACATTTACTGAACCCTTACTACAGTAAACACGTTACCTTAATTCTCACAGAACCTTCATAGTCATCTTCAGCATCTCCTATAATCCCCATTTTACATGAAAAGGAAACTAAAACCCAGAGTTCAATTTGCCCAAGTCCTTTAACCTAGCACTAGCTACTTCAGCTCTCAAATATTACGGTATACTGACTTCCCTTGGCAACGACTTTCAATTATTTATTCTTCAACACATTCAATTACACAAAACATGAAATAAAATTTTTGGTTTTGAGTTTTTAAATATGTGAACTACTCTAGTACTTTTAGGTCAAGGTATTTCTTCATCCCTAATCTAGTAAAATTTTATTTTCACCCTGCCTCTTTCTAAACAGAATAAGAAGCCCCTCACTTTCATTATTTTGATCGTATCAAAGCTTGCTATCAATATTTAACATAATAGAGTCCCTCTCTTAGATTATCAAGAACTTTCCTATCGTTAGTAATTTCTACTTCATTGAAAGTGAGTTCAAAAGATGACAAACTTCAGTCTAGGAATCACATCTTACCAAGATCCTTCCCATTCATATCATCAATTCTACCCAGGTATAGGGCCTTGCAAATTATACATATGTATATGTATTGGACTAACCCCACTATGCTTTTTTCCTTTGGCACTGCCATTCACTAACTTCAAGAGTAATGAGCTTAAACAAACAGGCAAGAAAGAGACTCTGATTTGGAATTTCAGAAGCACTTCTTTGAGAGGCAGTATATAGTGGTCCAGAGGGTGGACTCTGGAGCTGGATTGCCAAGGTTCAGATCCCAGCTCTTCTTACTAGCTGTGTGACCCCACATAAGTTATTTAATTCTAGTGACTCAGTTTACTCTTCTATAAAATGAGAATAAAAGTACTTTATCTCATAGGGTTGTCATGTCGATTAAATAAGTGAATACATGTAAAACAACTGATCTGTACCTGGCACACGGAAAGCACTCAATAGTAGTTGTTATTACCACTATTTTTCAAATCTAATAAAACACATTCATTCCAGTAAAAGCCCTTAACATGAATATACTCTATATAGTTTTGCAGACCTCCTAATTATAGTTAGTGAAGGAAAAAAAAAAAAAGCCAATTATATAACCAGAGGTGTATTCACTAGCATCTTACATAGCTATAAACTAAGAATGTAAATCTGACTTCCTTACAAAGTTCAAAGTGTATTATATGCCGTTATGAAGACATCTTTATTCTCTATAAAGGAAGGGATTTTGTTTTGCTCTTTCCATTTCTCCACCACCTAGAGAATTGTGCCTGGTCATAGGAGCCGTTCAAAAAATATTTGTTAAATGGGTGAATGAAAATGGATTCCTAAAATAACCAGCTCTCAAATCTATTTCAAGTAAAGCATCTATTTTGTTACAGTTTCAAAATTTTAATCTAGGCCGGGCGCGGTGGCTCACGCCTGTAATCCTAGCACTATGGGAGGCCGAGGCGGGCAGATCGTTTGAGCTCAGGAGTTCAAGACCAGCCTGAGCAAGAGCGAGACCCCGTCACTACTAAAAAAATAGAAAGAAATTATATGGTCAGCTAAAAATATATATATAGAAAAAATTAGCCGGGCATGGTGGCGCATGCCTGTAGTCCCAGCTACTCAGGAGGCTGAGGCAGGAGGATCGCTTAAGCCCAGGAGTCTGAGGTTGCTGTGAGCAAGGCTGACGCCACGGCACCCTAGCCCGGGCAACAGAGCGAGACTCTGTCTCAAAAAAAAAAAAAAAAAAATTTTTTAATCTATACAAACAAGTTTATAATGAAAGAATTGCCCACAGGAAAGCTATGTCTTTCAATTCTCCTTACCCTACAGACAGTGCAGGTATATATTAAGGCAGCTTTGGCAGCAGCCTTTTGGTCATGTCCTTGTTTCTTCTTTTGTCCAGCTTGCTTTTTGGCATTTTTCTGCTGAGACTGGATCTTCTGCTGTCCACGAGCCATATCTAAAAACAGAAGGTGAGACATTAGAGTGATTTACTCTAATACGGAATAATCTAAGCATAATTACTTTCTCCAAGTAGAAGCCTTAAGTCTTATAGAAACATCTGGCAACTTAAAATATATGCATTTTCAAACTCTCATGTACAATGCTACTAAAGTATCCACTGGTACAACCACTATGGAAAACTGGTTGGTAGCTGTCTACTCTATGATCCAGCAATTCCACTCTTGGTATAGAGCCAACAGAAATGTAAATATTATATACACCAAAACATGTACAAGAACATTCAGAGTACCTGTTTCAAAACCAGAAACAATATAAATGCCCATTAATAGTAAAACAGATACAAAGATTGTATACATATCTTTACAATATTTATACAAGGAAATATTATGCAACATTCAAAAAAATTGTTACAGGCCAGGCAGGGTGGCTCATGCCTATACTCCTAGCACTCTGGGACGCAGAGGCGGGAGGATGGCTCAAGGTCAGGAGTTTGAGACCAGCCTGAGCAAGAGCAAGACCCCCGTCTCTACTAAAAATATAGAGAAGGAAATTAGCCGGACAACTAAAAACATATAGAAAAAATTAGCCGGGCATGGTGGCACATGCCTGTAGTCCCAGCTACTTGGGAGGCTGAGACAGAAGGATTGCTTGAGCTCACGAGTTTGAGGTTGCTGTGAGCTAGGCAGATGCCACAGCACTCTAGCCTGAGCAACAGAGCAAGACATTGTCTTAAAAAAAAAAAAAAAAAATTGTTAGAAAACTTGGTTGTAGCTCCATGTTAACGAAAGAAGCCAGTTACAAAGAATTTACATTATATAAAGTTCAAAACAGACCAAGCTAATCTATTGTGAAAGAGGTCACCTTGGGGGTTATGGGGTAATGACTGGGAAGAGATAACATGAAGGGGACTTAACCAGTGCTGAAACTGTTCTATATCTTGAACCAAGTAATGGTTACACAAGTATGTTTACTTGTAAAAATTCATTTAACTATATACCTAAGATTTGTGCATTTTATTGTATGTAATCTTCAAAAGTTTACCAAAAAAAGTTTAGGTTCCTCAATCATTTATTTGATCACTTTGCAAAGGTACTTTCCCCTCCCAGTATTCATTGTTGTGACTTGTAATTCTTACAACTTTAAGAGAAAATAAGAGCTGTCAGCTAATCCTTCTAAACGAGACCATAGGAACAGGTGGGAACTGTTCTCTTAAATACTTAGGTTTTATAAAACTGTTATTCTAAATTTTTCTAAAAAGTTGGTCTTTGCTGGATTGCTGCACAAATTATAAAATAAGATTAAATTAGTTCCCAGCTGAGAGAATGAATCTGGTAAAAGGGTTCTTTTACAAAGTCAAAAGATACCACTTTTTTACTGCTGATGGTCTAAAGTGAACCTAAATGGGTTAAAAATAAAAGTAAGCAACTGAAAAAAGTTACTTTTACTTTTCCATTAAAATTAAATGCATCATTTACACCATAAAAGTTAAATCCATTCATAAGGGGTCTATAATGAATCCCAAGTGCTTTTTAAACATATTAAAATTAGATCGTAAGTAGAATTCTATGTATAGTTTTGACTAGCATTGTAATTAAATTCCAAATCACTGCAGGACATAAACACACAATGCATCTACATCAACTTCACTAGTAAATAGTGTTGGCTTTTTCTGACTGGAACACTAATTAGCAAATGGATCTGAGGTCAAAGCATTTCAAAGAAACAACAAAGTTCCCCCACACCCGCCAAAAGGAAAAATAGAAAAATAAATACACTGATTGGAAAAGTTCCCACTAGCATTAAACACTGAACTGAAAGTCATATAAAATATAGAAGAGGATCGATGCTTTTCTAGAAAGTCAGAATATTTTACCAATTACAAAAATGTATAGTATGCTAGCCTAACATAAGAACCCCATTCCCACCAAACAATGGTAAATATTACCAGCTGTGTTAGTCCTTAAAGACTAAGCTTCCATTTTTGCATTTTTAAGATCAAATCCTTACTAATCCTGAGCCAAATGGATTGATTTTTAAAAAACTATATTTAAGTCCATATGCTTTGGCAAGTTTACAAACCTATTCCCATGGAAACAGGTTTGGATACGTATGTATTATTTGAATGATAGTCATCAGGTGTTCAATCTTTATGTATACCAATGTTTTATTACATTCTTAATGTCTGTGTCTTAGTATCAGGACTTTATATTAGAATACTTCAGTCCTCTTACACATCCTAACTCTTTCACACAATATATGTATGCTAATATACTTATTTTGTGGGTAACTTAATTGTTTCACATTGAAAAAAAATCTTATAAAATGGCAGGCCACTAATTCCAGAAGTTTATTATCTAGAAGTTATTAGCTATTTTAATAATATTTTCTGTAAAATATTTTTACACCTGTAAAAGCAGTGTCATTAAATACACAAAATTATTTTTAACTTTTGCATTTAGGACTTTCCCTAAAATATAACATTATGCAATAGATTTATCTAACAACAGTAACAAAAAAGCCAGAAGAGCCTTAATAAATAAAAGGCAGTAGTCGCTTATTCTTAAAACAGAAAACTTAACACCAGGTAAAGGAAATTGAACCACACAAGCCAAATGCGTGGGGTAGGCCCCTAACTTCTGACAACACACTGCATTGATTTCCTTTCTGAAAGCAGAAATGCAAAAGAACAAACCATCTGCTTTTGGACAGCTCAACTTAGGACTTGCTCTCAAGCCAATCAAATTTTCTACAAAATCTTTAGCATAACTGCTCCTTGATTAAATGCGACAAACTGAAGGGCAAGAAGTCATTTATATGTACAGGCTAGTTTTAATGTAACTCCTATTTAGTGTGGTTTTCCGAGGGAGCTGCAAAGAAGGAAGTAGTAGGACGAACAAGTTCTTAAATGAGGAGCTCTCGCAGGAGGCAACAAGTAACCACTGCCCCAAAGATCCTTTTAAAACCAACACAAATGAGTAAGAAGAAAAGGATTTTGGATCCAGGAAGTAGGCTCATTCTCCATAACCATCTGAAAGGAAGAGGCCCAGGCAGTGTTCAACATCCTGACCCCAGCTTTTAACTACATCGTTTTGGGGAGAGGAGCAGAAGCACGCACCAGGAGTAAGGTCTACTTCACCCAACACTTCACTGACTCCAGTTGCAGCCTGGCGCACCTTCCTTCCCAAACCGGACTCTCCGGTCTCTGGAACCCCCTCCTCCTTACTGCCACCGAAGGCCACACAGCCCCCACCTACTTGCCATTCCTCCAGGACCCTGGCCCGAGACGCGCCTCCTGCAGGCCTTGAGTGCCCAAAACCCGGCCCCTACGGCCATGGGGAGCCCCAGCCTCCAGCAACCGACCAGCTGCTGTCGCCAGGGGGTAAGGTTACCGCTCCGCTCCCGCGGCTGGCCTGCGACCCGGCCACCTGCAGGGCCTGGCAGGCGCCCGAGCTTCCCCTCCTTCCAGTGGCCCGCGCCGGGATGGGCCTGCCCTGCCGCCCCCAGGGAGGCCGGAGGCCCCTCGCGACCAGCCGCGACCCCTACGGTCCTCACCACCCCCTACCCCGGTTCCGGGGCGCCCTACGGCGTCAGCGGTGTCCCAGCTGCCGCTCACCCGGGCCGGGACAGTCTTGCGTCGGAGAGACAGCGCAGCGCGAGAGGGCCGGGGGAGGTCGCTGGAGGGAGAGGAAGAGGGAGCGCGCCCAGCACCACTTTGGCCTCCTCTACCCGCCAAGGAGGGAAAAGAGGAGAGCCGGGAACACAACAGCCCGCGCCTCGCACGCCCGCCGCCGCCGCGCGCCCGCCGCCGCCTCAGCCTTAGGGGAAGCCACTACGCGTCGTGCCCGCGCACGCTGCGCCGCTCTCCCAGGCGCCCCAGCACCGCCTGCTCCTCGCAGCCCCGCCCACCCGCTTTCCTGCGGCGGCCTCCTCCCCGCCCCCACCCGCTCACACGCCTGCGCCCCTTCCGGTCGCGCGGGCCAATGGCAGCGCGCCCCTATTACATAAGCGCGAGGGGCGGGCCCTGGCGGACGCGAACTGCAGGGGGCGCCGCCCTCTGTACCCGGGCGTTCCTCGTCTCCAGCGGTTTGTGTTCTGGTGGCTTCTCTCGGCCCTGGCAGCCGCGTGACCTCGGCCTGGCGCGTGACCGGCTGTAGCGTGTTTCCGAGATCGCTCGCTTGCTCGCTCAGTCACTCAGGCGGGCGGCGGCCCGGCCTCTGGCCCCGCGCCCCTTCTCACACGCCGCCGTGTCTGGCGTGCCCGTCTCGGCGGCGCCCTCCTGTGCACCGGTTGAGGGGCACCGGCCGGGGAGAGGATCCTGGGCCGCCGCGTGGGCCACCGACCCCGGACACTCGCCGCCCGGACGCACCCGCTGTCCCCGTCTGCAGTGAGGCTGGAGGCCGGCGGCCCTAAGACGGACGCGCAGCCTTTGTTCTCTCACTGGCACCCTTTACCTCACTCACACGGAAACCCTAGTTATTTTATCAAGGTGGGGTTTTAGTGAGTTGTACATTCAAGCCTGACAGCCCCATGAAAAATTACTGGCCAGGCCTCCCTGGCTGGCTTGGTAAGAATATACAGCACTGAGTTGCTAATATTTGTGGGAGGGATGGTTAAATTTTCCCTCTATCTTTTTCTTTCCAGGCAATGGCAGCAAACTTTCAATATCTGATCAAGAACAATGGCGATTGTAATGATTATTACATCTGCTGATTATCTGGAAATGGCATTTTAGACATCGGCTTTATTGTACATCTCTACCCCCTCTCCCCCCCCCACACATACATTGGTTTCTAGTTAGATGTATTGGTGACAAAAAGAAAAAGGCTTTTGCTTTTGATGTTCTCACTTTGCCCATAGTCTCCACTCTCCCAACCTGGCTTGTCAGTGCCCAGGAAATGTTAGTTGAATTTTAATATATCCCAAATTACCTGGACTGGGATGTAGATAACACAGAATTTTTGAACTAGCCAAGAAGGAATTAACTGCCTACTGCATTTGACATTTGAGTAGGATGGAATACGATATGAAAGAAACGTGGCGTGCAGTGATCTGGCTGTGTTGTCCTATCTATCCTCATTTCAGCTCTCCTCACCTTCACTTATGCTCTGGACAAGATTACATGTTTAGATTGTATTCATATCTCTCTTGTGCTAGATTGTAAAATCATTTTCATTACTACATACCCAGTGACTAGCAGGGTGTTAAACATAGGAAGCATTAACTAAATGCATATTGACCAAATGAACTGAGTGCGTTTAAAGAGAGCAGGTTTTTAAACTGACAAAGCTGTAGCTGAATCATCAATAGTCACCAAAATTATAACAGTTGTATTAATGTGGCTGATAGAGGATGAAGTACTTGGAGGCCCTAGAGATAGGAAATCCAAAGAGCTGTCTGTTTGACTAGCTGTGAGTGACAGTGAACAGTGAAATGTCGCTGACAAAAATAAGTCTCCTTAACTAGAGAGGTGACTCCTCTTGTGATGTAGGTTAATATGTCACTCTTTACCATGGCCTAGATGAAATATCCATTAAAGCCAGTTTTTCTTAAAATTTTGAGTCATACTTCCTTTGAAACTTTGGTAAAAATATGGACTTTGCCTCCAGAAAGTTCATATACATATAAACTTATTCTCATAGGTAGAGTTTCTTAATATCAGTACCTTTGAAATTTGGGTTGAATGATTCTTTGTTAAGGGGATCTGGATGTGTCCTGGGGATTGTAGGATGTTTAGCCACACCCCTGTCTTCTACCCGCTTGGTGTCAGTAGCACCCATCTCCAGTTGTGACAACTAAAAACGTCTCCAGACTTTGTCACATGTTCCCTGGGGGTCAAAATCTCCCCTGATTGAGAACCACTGCCTAGAGGATATGGCATAATGGTAACTTTATGTGACGGTTAGGGCATTTAAAATACAAAAAAATATATATGAAAAAAAGGAATGGGTAAGATACAACATCTGTGAAGTGACAAACAGTAAGTGAAAGGTAAATGAATTTAACATTACTACCAGATGGTGTCCTGCTTATATTACAGAAATGTGACAGCAAATGGGAAATAAACTCCTTAGAAGGATTTCTACGCACATTTCTGCTTTTAATTGTGAATGCTACAGTACTTCTCCTATTTTTCCTCTTCTGCCTTTAGACAATTACTCAAGGTTAATATGCAATAAACATGTGCCTGTTTTATCCAAAGTCACAAGCAGATTAAAATACTTCCCTGAAAGGCTTACTTATTATTTGTATTCATGTTGGATATTCAGAGATAAAAGGAAGTGTGATTAATCAACATTATTTCCCAGATAAACAGATTATTCTGACAAATTTATAGTGACAAGTAATACCAACAGCAATAATGACAACAGTAAGCTCAAACGTTTTCTTTGCTGGCTCTTCCTCCTCCACTCATTTTCTACTTGTTGACATTTCTCAAGGATGCAACCTGGATCCTCTTGTCTTCTTTATAACTCTTTCCCCAAAGGAAATCTCATTCACCGTTGTGGCTTTAAATAACAAACTTCAGATGACCCCTACATTTCTATCTCTAGTTCAGACCTCTCTTCTGAGCTCCAAATTGACATATCCAAATGCTTACTTTCCATCTCCACTTTGATGTATTATAGACATTTCACATTTAATATCATATTGATTCTGAGAAGCCATTGATTGTAAGTCACATATATGTTCATTAAGATAAAAAAAAATTACTGCCAATGGAACTATGACATAATGCTAAGATGCCCTTGATTCTAAAATACATCTTGATTTCAGAAGTTAAAATGGATTTAAAAAATAATGTGACTTATTAGATGAGCATCAAAAACAATGAAATACTTAGGAATAAACTTACCAAGAGAATTGCAAAACTTACATTCTGAATACTAAACAACTTTGTTGAAAGAAATTAAAGAAGACCTAAGTAAATGGAAAAGCATCGATATTCATGGATCAGAAGACTTAATATTGTAAAGATGCAAATAATCCCCAAGTTGATCTACAGATTCAATACAATGCCTATCAGAATCCTAGCTGGCACCTTTGCATAAATTGACAAGTTTATTCTAAAATTCATATGGAAATTCAAGGACCCCAGAATACCCAAAACAATCTTGAAAAGAAGAACAAAGTTGGAAGACTCACACTTCCCAGTTTCTAAACTTACTACAAAGTGTTCTTTGCTGGGCACGTCTATGCAAACCTACCCACAAAGTCCAAGGAAGCTGAGAGGCTGACAAATCCAGTTTCTCTGAAAGAAACATTTAACAGGGATTTTACAGACAGACCCAGGGCTTAAATACTGAGGGAATGGGTAGAACAATTGAAGTTGACCCTCAGGGTAAGGGAAAAATTTGCCCAAGTGCAGCATTTATGGTAAGTTTTTGACCTAAAGGCAGGATTTATGGTAAGTACATGAAAGTAGAAATCTTAGAGGGATTCCCAGAACTGGGGCTAATGAGAAGTCAACATGGTATATTAGCATACAAAATGGAGTTATTTTATCTTCCATAATCTACCCCCCTAATCTGGCTCCTACAATCTCATGTGCTCTCCGTGATGGTTCCTAAGTCTTTAGAGGGGAGAGTGTGGATGACACATTGCATCAGTTTGTTTTCTACTTGTAAGCAGAGGCTGCAGCAACAATACAGACAACAGCAGGCTTTGTTGAATCATCTCTAGTCTTCAGAATACCATGATTTTAGTTTTCTCAGAAGACGTAAAACCATGACAGATATATAACATTAGTAATTTGAACCACGCACACAAAGATTATATCAAAAGAGAATTTATTTATATGCCAGGATGAAAAACAAAATTAAAAAAAAAATTCCATTAGGGAGCCAACTAATAACATCATGAAGAAAATTAAAACCCTGTTCTTCTTTAGAGTCTTATAGCAAGGAAACAATTCAGGACTTAGCCCAAATTGTAGGCAAATAATAAAAACTCAAAAACAATGGTTATAGCTAGAATCTAATAATGAGTATACTCTAGTTTTCTTCTGAAACATAATTTTTCTCTCTCCAGTCTCCCCATTTTTACCAAGGGTAAATCATAGTAGGACCAATTTATTTGCAAAATAAATTTTAGTGTCATTAAATGTGGCCTGATAATTTGCATAAAATGCAGCAAGAATAGTGATTGACCATATAGGCTCTTTTAAAGTTGGCTTTGCTGGAACTTTCATAAGGAATTTCCGATTAGTCTTTTTAAAATCCTTGAGGTCAGGAAGCCAAGGGAAAAATTCACCATCAAACTGGTAATACCTGTACGAATTGCATGAATCCCTGTTTTCTGAAGTTCCCAAAATACCTTGAGGTTCCTGGGTCTGTCAGAAAGTGACATTCTTTACTTGCCAGGTCAGGAACCTTGTAAGGGATCCATAAAGATAAGGTATCAGGCCAGTGTTTCCAAGGAAATTTTTATTGTCTCTCTAAAGTCAACTTCAATTCCTCAAAGCAGTCTGGTCATATCTGAACATATGCCATTCCAGTCAAAGCCTTGGTAAAATAACTAGTGTTTCCAACGTGCCTTGTTCCAAAATAAGACATATTCTTATTGACCTTCTGCAAATGACGGTATTGCAGTAAAATAAGAATACTCAGGAATAGTTTCCAAATTTTGGAGAATTCAGGTAGAGAGAAAGGTAAATCTTTCTCACAAAAGTATACTTTACCCAGATGCTCTAAGCTATAAATAGCTCAAAAGAAAAAAAGGTTTTCTTGACTCTTCTTCAGTCAGAGTATCAGCCTTCCAAACAGGATGTTGTCTTTTCACATTGGAACTGCCATCCGCAAACCAAGGAGCTCTTTGTCGGTCGGGTGAGAACTGTTTATCAGGCACTGTAGAATCTAGTAGCTCTTCACACGGTTCCAGAGTCAGTCCGAAGGAAAAAGGGACTCCCTGCTTGTGAGTATCTCCTTGCACTCTCCAGGTAGCATTGAAACTGCCCTTTATAAAATTAATAAAGGGCCACAAGATGGGAACCATCATAGGGGAAATAGATATATAATGAACCATTGTTCCCTAGCTTGCTTTCCTATAATTGCTTACTACTCAGGAGTCATATAGCTGATGGTCATCAAGATTCTGAACTTTCTTCATTACTCCCATAGATAACATCACCCTTGTGAAACCTGAGGCTAGGTTTTTGAGATAACTTCCAGGCCCTGCATTCTAGTAGAATGGCTGGCCCACCAAAATCAGTGGCAAATACCAAGGAACTGACTCAACTCATCTTGCGACCCCCACCTAAGAACTGACTCAGCAAAGAAGACAATTTCTACACTCCTACAATTAGTAACCCAGCCAATTAGCAGACCCAATTGCCTAGCCCTTTGCCCACCAAACTATCTTTAAAAACCCTTTCTTCCAAATTCTCAGGGAGAGGGATTTGAGAATGTCCTCTTGTCTCCTTACATGGCACCTGTGATATTAAACTCTTTCTCTGCGGTAACCCCGACTGTCTCCGTGTATTGGCTTCCTCTTTGAGCAGTGGGCAATGAACCTGGTTGGGTTGTAACAGCATCATCCTATAAAACCATTTCCATTTTATTATGGAACTCTTCTGGGCACTGCTATCTCCATTAGAGTGTCTCTCTGACATCACCTAAGACAGTATGGGTACTTCAGGTGTCAATATTATTTTGTCTTTCAGTCATAGTGGTAGCTTCAGTTTTTGTCCCATAGCAAGGCAGTAAATGCCCCTGAAATGGAAATTCTGTAGTCCAAAGTCCCAGTAGTCATTGCTGGAAGGTGCTCACAGGCTTTTGCTTCACTAAGGGCTATCAAATAGAGAATTTGTCACTACCACCAGCACTCCAGCTTCTATTCCATACTGTGTGGGCTCGGGCAATCTTACTGGTTCCCATTTAGCATGTCCAATTAATATTGCTTGAAGGGTGAAGCATGCCTTCTGTTTTACACTACTAGGTAGGGGATATGTTTCCCAGCCAGATACAATGTCCATTCCCATAAAACACTTTGGTAAAGGAGACACAACTACTTTACGTAAAGCCTCTTTAAACATTTAACTCATAATCCTATCAACCTTTACATTTTATGTTCTAGTCACAGGAACTTCTATTCTCCACCCCCAGGCCATTTTATCCTCTAATGAAAAAGGATTTGGGTTCCCAGCAAGTGGTGGAGACAAAGGGCCCAGGACCCTTTTGTCAATGTTTCTCTGGATTAACCCACCCCAGGCAATTGTTGGTCAGCTTTCTCATTGTAATCTTGGTCTTCTGATTTTTTAAAATGTCTTCAATCTGGGGTAAATACAGAAACTGGTTTGGATCCCTTTAATGTTGGGGGACCAGCAGGGGCTTCCTTTGGTCCACCCAACCTTTGATAGTATTGTACTAAGACCTTTGTTTTAACCGCATCAATTTCTATTTTATTCATTCCATTTTATAATAATCATATAAAGATTTCCAACCTTCTTGGACAAGTCCCATGATTCTTCCTTTCTTTTTCCTCTTAGTTTCACCCCATCAATGTTTTCCTTATTCATCTTATTTCTTAATAACCATTTAAAAATTTCCACTTTCCTGGGATGAGTCCTTTGACTCTCCCTTTTGCCTTTCTCCATTTTCTTGTTAATTGACCTAATGCTTTTATTAGCATCTGTAAGACCCATGAGGGGAAGCTGAAACAGCAAATTTGATTATGCTTCCTGAACTGTCTTTTGGTTTTGGAGCAGTAAGTTTACATGAGGTGCCCGTGCAAAAGGGGCTCCTTTAGCCACAGCACTTACCATGACCTGGGTAACAGGCATATTCAGCAGAGAAATATCAAGGTCATCATAAAGCCAGTCCCACATGGCTTGCATATGGAGCATATCAGCTGCTTCATCTGGGGTGTTCCACTGGGCATTTATAGGTAGAGTCAAACAGTTCCCCATCTCAGTAAACTGACTTTACAGTGGATTTTATCCAATCCATGAGGCTGACTGTTCCCTCAGGAATAACTTCCTGTGTGTCTGGATCACATACAGCCATCTGCAATTGTTCAATAGTGTGCCATGGGTCCTGCCTCAACCCAAACATGCTCTTCCACTCTGGCATTTGAACCTAAAGATACTGCCCCTAAATCAGTTACTCTCATAATCCATTTTAGTTAAGGTTCCTCAGGAAGCTGATACTGATCTACAAAATAGAATAATTTGTTCACACTACGCCCTCTGGTTTCAATAGTTACTTGGTTTTGCCCTTCTCCCACATTGACAACCTTCTTGGTAACTACAGGTCTCAGAGGTACTTTCTGTTGCCCAGCATAATTTTCTCCTTTGTGGGTATCTTTGAGCATAGTGGCCTGAGCTCAGACAGACCCACACCTGAGCTTGGTCCAGCCTCAAGGCCAGACTTAGCCATTCTCTTTTACTTTCATTTTACCTACTATAGATAACAATAACCAATGGATTAAATATTTCACTTTTTTCTTGTTGGTGAGGACTGAGCTCTGACCTATTTCTTTTGCCCAAATTCCTTTCTAAGAGGCCTGGTGAATCATGCTTACAAATGATAAAATCTCACTAAACTGGTTTTATTAACCTGATATAATGTGGTTTACTTCCCAATCTGGTTCTGGTGTAGCAATCACATGAGAGACAGAAGACCCCCTTATCTTAACTCAAGCATTCTAGCAGACCCCTGTCTTAACTCAAGCATCCTTTCCACTGCCTTCAGGCCCTTAGACAACTTTTTCAACCAACTGTCAACTAAAGAATCCCTAAACTTATAAGGTCCCACTTTGAGATGTCCCGCCTTTTCAGGCAGAACCAATGTATACCTCCCATGTATTGATTTATGATTTTTCCTGTAATTCCTGTCCTCATGAATTTATAAAACCAAACTGTAATCCAGCCACCTTGGGTGCATTTTCTCAAGACCTCTTGAGAACTTATCCCCCAGGCTGTGGTCACACACATTTGGCTCAAAATAAATATCTTTAAATTATTTTAGGGTTTGGACTTTTCCATTGACATTGGTTTGTATTTCCTTATGCATCCAGTGAACCCACACCCTGGGAATTGGATCCATCTGTAAATTCCACTGGTAACGTTGACCTTAAGTAACTGAGTGCAGCACAGCTGCAGCTCCATGCCATGGTGACCACATGGCCACCCAGGAATAAAAAGTTCCTCATCTCCCACCCTTTTATCCTTTGTCCTTTCATCAGTTAAGTTTTATCTATATCATTTTCTTTCCTTTCATTTTGAAACAACCTTTAACCTCTAAACTAGACAAAATTATTTCTTCTTTAGCAAAAATCACATCCTCTTTTAAAAATAAACTTCTTCACCCAAAACACATCTTACTTTCTTATTTCTTTATACAATTTTCTGCATATAAAATTGTTTTTTTATATCTAGTAGTTTTAATTACATATATTAATTACAATGTTAACTCTTGGTAACATTTTTTTTTTAGTGAAAAACTTTGGAAATAAGCAATTGCAATTATGTACCAGATGTAGCTCACAAACAAATAAAAAAAAATCAAAAATTTCACAGAAGCAATAGTTTGTGACCTTAAAATATATAGCAGAGGTAGTAGCCTAACTCTGTGTGACCAGCAGACCAGGCGAAATTGTCTCAATTATATTTAATTATGACAATTCTGAATACATTCCTATTTTACTTTACCAACAATTTTAAAACTACTTTTATTTACCAAAGATTTCTAAAGTCACATAAACTAAAAGGCATTTGAGTTAGTTTCTATTTTACTGATAAAAATATTTAGGCTGGACTTGGTGGCTCATGCCTGCAATTCTAGCACTTCAGGAGGCCAAGGTGGGAAGACAGACAGCTTGAGGCCAGGAGTTTGAGACTAGCCTGGGCAACACAGTGAGACCCTGTCTCTACAAAAAATAAGAGGCTGGGTGCAGTGGCTCACGCCTGTAATCCTAGCACTCTGGGAGGCCGAGGCGGGAGGATCGCTCAATGTCAGGAGTTCGAGACCAGCCTGAGCAAGAGCAAGATCCCGTCTCTACTAAAAATAGAAAGAAATGATCTGGACAGCTAAAAATATATATAGAAAAAAATTAGCCAGGCATGGTGGCACATGCCTGTAGTCCCAGCAACTCAAGGGGCTGAGGCAGAAGGATTGCTTAAGCCCAGGAGTTTGAGGTTGCTGTGAGCTAGGCTGACACCACAGAACTCTAACCCAGGCAACAGATCGAGACTCTGTCTCAAAAATAAATAAATAAATAAATAAGAAAAATCAAGTGAGCATTGTGGCACATATCTATAGTCCCAGCTACTTGGGAGGCTGAGGCAGGAGGATCACTTGAGCCCAGGAGTTCAAGGCTACAGTGAGCTATGATTGTAATGTACTACTGCACTCCAGCCTGGGCAACAGAGTGACACTCTGTCTCTGAAGAAAAAAGAATAAAGAAAAAGTGTTGTACTAGCATAAGAATAGACATATAAATCAATGGGATAGAATTGAGAGTCCAGAAATAAACCCTCACATCTATAGTCAATTGATTTACAACACAAGTGCCAAAAAAATTCAATAGGGTAAGGACTAGTCTTTTAAACAAATGGTGCTGGGACAACTAGATATCCATATGTAAAAGAGTAAAGTTGAATATCAACCTCATACCATTTACAAAAATTAACTCAAAATGGTTCAAAGACCTAAATGCAAGTGATAAAACTATGAAAGTCCCAGGAGAAAATATAGGAGTAAATCTGCATGACTGTGAGTTAAGCAAAGCCTTCTTGGATACCACACCAAAAGCCTTAGGGACAAAAGAACAAATGTAAATTGAACTTCATCAAAATTCAGAACCTTTGTGCTTCAAAAGATGCCATCAAAACCATGAACAGGCCACTCACAGAATGGGAGAAAATGTTTGCAGGTGTGGGGGAGCGACCAGCAAGCCAGGGCAGCGGCCCGCCCCGTGGGGCAGAAAATTCTGAACTGTGTAGCTCTAGGAAACGAAGCATTGGTTCAGAAGCAGACAGTAGACTTGTTACAAGTGCATTTGTTGACCATGAAGTTAGGAAAACCTAAAGCGGGTACTTCCTGGAGCTCGAGCCAAGGAAAAGCCTATGAGAACAAGCGCAAAACGGACTGGCAGCGGCAGAAATGGGGAACGACCGTTCAATTGGACTTGAACTTGAGCAGACTGAGGAGCAGCTTGGGGGACAAGCCCTATAAATGTACTGAGTGTGAAAAGAGCTTCGGTCACAGTTCAACTCTTTTTCAACACCAGAAGATCCATACTGGTAAGAAATCCCATAAATGTGCTGATTGTGAGAAAAGTCTCTTTCAGAGTTCTAATCTCATTCAGCTTCGTGGGACCCGTAGTGGGGAAAAGTCCCATAAATGTGATGAGTGTGGAAAAAGATTGAAACAGAGCTGCAATCTCATGCAGCACCAGAGGATTCCTACTGGAGAGAAACCCCGTCAGTGTGATGGATGTGGCCCATGTTCCCACCTTATTCAACTTCAGAGAACCACGCAGGGGAGACACCAATGCAGTGAACGTGGCGAATGCTTCAGCCAGAGCTCTCTTCTGAGGCAGCACGTGAAGGTGCACAAAGAAGAGAAGCCTTGTAAAACCCGGGGTAAAAATATCTCACTTGACCTCTTGGAAAGCTGGTACAGGAAGGAAATCGGTGGCTCATTTCCGCTAAGGGGCACTGCGTTAGCCCTCTTTAAAAAAAAAAGTAGTGAAAAATAAAAGCAATCTCATTTAGATGCTTTACAGTAGAGCGTTTAAATACTGGATCCTTTCCTAGCATGGAGACGTTGGGAATTTAATGACATTATTGGGCTGAAAGAAACTATATGAGTCCAGCTGCCCTCGGCTCTTTTTTATGTGACATGGAGCACAAAGAACTGAAAATATGTTTTGAGAGTCTTAAGATCCTTGACCTCATTTGGCATTGCTTCCTGCATCATTTTGACAAAAACCATCATGTTTTAGTGACACATTTGTGAAAGTGCAGGCATGCTGATGATTACTCAGTTTTAGGATATCTTGTGGAAAAAATAATTAAATACAAGGAAAAAGAAATAAATTCCATTAGTTTTGAAGTTCCACAACAGATGAGGTTTTATGTTTGTAAAGTTTTGTAGTATATTAACCATTGGTTTATGAGTATGACTCAAGATTCAACATATTAAAATGTATTCAAGTTCACAGATTTTTAAGCAACAAGGCCCATCACTCTACGTTAGCTTTCTTTTGTTTCTTCCCTTCTGCTTATGGATAATTATTAATTAAAAGAGTAAGAAATTTTGTTTTGTTTTTACCAACTTCATAGTAAGAGATGCTACAGAATCCAAAGTGAGAACTGAGTTAGACCTTAAGTCTCCTATCCCTACTAATACTGTTCTTTTACTGCTGTGTCACTTGTTTTCCTGAAGTTGGGATGGATTTATGTTGATCCAGCCCCATGCCCTTGACTCCTTGGCATTCTCTTGTGCTCTGACAAACTGAGCCAGCCTTTTAGATCCACATGAATAAACGAACCATATTTTACCAACAAAAATCTCAGCTTGCTTCTTTTTTTTTTTTTTTTTTTTTTTGAGAAAGAGTCTCACTGTGTTGCCCAGGCTAGAGTGCCGTGGCATCAGCCTAGCTCACAGCAACCTCAAACGCCTGGGCTCAAGCAATCCTTCTGCCTCAGCCTCCCAAGTAGCTGGGACTACAGGCATGCGCCACCATGCCTGGCTAATTTTTTCTGTATATATTTTTAGTTGTCCATATAAGTTCTTTCTATTTTTTAGTAGAAACGGGGTCTTGCTCCTGCTCAGGCTGGTCTCGAACTCCTGAGCTCAAATGATCCACCCGCCTCGGCCTCCCAGAGTGCTAGGATTACAGGCGGTGAGCCATGGTGCCCAGCTTAGCTTGCTTCTTGCTAATTAAAAATCTACAGTTTACACATCTCCCTGCCTTCAAGACTGTGAGCTTTAGATAACCCTGCTTATCTTAAATGTTTGTAAGCAACAACAGTCATTTAATGTAAATGTCAGTGCATTGTAGCTCCTTTGAAATTTAACTTTTTCTTCATTTCATGAATTGTTTTAAGAAGTCTAGCAAATGTGTTTCTTAACTTCCATCAGAACTGTACAAGGTGTCAGACGTTCTGATCACCTTTCAGCTCAGGTTTTAATGTCTATTGAATGCTAACATTCTTCTGATTTTTTGTATCTTTTGTATCAGTCCCTGCTGTATTGATGACAATTATTCATAAAAATAAAAAATATTTTGCATGCTAAAAACATTTGCAAATTATATATCTGACAAATGACTTGTATCTAGAATATATAAAGAACTCTCACAACTTCATGGAAAAAAGACAAATAACCCAATTAAAAAATGGGTGACAGATGTCACGAGACATTTCTTCAAAGAAATGGCAAATAAACACATGAAAAGATGCTCACCATTATTGGCCACCAGGGGAATGCAAATAAAAATATGACCTAGCACATCTCACTAGGATGGCTATAATAAAAAAGACAGATGATAATGAGGGTTGGAGAGGGTGTGGAGAAATTGAAAACCTCATATATTTCTGGTGGGAATGTAAAATGATGTAGCTTCTTTGGGAAATAGTCTGGAAGGTCCTCAAAAGGCTAAACAGAGAGTTATCATATGACCTAGCAATTTCAATCTTAGGTATTTACCCAAGAGAAATAAGAACATACATCTACACGAAAACTTGTACATAAATGTTCAAAGCAACATTATTCCTAATGGCCAAAGAGTAGAAACAACCCAAATGTTCACCAACTGTTGAACTGATAAATAGTGATATATCCATAAAATGGAGTATTATTTGGCCATAAAAAGAAATGAAGTTTGGATACATGATACATCATGGACGAACCTTGAAAACATTATGCTGAGTGGAAGAAGCCAATCACAAAAGATCATACATCTTCTGATTCATATGAAATGTCCAGAATACGCAAATCTATAGAGATATAAAATAGATTAGAGGTTGCTTAGGGCTGACAGAGTTGGGAGAAACTGGGAAGGTACTGGTAATGGTTATGGACTTTCTTTTGGAGGTGATGAAAATGTTTTAAAATGGATTGTGATGTTGATTGCACAACTCTGTGAATACACTAAAAACCATAGAATTGTATATTTCAAATGAGTGAATTGTATGTTTTTGTGATTTATATCTCAATAATGCTTATATGAAAAATGTGATTTAGAGTAATGAAAAATGAAATGTCCAATATTTTCTTCATTGTCATGCCCATCTACTTCTCATCTAGTCTATCCTACCTCAGTAAATGGCACTACCGCCTGCTGAGATAGCCATTGCGAAAGGCTAGTTGTTAGCCTTGGCACTTCCCCACTCCTCGGGCCCCATTTCCAGTCTTTACCAAGCCATGTTGATTCTACTCCAGAATATATTCTGGAGTAGAATCACCCCGTTCACTTTCACCCTCTCCACTGTCAGTATGCTAACCCCATCTCCATCTTTCATTTGGTTTGTCTGGGACAATAAGCTACCAGGAAATGGAGAACTTCTCCAGCTCCTCTTTGATAGAGTCACCACTCAACAACCATAAGGATCTTTCACAAACGCAGGACTGCTCGTGACACTTCTGTGCATAAAGCCTTTCACTGGCTGTCCATAGCACACAGAATGAAACTCAGTATTTTCATCATGGCCCACAAAGCCTTATCTATGATCCTGATACTCTTCTCTCTTGCTGTGCTCCAGCCTCAATGGTCTTTTAGTTCCTCAAGCCAACCAAGCTCTTCTTTACCTTGAGACCCTGGCAGTGCTGTTCCCTTTCCCGCCACCACACCTACTTTCTAGCCACTTTTCCCTTCCATTGTCAGTAACACATTCTCAGAGAAGTCTTCCTTCCTGAGGCCCTTCCTTCCTTGAGCCCCGTCTGATTGAGGACTACCTGCACTTTTCATCCTTAGCATTTATCATGCAGTGTCTTTTATTGTTTCATGTACGGTTTTATATATATACACACACATAGACGATGTATATGTATATACATATATTTGTAGAATTTCTTCTTTCTATTTGACCCCTAAAATAATGACATGCAGCACTTATATTATACTATCAACCAGTCACTGTTATATGTGCTTTATATATTTTGATTCATTTGATCCTCGCAACAACTCTTAGGTAACTAAGGTACAAAATGGTTAAGTAAGTTTCCCAAGATGACACAACTAGTAAGTGGAGAAGCTAAGATTTGGCTGCTGGCAATCTGGTTCCTGAGGCTGAGCCACTGTCCTCTGTGTGCCATAAGAATGGGTTCTGTGTCTGTTCTTTTCACCCATGGGAAGCCAGCATTTAGCATAGCACCTGGCATGAGGTAGGCACCCAATAAATATTTGTTGAATGAATATATGTCAGAGTGATCCCTTTAAACTAGGTTAGGAGGCCTCCTAGGTATCACAGAGCATGCTGTACCTCCCTAAAAATAGCAATTATCTCACTGTGTTGTACTTGCCTGTTATATAGCTATACCTCCATAGATTATGAGCTCCCTCAGGTCCCCAGTTATATTTTGTTAACCAGCATGTAGTGCAGTGCCTGGCACATAGTAGGTAGTCAATAAGTGTGAATGGATGGAATCAGAGATAGTGGATTATGAATGAAATTACAAATATCAATGACTATCACTGAGGCCAGTGTTTGAAAATGAGTACTCCTGTCATCTAGTTAAAGATAGAGACTTGAAACATGCATTTGCCTCTACCCTCTCTTGAAATCACACTAAAAATAACAGTAAAGGAATTTATAAGAAGGCATACACTCGTGAAGACAAAGAAAACAGAAGGGAAGTCTATGTGGCGGGATTTTGGAAGCTGAAAAGTAAGCGAACAAGTGGTAGCTGACTTAGGAGAGGAGAGGATTTCTGGACTCGGGGTGGCAACAAGGGTGGGTGGGAGTAGCAATTCTGTACTGAAAACAGGGGGACTAAGTGAGCGTTTAAGATCAAAGTTGAGAGTCCTTTCCCTCTTCTTCCCCGTCTGAGTCCTAAGCATAGGAGCAGACGATCCTCACACCTCTAGTCAGAAGATTTCTTAGGAATTAGGACCCAACGTAATACAAATACTTAAAGATACTGGTATCTGGGGTTCTCCAATATGTCTGCACAGCCAGGTCACCCTGCAATGCATCCCACATTTAAAAAGTGCTACCTACATGCACAAATCTTCCAGTCAGATGTCCAGTGCCCTGCTCTTAAATGTGGTCAGGCAGCCAAGGAATAATCAGACATCTGAGGAAAGCTTCTTATATAACAGTCCTCAAGCTAGCAAACAGAGAAGAAAGCAACTTGAGAAAACAGACTATGCTGGGAGAAGAAAACTTCAAGAAAACCATCAGAGAGATTTCTGATATTGACCTTAAACAAATCATAACATAGCTCATCCTGGATACTATTTTAAAATAAAGGAACAATGAGAGACCAACAAAAATAAAAACGATACTGGAAAATTTTCTCTCTCTCTATCTGCTGGCAAAATGTAAACTCAGTAGAAAGGTTGAGAGATAAAATTGAGAAAATTTCCTAGAAAGTACAACTGTATTTGAACAACACAGGTTTGAGTTGTGTGGATCTCCTTACATGTGGATTTTCTTCCTCCTCGGCCACCCCTGAGACAGCAAGACCAACCCCTCCTCTTCCTCCTCCTCCTCAGCTTACTCAACATGAAGACAGCAAAGATGAAGACCTTTACGATGATCCACTTCCATTTAATGAATAGTAAATATATTTCCTTTTCCTTAGGATTTTCTTAATAACATTTGCTTTTCTCTATTTTACTTTATTGTAAGAATACAGTACATAGAACATATAACATACAAAATAAACATTAACTGACAGTTTATCTGTAAGGCTTCCAGTGGGCAGTAGGCTATCAGTAGTTAAGTTTTGGGGGAGGAAAAAATTATACATGCATTTTTGACTGTGAGGGGGGGTTGGCAGCCCTAACCCTGCCCCACTCCCCATTATTTGAGGGTCAATTATAGTATGAAAATACAAAGAGATAGAAAATATAAAAGACAATGGTATTAAAGAATAATTTCAGAAAGCCCGATATCCTACTCATAGGAAGGAGAAGAGAGAAACTAAAGGAGAGGAAATAATTTTTGACAAAGTTAATAATGAAAATTCTACCACACTGAATTACCAACTGAAAGGCCCCAATGAGTGCTGGCATGATGGATCAGGAAGCCGCATACCAAGGCACATCTAAATGAAATTTCAAATATTGGGAACAAAGGGGATAGCCTATAAAAAAATCAGTTAGTTTCATCAAAGAATTAAGAACCAGAATGATATTGGACTTCTTGACAGCACTACTGACAATTAGAAGACAGGAGAGAAAGACATACAAGGTATCAAACTATTTACCTCCTGTGCACTCTTCCTCCTGAGATTATTGGACAATGTGCTCCACCAAAGTAAGGGAGTAAATGAAGAAAGTGGATGATGTGGGATCTAAGAAACAGGGGATCCAGTTCAAAAGAAGGATGAAGGAAATATGGGAGAAGAGAATGAGGATCCCAAGACGGCAGCCTGCAGAAGTCTAGGGACCAGCCAGTATGGTTTCATACAGGAGAAATTTCAAGTAAATGCTATTGGTAGACGACCTCATGAGTGTGAATTATGGAGAGATTTCATAACTTGGATTGAACTTGTAATAAGGACATTAAAAGAAAGCAAAAAATCAACAAAGCAATTCTCAGCTACTGGGAAGATTAAAAGTTGTGCAAAAAAGACGAGTTAATCACAGTGCGTTATACAGCTCAGCAGCAAATAGCATTTACATAGTGACAATGATGTAAATATGGATCTCACCACAATTCTAACTACAAATATAACTTAATTGGGAGGATAGGGAAATGAGAAGTCTGTATCTGTGATGGGGCCAAGTGGAGAGGAGGAGCTGAGGGCTAAATTCTCATCTGCCATAGTGGGAAGTCCATAGATAATGCCTGGAACTGGGGGAAAAAATTCAAGAAATAGTAGTATAAGACTGTTATTTAGAGATATATAGAAAAATACCAAAAGATTTAACTAAAAGAATTTTAAGTAGCTGCTTCTGAGAAGAGGGAATTTGGCAGGTGGGAAACTGCTGTTTTTCATAACTAGTGTTGTAGGACTAGTTGAATTTTTGAACGGTGATAAAACAAAAACTAAATTAACAAAATGATTTTTATTTCTAACACTCTTCTAGCCATGTTTGTTTTTAGGCAGTATGTGTGTCTTCACAGTGCTCTATACCTAAGAAAGATGGATGAATAAGTCCGGGTATTATAATAAGTCCAGATATTATTAGCACCCTTGGCATTTCCCTGCAATTAGAGTCTCTGCTTTTCATTCCAGGTAAGTATATGCCTTACGTTCCACCATTCTATTTTCCTGGTTCTCTACATACCATCCTATTGTTTGCCCCTCAGGCAGCTAAACAAACTAAAAAAATAGAGAAGAGGGCATCCAAATTTAATGTGCCCATCCTTGCTGTCTTTCCATTATTACTCTTAAGCAGGGGAGGAAACCAAAACAAAACAGGAAAATCAAGAATGGAATGATTCATTCTTCTCCAGGTAGGAATTCATACAGGTGGCTTTTGGGTGAGAGCTTTTGCCTTGATCTTAAGCATAAAGCTCTCTGATGGGTGGCCTTGGTTTTGTCTGAGATCTGTGTACTGCATTGGTGATGGCAGGATGACCCCATACAGAGAAATCTGTCTTGAGAATGGCTCCTGTAGTTTTTGCTAACTTTTGATGATCTGCAAAGGCTTTTTTCTAATATCTCCACTTTGAACCACCACTTTGGAAGAGAGAAGACAATAAAAGAAAAAAAAGTTTAGTTACACTCTGAAATTTAGCCACTTTTTGACTGAGAATGGTTATTAATGGTTTTAATTACATGCCTAATTATAGTCTATGTTTGATTTCAATGGTAGTTAAGCCATTCAGGCTCAGAAGAATTTTTAATGACTGATTCCCCAGATATAAAATAAAAGAGTTAATCTGAGTGACTTCCAAGACCACATCTAGTCCTTGAACTTCTATGACGCGATGATTCAACAGGAACTAAAGGGTTTTTTAAAAGACCTTTATTTATGAGAGGCAAAATAAAAGTCATCCAAAACTCCATCTGTATAAAAATTTGAAATTAAGGCTGCTTACTATTTACATGTAAAACGAAAATAAAATTTCTATATTTCATAGAGGAGGATTTAGTGATTGAGAGATAAATAGAAAATAGCATGAACACTTATTGAAAAGTCCATGACTGGACTAATTCCGTTTTTATATTTTCTGTATGTTATGATGTTTTGGCATTTTGGGGGCCTTAGAACCCTGGGGCAAGACTACCCCTCCCAGGGCTAGCTAATCCCCAAAGATAATAACAAATTGCCTAGGAATACACCTTTCATATACAAATCAACCAATTCCAAGTCTATATTACAACCACTTCCTTTATCTGACTCTCACATGCCATGTCAATGTTTCTTCTGCCTTAAATCACCCCAGGGCCAGATACCAGGCAACTAGAGACCACCCCTGTAGGCCAAAGCCTCCTGAAGTTATTCAACCTGGCCAACCCTAAACTGTTTCTTCTGCTTGCCTTGACTTCCTCTTGGAAACCCCAGTAAAGGCTTGCTAGGCTCTGTCCTGCTTCTGCCTCCTGACCAAACCTCCCATGTGGCCCTGTGTGGCATGGCATGCCCCTTCTCCCAGACCTATGAGTAACAAATATTTGTTTCAATGGACTTGGCCTCTCTCCTGTCATTGCTCAGTTACCTCCATAAATTAAAATCCCGTGGGTAGAGTGAGACAGTGACCTACATTCAGTTTTTAGTGTCTATGTAAACTGGAGGAATTCCTTGTTTTCCATGATCCTTATAACTGTAATTGGATGGTTTGCTTGCTTAGAACATCTTACAAATGATAATTCCAATCTTTTAACTTAGTCTCTGGGCAGGCCATGTAGCTTTGCAATAGTTCATAATCACACATCAAACCCCTAGACTGGCCCAGATGTCCCCAAATAAATGACTTTTATACTGAAGTATAAGGTGATAGAGGCATCTGGGGGTAGGGATGGAGACTGATAGGCAATCACTGCAGCCACTACTTGTTTCTTCTAGAACAATTGGTTGTAGAACATGCCCTATTGAGGCTAGGTACCTAGTATTATCTTCCCACGTAAAAGTTAATTCATTACTACCTAAAGCCTCCTAAAGATAATAGTATTCACTACAATTTATTGGGCACCTGCTATGTGCCTCTAATCCTCCCATCAGACCTTCGTGGTAGGTCTGATAATCACCATTTTATTGATGAAGAAACTGAGACTCTAAGAGATTTCTTGTTATCACACAGCTATAAGACAGTAAAGAAGACAGGATTGAGATTCAAAATTCATCTGATTCCAAACCTGACTTCTTTCCCCCTTACCACACTGCCCTAGAATGAATGCTGGTACAGAGAATTCCTCTTCCTTCTGGCTGTGAACTGCTAGACTGTGCATCAGATTTGCAATGGCCAACATTGGGTACCAAGATTCTTTCCATTGTCATTGTTACACTCTGCCACTTTTCTGGATTGCACGGGGAAATCTCATCATCTCTGGCTACTGTTTCTTAATCTGAGAATGAGGGACTTGAAGTAGATTTCTTTTACAATTACAATTTGGATTCTTAAACTAAAATTATAGACAAGTAAGAGGAGTGACACCAGCAAAATGGCCTACTGGAAGCCCCTAATGCATATCCTCCTCATAAAGACAGCCAGAACAGTGAATATTAATAAATAACTACATTTTAGTGAAAACAACTGAGAGGGAGCACCAGAGTGCATCAGAGAACAGACACTCAGACAAACACAGAAACTTGAGATGGTCACATAGAGAATGGAAGAAAACACCAGGTTTCCACCATCCCATCTGCCAACTGGGATCAGCTGAGAACCAGGAGGAACGACCCCCTTCAGCGAGGAGGCAAGCAAGAGGATCTCAGCAACCCCTATCCACACCTTTGACACCTACAGACCTCCCCACTGGAGTCCCCTGCAGTCCTCACTGGCACTAAGCCCAGCTGAGGGAGCTGCCTGGAGTCCACATTGCTGTGCTAACCCCAGAGAAGGAGCTGACACTGTGTCCACCTCCTGTG
This sequence comes from Varecia variegata, assembly GCA_028533085.1. Taxonomy (NCBI): domain Eukaryota; kingdom Metazoa; phylum Chordata; class Mammalia; order Primates; family Lemuridae; genus Varecia; species Varecia variegata. Next base: position 51,078,250 of record CM052438.1, on the reverse strand, counting down.
GCCCATGCAGCTGTCACACTATGTCACCTTGGAATTGGAACTATGGCTGGAATGTGTCTTGCTCCAGGGATGAGTAGACACAGCTTCCCTTGTCCCAGAGGCTAAGCTACCACTGAGCCATCCCACCCCTGTGGCCTGTCATCCCTATGCCAACATGTGAGCAGCTGCTATTCCCTTCACCCCTTGGGCCAGAGCTGAAGTTTTACTCTATATCCTTGGTTAACAGTACCTTGGCCACTCAGAGCAGTCATGCCTGCCCAGAGCCTAAGTTGAAGCAGTGCCCTGCCTCCCAAGAAACAGTACGTTAGTGGGCCAGAGCAGTCACATACCCTTGCATTCCAGAGAAATGGTGCCTGGTGTACCCAGAACAGTCATGACCTCCAGACCTGAGCTGAAGTGGCACATTACCCTCTGGGAATCGGTGCCCTGGCTAAGCTGAACAGCTGCACATCCCAGGGCTGAGCTGACACAGTATCCTTCATCTCAGGGAAACAGAGCAGTGGCTAAGCTGAGACACCCTGACCTACAGGTCAAATAACTCTAGTACCCTTCTTCTTTGGAGATGGACTAGCCCCCTGGAGTCTGAGCTGCTGAAGCACCCCTCTTCCTGGGAAGTGGAGTCATCTCTGTGCTTTTCCCCCAGGGTGCAAAGGACAGCCATGCTCTGCAATTCTGGGGTACTTGCTGCCACTGCCCCAGGCCTTACAGAGTATGGCATACTAGTGAGTTCCATCATTCCAGGGTCTAGAGTCGCTACTACACAGTGCTTCAAGTTGCCACTGAGCCCTATTGGCTCAGGTTTCTGAACTATAGCAATCCCTGCTCCCTAAGCCCAAGCCTCCAGGGTACCCCTTCTTCCCTGGGGTCAGGCTAGTGTTGTGCCTTGTCCCCCATGGATAGAACCATAGATCCAATTTGGCCTCCTGGGCCTGAGCTGGTAGAAGGAGCCTCAGAGTCACAGATACGGGCTCTGTGGGTGCAAATCCAACCCTGTCACAGAGTGTGAATCTATACCCCAAGACCCATGTGCCACAATAGGTTTGTGGGTCCCTGAGACTAGGACCCTGGACCCACAGCCACTTGAAGCACCTGCACCTGGAACCCAGTGCTGCTGCAGCTGCTTGTAGGCTGCATCAGACCTGACACCAAGATGAATCTCCTCAGTTAAGTCTCCCCATTGTGGGGAAAACAATGAATAGAAGAACCACAAAAGCTCTTGACACTGAAGACATTAGCACTCTATACTGCAGTCACTCCTGCCACGAACTTCTACAGCCTAGACCACGGAGGCACCCACAGTTATTGTTGATGCTGCATGTGTCTGTATAAGCTGCTTGGAGACTGGTGTGAAAATGACTAATTCCTGGTCATATAAAACATACCAAGATTAAACCAAGAAGAAACAGAAAACCTGAACAGAACAATTATGAATAACAAGATTGAATCTCTAATAAAAAAGTCTCCATCAAAGATAAGCCCAGGATATGATGACTTCACTGAAGAATTCTACCAAACACTTAAAGAAAAACTAATACCAATTCTTCTCAAACTCTTCCAAAAAATTGAAGAGGAGGAAATTCTTTTAAACTCATTCTATGAAGCCAGCATTATCCTGAAAGCAAAACCAGACAATGACACAACAAAAAAAGAAAACTATAGGCAATATTTCTGATAAATATAATGAAAAAATTCTCAAAAAACTACTTGCAAGCCAAATCTAGCAGCACATTAATAAGATCTTTCACCACAATCAAGTAAGATTTATCTCAGGGGGTGCAAGGATAGTTCAACATATGCAAATCAATAAGCATGATATATCACATCAACAGAATGAAGAAAAAAACCATATGATTGTCTCAATAGCCACAGAAAAATCATTTGATAAAATTCAATGTTCCTTCATAATATTTAATAAAAACTCTCAACAAGTTAGGTATAGAAGAAACATATCTCAACAAAATAAGGCCATTATATGACAAACCCACAGCCAACATCATACTGAACAGGAAAAAGTTAAAAGCCTTTCCTGTAAGATCTGGAACAAGACAAAGATGCCCACTTTCACCACTTTTATTCAACATAGTACTGAAAGTCCTAGCCAGAGCAATTACACAAGAGAAAGAAATAAAGGACATTTGAATTGGAAAGGAGGAAGTCAAATTATCCCCATTTACAGACAATATGATCTTTTATATAGAAAACTTTAAAAATCTACACCAAAAAACTCTTAGAACTTGTAAACAAATTCAGTAAAGTTACAGGATACAAAATCAACATACAACAACTGGTAGTGTTTCTATACACCAACAATGAACTAGTGGAAAAAAATCAAGAAAGTAATTTCATTTATAATAGCTACAAAGAAACCACTAGGAATAAATTTAACCAAGGGAGTGAAATATCTCTTTAAGGAAAATTATAAAATACTAATGAAAGAAATTGAAAAGGACACAAAAATATGGAAAGACATCCCATGTTCATGGATTGGAAGAATTAATACTGAGAAAATGACCATACTACCAAAAGAGATCTACACATTTAATGTAATCTCTATCTAAATACCAATGTCATTCTTTACAGAAATAGAAAAAAAAAATCCTAAAATTTATGTGGAACCACAAAAAAATCCAAATAGCCAAAGCAATCTTGAGCAAGAAGAGCAAAGCTGAGGCATCACACTGCCAAACTTCAAAATATACTACTAAACTATAGTTACCAAAACACCAGGGTACTGGCATATAAACAGACACCGAGACCAGTGAAACAGAATACAGAACCCTGAAATAAATCCATGTATTTACAGTCAGACAAAGACTTTTGATAAACATGCGAAGAGCATTCATTGGGAAAGGGATAGTCTTTTCAATAAATGGTGCTGGGGAAATTGAGTATCTATATGCAGAAAAATGAAACAAGACCCGTATCTCTCATCAAGCACAAAAAGCAACTCGAAATGGATTAAAGACTTAAATGTAAGACCCAGAAGTATTTAATATGAAACTACTAGAAGAAAACATAGGGTAAATGCTTTAGGTCATTGATCTGGGCAAAGATTTTATGGAGAGGACCTCAAAAGCACAGGCAACAAAAGCAAAAATAGACAAATAGGATTATATCAAACTAAAATGCCTCTCCACAGCAAAGGGAGCAACCTGAAGAATGGGAGAAAATACTTGCAAACTATTTACCTGTCAGGGGATTGATATTCATACTATAATAGGAACTCAACTGGACAGCAAAAAACTCAAAATAACCCAATTAAAAAGTGGACAAATAAGCTGAAGAGCCTTCTCTCAAAAGAATATATACACAGGTATATGAAAAAATGCTCAACATCACTAATCATCAGAGAAATGCAAATCAAAACCACAATCAGATACCCTCTCACCTGAGTTAGAATGGCTATTATCAAAAAGATAGAAAATAACAAATACTGGTGAAGATGTGAAGAAAGGGGAATGTAAATTAGTAAATCCATTATGGAAAAGAGTATGGAGGTTCTTCAGAGAACTGAAAATAGAACTACCATATAATCCAGCAATTTCACTGCTGAGTATATATCCAAAGGTAAGAAAATCATGTCAAAGAGATATCTGTATTCCCATATTTATTACAGCACTATTAACAATAGCCAAGATATAGAATCAACCTGTGTCCATCAAGAGATGAATGAAGTATGGTATATATGCACAATGTAGTACTGCTTAGCCATGAAAAAGAGTAAAATTCTGTCATTTGTGGCAACATGGATGAGCTTGGAGGACATTATGTTAAGTGAAATAAACCAGACACAGAAAGATAAATAATGTATTTTCTCACTCATTTATGGAAGCTAAACAATTTGATTTCACAGAAGTAGGGAGTAGAATAGTGGTTACTAGAGGCGGGAAAGGGCAGGGGGAAGGGGAAGATAGCAAAAGTTGATTGGAAACAAAAGTACAGTAGATAGGAGGAATAAGTTCTAGTGCTCTATAGCACCAAAAGGTACTATAAAAACAATTTATTGTGTATTTCCAAATAGCTAGAATAGTGGATTTTGAATGTTCCCAACACAAAGAAATGATAAATATTTGAGGTGATGGATATGCTAATTACCCTGATTTGATCCTTACAGATTGTATATATGTATTAAAATATCACATTTTACCCTGTAAATATGTACAATTATCATGTGTCCATTAAAAATAATTTTATAATAAAAGCAAGCAAAAAATTATTATAACTTTGCTAAGTAGGATGTATAAGAAATTTATTGTTTAAACTCTTCTTATTTCCAAAGTAGATTTGGAGTACCCAAATACCCAAGTGTTAGTTTTATTTAGCTGACATTTTAACTTTTTTTCTTTCACATAATTTCAGAAAGTCAACAAAGCACATGAATTGGTTAACCTTAAAGAGAGCTATCTTTAGTGGCTTGGAATTTAAAACACAAATAAATGAAGGATGTCTTTGATAAACAAATGATGTGTCATTTGGGACAAATGAAATATGATGTGTGGGTTCATGCAACACAGCCATCAGGATACTTCAGCATACTTGGCAAAGTTAAAATTTCCAAGGTGGGTGTGTGTGTACATGGTAACATTGGTTGTTAATTTCACCACTGTTTGGCCTCAGCTGAGCTTGTGCTTTTAGCTGTTTTTCTGGCAGTGGGGATGGATGGATGGATATACTCAGATCCTTCTCTTACTCGATCCATCTTTTGACCTATGGCTTACATGTATCAGATGTTTGCTCACTAGAATCTGTGACCATGATAGTGCTTTATTATCTGTCTAACCAGGGGATTGGACCCCAAGGCCTTGTCCTATTAGTCCTAGAGTCTACTCAACTATCCTAACCAACCATTCAGTTCAGGAGATATCAAATTTTTCTACCAAATGGGCCAATCATGCTCCCTCACTATGCTTCAGTTTCTACATTTGTTCACAGGGATAATCTAAGCCAAGGTTTTGCCTCATAGTTTTATACGTTGACCATATAAAGGACTGCCTGCAAGTAATTGATTTGTTTCTAAAATAACCCAATTAACTGGAGGGAAAGACAGAACACAACATTAAAAACAATTTGCTAAAAACAAATTACAACTTAGTTGAAAATTGACTTTTCTAAAAAAAAATACTTTTCCACTTTGGGGACAATTTAATATGGGGGAAAGAAAGAGAAAGAAATTGAGAAAAGTAGGAAGAGATTTTTTTTTTCCTATTTTTGAGTTAAAAATTTTAGGGGACTATACATATTTTAATCTCTGATTTTTCTTGCTATTCAGTAAAATGTACATTTGTTATAATATGATGAATCCAGAGTACTTTAAGTTTGAGACAACTATCTTTTGCTGTGCTATTAATGTTGCATTATGAAAGCATAGTTTTCATCCAGCACAGCATTTCTTTTTTTCATAATATAAAATGCTTAGCTTGAATTATGATCAAGAAGTGGCAGAGTTAAAACTTCAGGTCATAAATATATATTGAAATATGAATGGAGGTAGCAGGTTCAAAATGTTGGAAATGCAGCTGAATAAGCATTTAAAGGAGGGTGTGCTCCTAAATGACACCAATATATCTGCTTGCTGCCTGGTTAGGAAAGGGGTGAATCGACTTGCTAGACGAGTCCAACAGAGACTAAGATGAAGCTCTGAAATTGTGAGACAGTTCTCATGTCCCGTTCCCACAGGATGACATTTGTCAGGTAGAAAAGAAAGGGAAAAAATGCCAAGGAATTTACCTTTCAACAAAATGTAAAATGGGGCATGGGACCTTAATGTTAAAGCAGGGTTTTGGTCTTAAGTGCAGTTAGTTTCTGAGCGGTTGGTTGCTCCATCTTCTACCTGAATACTCAACATGCCATGTTCCTGACTCCTTTACACTGAAAATCTCAAGTATCATGGTAGCATGATGCACCTGCATAATTACTATATGGACAGTCATTTTCAACGATCCAAAGACATGCTCAGTCCATTTGATAAAGGAATTCTGGTTCCCCAAATTTTGGCTGGAGTGCAGTGGCATGATCCTAGCTCTCTGCAGCCTCTAACTCCTGGGCTCAAGCAATCCTCCTGCTTCAGCCTCCGGAGTAGCTGGGATTACACACCACCATGCCCAGCTAATTTTTTAATTTTTTGTAGAGTCAAGGTCTTGCTCTTGATCAGGCTGATCTCAAACTCCTGGCCTCGAGCGATCCTTCTGCTTCAGTCTCAGGAGTAGCTGGGACTACAGGCGTGAGCCACTGCGCCGGGCTGGCTCCACCAATTTTATTTTTATTTTTTTCTTTCTTCCATTCTCCTTTATTTCATAAACACTTAGTTACAAGTTGCACAATTCAAAAACTAAAGGCGAAGAAGGGTGTGGGGAAGATTTGTGCGATGTGTGTG
>CM052438.1:50965608-51071377 GCA_028533085.1 Varecia variegata | reverse complement strand
GAGCGATCCTTCTGCTTCAGTCTCAGGAGTAGCTGGGACTACAGGCGTGAGCCACTGCGCCGGGCTGGCTCCACCAATTTTATTTTTATTTTTTTCTTTCTTCCATTCTCCTTTATTTCATAAACACTTAGTTACAAGTTGCACAATTCAAAAACTAAAGGCGAAGAAGGGTGTGGGGAAGATTTGTGCGATGTGTGTGAGTGGGAGGGAGGGCGGAGGAGAGAGTCGGGAACCAGTCGGCTCCATGCACAGCTCTGCAAAGGCTGTAGCCCCTCAGTGGGGGCTCTGAGGAAGGGGTGGGCAAAGATTCTGGGGGGCTGAGGAATGGAGGAGGCCCCTAAACCCAGAGCTCACCCCCAAACCCCTTCAATACTTGGCAGGGGTAGAATGGAGAAGCTGAGGAGGTTCAAACACGGAGCAGCAAAACGAAAAATGATGTCAGTGGATACAGGAGAAGTGCAGTCATCATAGCAAGGGGACTAAGAAGGAAAAAGAAGGGGCAGTGGAAGGTTCTTCCTGAGACCCCCAGGGGGAGACGGGGGCCAGGTTGCCTGTTACTTTCATATTAAATTGTGGGTGGCAGTTGGGGAGGAAGTATTTCAGGGGATGGTTTCTCAGACGCTCAGGCTGCACGAGAGAGGCTGAGGGCCTAGGGTCGTCGCCAGTCACGGTGGCACAGTCCTCAGGTCCCTGTGCGGCCAGGTGGGGAGGCCTCTCAGCTCTTTGTCCCCCACCCCTGCTGCCTCATGCCCTTAACGTTTGCAGCGGGGCGTTGCTGCGGGCATTGAGCTGTCTCCCTCAGCCACTGCCGGACAAATGCCACCGCCCCCTCACTCCCGTCCTCGTGGAGCCCTGGAGGATGTAAGCCCTGTCCCAGGGGTGACGTCCGATGGACATCTGCTCTAGGCCACTGTCTGACTCCAGAACAGTCCTCCCGGTCTCCTGGACCCAGCAGGGTGCCGAGCGCATCTCCTGGTAGACACCATCGCCCGTACTGGGGCAGGTGAAGACCGCGGAGGATGAAAAGGTCTGGCAGTTGCCTCCAGCTGCCATGTGTTCCATGTTCCCAACCATGTCGTCCATCATCCCGAACGTGTTCTCGAAGCCCCCCGACATTCCCAGCATCCCGAAGCGGGGAGACAGCCCCAGCCTGCATGCTGCGGCTGGCGGGCGGGTCCCTGGCATGCTGCCATCTGTCATGCTGAAGAAGGGGCTATATCCGAAGCCACCTGGCAGCATACGGCTCCGCGCTGACGGTCCATCAGGAACATGGGATCCTCAGGCTCCGCGTCCCTCATGAAGCAGGAACACCCTGATTTTAGCTCCCGGATTCGGATTCGGGCTCAGAGGCCGGTTTCGATTTCGCTTTCCCGTGCGCTGCAGGATCAGGGCAACCTGGACGCCAGGGTTGCTCTGGGCTTGAGCTCGGCGGGCTCCCGCGCCGCCTCCTCGCGCAGCTGCCACCTCGGCACTCACCACCAACCGCCACCCCGGCCTCAGAGCCGACCCGCTTTTATTCACTCATTCGTTGTCTTCCTCCTTCCAAACAAGAAATAAATCAGACAACTGCTGATATAAAATCATCACTGCTCCATTGCCTTCCCGAGGCATGTATCAGAGAGGGGAAATGCAGAGGGATTGGCTTAATTCAGTGTGTGGACTAATGAGGAGTCCCTTTGGAAAACTGTAGAAGACAAATCAAGGCCTGCTCAAGTGGAGTAATCATGAGGTTGATCTTAGGTGTAAAACATGTTGATTTCTGTGAATGGCTCAAATATGGGTAGTCTACTCACGTATTAGCCTCTTCGTAATCATATTATAGGGAATATTTTTCTTTTCCTTATTTCACCATTTACTTCTATTACTACTTTGAAGTTTTCATCACAGCAGGTAAAGCATTTGCTTAAAGTGAAAGATGGGTGCTCAAAGATCTGTTAACAGTGGTGAGTAAGTGCTTTGACAAGGAATGCAGAGGTTCCACGGCTTCTGGGTTCCGGTGAGAGTGGGGAGGCTGGGTTCATTGGAAAGTATGGGGAGATGGATGTGCATGATGTATCATGTGAGCAGGGACAAGGGTTAACTGCACTCTCACTCATACATAAAAGATAACCTCCAAAAAAGAGAATTGTGTAAATAAGCATGACAAATTATCATCACTTTTTATATAAGCAAATACCCTTAGGCAAAGGTTGGAGTTCAGATTTAGACTGAAAATTTAGTTCTTTGTCTTATATAATGAATTCTTATATAGTGAATTTCTTGTTAAAAGTCTGCAAATCTTTCCTATTAACAGAAAGAATAAAATATTTTCCATTATTCATTTACATTAGAGATGTGCACCTCTTCTATGATTCCTTTTCTCTGCCACCCTGTGGATTTTACTTAACACTGCAGTAATAATGTTCAGAGTTGAATAGGTCAACTGATGTTTACATTTTTTAATTTATCTCATTTGAATTTTTTTAGAAGGTTGATAGATACATTTAATAAACATTTTAAAAATCCACCGTAGATTAATAACAAAACCCCCAAGGGCATCTAGCTCTCTTTTAATAATTTTTTTTAAAAAAGAGTTTTTATTATTAAAGTATGTTTTACTTAGGCTCATTTCTATGAAGAAATGGAATGGTCATAACTTGGCAAGAGTCTGGGTTAAGACCTCTATTTTTTTTTTAATACAAAAACTTACAAGCCTACAGGAAAGTTGAAAGAATTTTATAGTATGTAACCACACACTTATCACTTAGATTCTGCCATCAATATTTTGCTTTACTTGTTTTGTCACTTATTAGCCATACACCTATTCCTCTGTTCATCTTTATTTTTTAGTGAATTTTAAATTAAGTTATAGTCATCTGTATACTTCCTCCAATGCTCTACTTATAGTTATTTTTCTTTCGAAGTAAAATTTACATACAGTGGAATGCACATATTGTAAGAGTACCATTTGATTAATTTTGATTCCCTTTAATCTCCTATAAAATATAGACCATTAATATGACCCCAGAAAATTTTTTCCTCCCCTGTCCCAATCAATCTCTACCCCATCCCACCAGAGGTAGTCACTGTTCTGATTTTATCCACCATAGATTGGCCTTGTCTACTCTAGAATTTCCCATAAATGAGATCATACCATGTGAACTCTTTTGGTAAGGCTTCTTTTACTCAGCATAATGTATTTTGGTAACAAAACATAGGAAACTTAATACATGGTGCTCTCTTTAAGCCATATTTTCTCTTTGTTCTTTCTTTCCAACTGTTATCTTTTTTGTTTTGACTAGTAATAATACTTGTTTCCACACTGGTCTTTACCAAGTACTTTCAAATCAGTGTTAAATAAAAAGAAGCAAGTTACAGAAAGATACACACAATCTATATGTAAATTTTTAAAATACAAAATAAAATCACATCAAGTTTATTTAATTCTCACAATCAGGGATTATCATTCCCATTTTTCCCATGGCAAAAACCGAGGCAATTTGTCCTAGTCCATGGAACTGAACACAAATCTGCATCCTGACTCAACTCCAGCACGCTTTTAAGTTTTCATATTATTTCCTTCCTCTACCAAGGTTTTATTAGCATGTTTTTGAAATCCATTCATGTTGTTGCTTATATCAGTTGTTCTTTCCTTTTTTAATGTCGACTAGAATTTGATTGGCAGAGAACTGAATATCTGGACAGGTTTCATTTACCCCACCCCTTTTGGGGTTGTTTTTCCTTAGTTTCACTTTATATGTTTAGTTTCCTTTGAGCAGCAGTATAAGAAACAGCCGCATGAAACTCTGTATTTGGTGTGAGAAAAGTAATGAAGACATAATCTGTTTTTTTAAATGTTCTCCTTAATTCTCTTGCAATTCAATGTTGGGAACATCTGTGCTTCTTTCTCTCAAGCTACTTGTAGGCTTTTTGTTTGTTTGTTTATCTTACAGATACTGTGATTTATGACTGATCATTTGGTCACTAGGAAGCTTAGAAATTGTGATCTACCTCTTTTGCAAGAATTTCTGATATACTATATTATACATTTTTGTTTTATGTTACCTCTGGCTTCATTTTATAATGTCATCCTTGGTTTTCTCTTTGTTTTCCTCTCTTTACCTATTTAGTTATATATATATATATATATATATATATATATTTTTTTTTTTTTTTTTTTTTTGAGACAGAGTCTCACTCTGTTGCCCAGTCTAGAGTGAGTGCCGTGGCATCAGCCTAGCTCACAGCAACCTCACACTCCTGGGCTCAAGCGATCCTGCTGCCTCAGCCTCCCGAGTAGCTGGGACTACAGGCGTGCGCCACAATGCCCGGCTAATTTTTTCTATATATATTTTTAGTTGTCCAGATAATTTGTTTCTATTTTTTAGTAGAGACGGGGTCTCCCTCTTGCTCAGGTTGGTCTCGAACTCCTGACCTTGAGCGATCCACCTGCCTCGGCCTCCCAGAGTGCTAGGATTACAGGCGTGAGCCACTGCCCCCGGCCTTTAGTTATATTTTTAATTTTTTTTTTTTTTTTTGAGATGGAGTCTCACTATGTAGCCCAGGCTGGACTTGAACTCCTGGGCGCAAGTGATCTTCCCACTGAAGCCTCCTGAGTAGCTAGGAATTCAGGGGTGTGCCATCACGCCTGGCTTCTTTACTTGTTTTGATCCTATGTATTTTGTAAACTTTCTCAAATAATTCCTGGACTGAGGCTAGTTCATATATAAATAAAATTAGGCTAGTTTGGCATACTGCTTAAAACATTGGTTATTTAGAGTGAATGTGGCTGCCATATTATATATGTGTATATGTGTATATATATAAATATTAATATATATGAAATTGAAAATGTTTGGGACAGAGATGAATTGTAAGAACAGGTTAAACACCTTTTTTTGGTAATTAGAGTAATTAGAAATGCTGGTCATGTAATAATTGCAGTACTATTCACAATAGCTACAAGGTGGAAACACCCTGTGTCTATCAGTAGATGAATGAATAAACAAACTGTGGTACGTACATACAATGGAATATTATTCAGCCCCAAAAAGGAATGAAATTCTGGTACATGCTACAACATGGGTGGACCTTAAAAAACATTATGCTAAGTGAAACAAGCTAGACCCAAAAAGACAATATTGTATGATTCTACTTATATGATATGAGATATCTAAAAAAGACAAATTTATAGAGACAGAAAGAATAGAAGTTACCAGGGCTGGGAGAGGGGGAAATGGGAGAGTTATTGCTTCATGGTTAGAGTTTCTGTTTGAAGTGGTGAAAGAGTTTTGGAAATAGTAGCGATGATTACACAACATTGTAAATGTATTTAATGCCACTGAATTGTGCACTTAAAAATGGTTAAAATGGTAAACTTCATGGTTTTTTTGAGACAGTCTCACTCTGTTGCCCAGGCTAGAGTGCCTTGGTGTCAGCCTAGCTAACAGCAACCTCAAACTCCTGGGCTCAAGCGATCCTTCTGCCTCAGCCTCCCCAGTAGCTGGGACTACAGGCATGCACCACCGCACCCGGCTAATTTTTTCTCTATATTTTTAGTTGTCCAGATAATTTCTTTCTATTTTTAGTAGAGACAGGGTCTCGCTCTTGTTCAGGCTGGTCTCGAACTCCTGACCTTGAGCGATCCACCCGCCTCGGCCTCCCAGAGTGCTAGGATTACAGGCATGAGTCACCACGCCCGGCCAGCAGTTGCTAGTCTTTTAATGGGTTGTTTCATCCAGTTTTTCCACAAGACATGCTAGAACCCATGCCATGTATAAGTTGATTGTTATAAAGAAGATCATGTTTTATTAAAGGAACAATATTATTATTGGGAGTTATATTTAAGAATACATGACCAAGGAAGCAGTATTATGTAAATTGCAGAGATGACCAGAAATATGCCATAAGAACCAAGACACTATCATAATTCTCGTGGCTTGAGACTATGAGTGTGTTCCATAATAATCACAAACAGAGAGGCAGTAGGGACAGGCAGGGCCTGACTCTAGACACCCACTAGGCAGGGGTGACCCTGTGCAAGGGAAAGAATGGTCTGCCTCAGGAGTCAGAGCAGCGGGACAGGGAATCTGGACAGGGAGCTGTGGATAGAGATGATTGAGGGGCAAGGTCCCGCTGGCTGGGCAGGACACAAGGGTGCACCTCCAGTGGCAGGGTGGAGTTAAGGATCTATGCAGTTTTACAGATCAAAAACTCAGAAATAGGGTGTCTGGGAAAGCTATCAAATGACTTAATAGTATCTATAATATATCCTCCAATCTGACAATTTGTTGACAGGGAATTCATTCCACAGAAGTAATTGTTTAACACAAAGATGTAACTATTAATATAAACATTTTTATAGCAATCATGCTTAAACTAGTGAAAAATTATGGTTAACTAAAATGCCTAATAATAAAGAAGTTCATACAGAAAAATAACATGTAGCCATTAAAAATGTTGTGGAAGAATGTGTAAAGGCATTTAAAGATGTTTCCATTTTTGTAAATACCATAGACTCTTTCTGGGGTAGACAGTATTCAAGTCCTATTCCTGCCTATGTAAGTATTCCACTGGGAAAAAAAAAAAAAAGGAGATTGCACTGCCAAGGTTTTATATCTGCAGCTGTCTATGTTACTCAGCACTCCCTTTGGTTGTAAAGTGAGCTTCCAGGGTAAGAGAGGTCCTTCTTTTGTTCATTTTATTGCATGTTGCTAAAGTGTTTTATTGCCTTTGTATATTTTACAGAAAGAATGCTCTTATAAGTGTTGCATGAATGCAGAGGCAAAAGACTATATTAAAAAGTTTGCTTCTATTATTGCAGAGGGGCCCTGTTCAGTAATAAATACTACTTTTATTCATTCATGCTTTTATATACATCTGTGTGTGTGTGTGTGTGTGTGTGTGTGTGTGTATACATACCCCATTCCTGTTGAACCTTCATTCATTCATTGAACACATACCATGTGCCTAGCTTAGGTTTATATGTCGGAGACTTAACACCTATGAGCCTCTGCTTACAAGTGGCTTACAACCTAAAGGAGAAGGGTGGGGCAGATCACCAATAAGTAAACCACACGTGATTATAGGTAGTAATAAATGCCATTAAAACTGAACAGGAGAGAGCAAGACTGGATGGGTGTAGAGTACAGCTGCTGCAGAATACAGTGGTCTGGAAAGGCCTCTCTGAGAAACATACGTGATCAGCCATGTACGTCAGCAAGCCAGGAAGAGGTATGCTGTGATCCCACTCTTTACACTCCTGTTAAATAACAAGCCGTGCTATTTCATACAGTTTAACATTGTATGAAATATGTATGTTAAGGTATGGACAGATGCAGGTGGTGTATTATTGAGAAGAAACTTTAAATAAATGTCATTCTCTTGGTTCTTTGGTCACCTGCAATTAGATTACTTTGTAAATCACACAAAAGCGGGAAAAATATTAGCAGGTCGTTAGTTTGGATTTTACAAAATGAACTTTAAAATTTCCATGTCCAGAAAAGTTCTAGCATTCTGCTTTAAGTGGACTCAGCCCTGAAGCCGTTGGCCCAGGGTGGAAATGCCTGACACGGGCAGGGGACATGGACCACGACATCCATATGTGCCCGGCCAGTGCCAAGGTAGCTGCTGCCCTTCCTCACCCATCCCACGCCAGGCCTATAACCAGGCCAGGTTTGTGCCAGCTGCTCTGCTAGAGACTACATAGTTCATTTTATTCATCCATTCAGGAAATATTTACTGAGCTTCTGCCATGTGCTAGGCTCTGGGGATAAAACAGGGAATAAGACAAAAATCTCTATGTGGAGAGAGCTGAAAAGGCAGAGAATTAAATAAGCAATTACAATAAATTATGACAATATTATGATGAGGTGCTGGGAGGACATGGCAAGGGGCCCCTCACTTGGTCTGGAGGTGCCAGAAAAGGCTTCCCAGAGAAAGTGATACTGTTTGACAGAAGGATGGGAAACAGGGCTCCAGGCAGAAGGGGCATGTAAATGCCTGGAGGTGCGAACACTGCACTGTGTGAGGAACCGAAAGCTTACGATGGCTGGAGCATTGTACGCATGGAGAACAGTGAGAGAAGGGAGTCCAGACACGTGTCTATTCTGTTTTCCCACCATTTTTTCAACAAAAATATTTCCAAACCTATGCTGAAGTAGACAGAATAATATAATGCGCCCCATGCCCATCACCCAGCTTCAGTAATTATCAACTCATGGTCAATCTTGTTGTGTTTACAACTCTCCCATTGCACCAACTCTGTGGGTTATTTTGAAGAAAATCCCAGGTATCATATTGTTTCATCTATAAACATTTTTCTATTCAGTCTATATTTATTTTATCTCCAACTCCTTGTATAGTATCTTCTCATGGTAGGCACTCAATAAATAAATTCATTTGTTTGCTGAACCAATAAACAGTTAGGTGGAAGGAAGAAAGGCAGGCAGAAGCCACACGATGAAGGACTTTGCCTGCCATGTTGGAGTTTGGGCTCTACTCTGTGGGCACTGGGAAGCCAGCTCAGGGTCTTGGGTCAGGGAGTGACAAAGCGGTCACTCTGCCTGAAGTGTGGAGGGAGAACTGGAGGGGGAAGTTGCAGCTGCAAGGAGATTCTTAGGAGGTTGTTGTATAAATCCAGGCTACCAGATTACAGCTCACATACAGCGGAAATAGAGGAAGAGGAAGGAAAGTGGACAGGGAGAGAGAACAAAGGAAAAGAATGAGTCAGAGAAAGATGAAGGAAAAAGTTCAAAAGGGGAGGGTGCGGAGAGGTGCTGAGGCACTGGGCACAGAGCACCGGGGACTGAAAGGCTTTTACCCTTGGTTCTCACTGGGCCATGCCAGGCAAGTGCCTCCCGAGAGGCGGATTGCCCATTTCCTGCCAGTTCTCTTTGCCTCAATGGGTAAAATGCCAGCAGCACTCAAGGGAAGAAGTCTGGTTTCAACATCTGATCCAAGAAGGAAGGGAGGGAGGGAAGGAGGGAAGTTCCCAGGGCCATGTGGGTATCCAAGGAGCATCGGACAGTGTGGGGGGAGGGGAAACCTAGACAGGAAAAGAGCTGGCAGGAGCCAGGCCGAGGGGAGAGGAACTCCAGCCAACTGGAAGGAGGTTCAGGGCCAGGTCCTCTCCCCAAAGGAGCTGGAATGGGGACAAGCACCAGGGCTCTGGGCAGAAGACCGTTGTCCCTGGCACATCCGAATGGTTTTTAATAGAATGCCAGCCACTCAAGGCTCCCAGAGATGCTGGTGGGGGCGGAGGGCAGCCACCCTGTTCCCAGCACATACTGGGCTCCTGGTGCGAAAGTCACCTGTTGTTCCTAGCACCCCTGCCAGACTTTCAGTCTCGGGGCCTTGGTAAAGCAGATCTTGCAAGTGGGCGGTCTTTAGGACCCAAAGCGGGCCAGGCAGGGGACCAATATTTGAGATATCCTGTTTTCTAAACAAGCAAGGTCTGTAAGGTTTCATTACCATCATTTGTTTTAGGGTTAGACAAATAGGGGGCTGTCCCTTGTCTCTGAGCCAGGTAGTATTTCCCTGAATATAGCCACCTCCCACCCCACCCTTTCCTCTGTGGTCTGAGGGGAGTGAATCCTTGCATGGTGGGAACAGTCTTTGTCCACGTTTGTTTATTGTATGGAGTGGATCTCCCATAGCCCCTCAGTGTGGATAGATAGAATTTATTTTTGTCTTTCTCCATTTTTCGCCTGGAGCTGGGACCCAGAAAGGCTTCGCAAGAGCTGCCACCAGGAAGTGCATTTGCTTTGCAGAGTCCACTTTCCCCGGGGCAGTGGCTAACCTTCGACTGGGGTTGGCAGACCCGTTTGACTGGGGTTGGTAGACCCTAAGCTATGCTCTAACCTAGCTTTCATCTGCAGCTAAGGTAGATTTGGGTTGGCTGTCTGTCACCTCTTCTGTCCAGAATTAGGGGCTTGCTCTTTGTGGGCCCCAGGGAAGGTCTGGACAGTGCTCCGTGGGGCTCACCCTGCAGCAAAGGAAGAAGATGTGCTCACCCCATTTTTGTTACTCACCCAGGGCCCATGCTGAGATCCATGGTGAGATCCCAAACAATTTTTGGCTTGTTTGGGATACAAATTGACAAGTTTTGTCCAATCTCTTTATGGTGACATTTGTATCGAAAGGGAAACTAATAGAACAGTAAACTGTTTACAAAAAGTAAGCAGTAAACAAACGCTCTAAGCAAGGAGTTGGTGGATGTCATTCATACTCTCTCAGCACAAAACTGCACACATCTTACCAAAAAGGGAACAGTCACCCTAAGCTTATCTTTCTCAGGAGTGTTGGTCACAATTGACTGTGCACTTTGTTCCTGCACAAGGGACGGTCTGTGACATGGCAGCTTCTGGGGGCTGCAGGTTCCATTTGATGACTTTCTCATTTCTCTTCCTGTCCTTCCAGATGCTGCTGGATCAATCACACATGAACCTCTGCCCTCTGGTCTGGATGTCTGTGCTCAAAGCTGGTGCTGCTATTGGTACAATACAGTAATAGCTCGTCATGCATTGTTAGACAATAGTTCTAGATAAGAGCATTTTCACCAAAACATGACAATTTAATTCTTGAAAGTTATAGGTTGTAGCCATTTTAAAAACAAAGCTTTCAACAATACGTACTCATTACTCTGCTTTAGTTAACAGAGTGGTCTGGAGTCTAACTTAAACCTCTGCCAGTGATAATTTAGGATTGCCGTTGGACACTTCTGATAGCATATTCTGTCCATGGAAGAAACTTAGCCTGCTTTTCCCTGAATTCCACCAAATTGCCTCCCATGCAGCCATCTTTGTCTCTGTTTCTGTATCTTAAAGTTTAATAGTTTTACTTTTGTACCAGTCTCCCTTTAGTAGGAGGGAGACTCTACAACCCCAGATATTCATAGAATGAGAATTTTTAGAGCTAGAAGGAAATTGGAGCCTGTACAGTCTTTGATTGTCACCAAGGGCAGAACTGCAGGTTACCAAGGAAACCAAATAATCCAGTATTGTTTGTAATACTAAGTCAAAACTGCTCTCAGTGCATCTGAAGCAACAAAGTACCAAGAGTTTGTCACAGTTGCCATTGCTGAGGTCAGAGTCTTTTCAACTTATTTATAGTTTATTGTTATGCTCACTGCTAATCTGGAAGCATACCAGGGAAGGGAATACTACCACACCCAGATTTTGTCCCATCTGTAGCAATAGTAGGTGTCATAGCATTTGGAACGAAGTTCCATCTCAGAATCACGTGCCTCTTGAATCAGTGCTGGATCCACCCATGGATGACCTCGGGCAGTTGGGAGTAATATGAAATAGTCCAATTCAAAGATCAGGGAACTGTGATGAGAACAAAAGAGAGTCCAAAGTTAGAACTGGCAAGTTTGGTGACTGGTTTCTGGAACATGAAAGGATGAAGTAGAGAGGTAGTCCTGGAATAGCCAGCTCTCTAACTTTGGAAGTGACACAAGCCAAGATTTAGAGCACAAGGGTGGGAGCTATTTTTAAAGTGTAGAGAGCAGGTTTCTCATTGTAGGTGTGTTTGAGGATCCCAGAGGACACCAGGGGAAATATGTCATTCCTGGCTTACCAAACGTTCAGATTACAACTGTTCTGAAAGGTGTTTATGAAATTACCCTGACTAGGAACATCATGTGGTAGAAAGGGGCAGGACATTGGTTCTTTGGGTCAAGTTCTACTAACTAGCTGTGTAACCTTAAGCAAGTCATAACTTGTCTGGTACTTCCCACTTTTTAAGTCTCTAAAATGAGAGTATTTTCAGGGTTTGTTTCAATGGTAACATCTAGAGCTAAATGTACTTTGACTCACTCTGTCTCCTTTTCCAGGGTGGTATATTTGCTTGTTTATTCAATCATCATTATTGCCTTGCCACTGAGACAGCTATGCCAGTAAGCCTCACAGCTTGATCAGCTGAATTAAGTAGAATCCTTGTCTCTCAGTCAGGGTGTTGCTTGCCTGTTATGGTTTGAACCCAGTGCATTGTGTGGTGGTTACTTTTTAAAATTGTTGCAGGGCTAACTTTTCCTTACTGTGATGATTCGTTTGCCAGACCATTTCTGGGACTCATTTGCTGTTGTAGAACCTTAGGAAGGCTTTTCATTTTGTTTTTAATTGTGGTAAAAATCATATAAACTAAAATTCACCATTTTAAAGTACACAATTCAGTGGCCTTTAGTACATTCACACTGTTGTGCAATTATTACCACTATCCAGTTCCAGAATATTGTCATCCTAGAAGGAAACCCTGCATCCATTAAGCCATCCCTCCCCATTCCTCCCTTCTCCAGTCCTTGACAACCACGAATCTGCTTTCTGCCTCTATGCATTTACCTATTCTGGGCATTTCATATAAACGGAATAAAGCAATATGTGTCCCTTTGTGTCTGCCTTCCTTCACTTAGCATAGTGTTTTCAAGGCTCTTCTATGTTGTGGCATGGATCAGCACTTCATTCTTTTTACGTCTAGTTAATATTCTATTGTATTAATAGACCACATTTTGTTTATTCATTCGTCTGTTGATGGACATTTGAGTTGTTTCCACCTTTTGGCTGCTGCGAATAGTTCTATTACAAACATTCATGTACAAGTTTTTGTTTGAACACCTGTTGTCAATTATTCTGGTTACATACCTTGAAGTGGAATTGCTAGGTCATATGGTAGTTCTTTTTTTTTTTTTCTTTTTTATGTTCGTTTTTAGTGAATAGAGACATACAGTAGTTCTGTTTAACTTTTTGAGGAACTGCCAAACTATTTTCTAAAGCAGTTAAACCATTTTGCATTCCCACCAGCAATGTATGAGGGTTCCAATTTCTCCACATACTCACCAACATTTGTTACTTTCCATTTTTTTGATTATAGCAATTCCTAGATGGGATTATAACCACCATACCCTAGGAGGTGTGAAGTGGTATCTCACTGTGGTTTGGGCTTGCATTTTTCCAACGACTAATGATGTTGGGTATATTTTCATGTGTTTTCTGGCCATTTGTAACGTGTCTATACAAATATTTTGCCTTTATTTATCTTGTCCTTTTATTTTTGAGTTATAAGAGTTCTTTATATATTCAAGATGCTGGACTCCTTACTGGATACATGATTGACATATATTTCTCCCATTCTGTGGGTTGCCTTTTCACTTACTTGACAGTGTCCTTGTCCTTGGACATACAAAATTTTTACTTTTGATGAAGCCCAATTTATCTATTTTTTCTTTTGTTGCTGTGTTTCTGGTGTTATATCTAAGAAATCACTGCCAAATCTAAGGTTACAAAAATGTACCTCTACATTTCCTTCTAAGAGTTTTATATTAATAGTTTTAGCTCTTACATTTAGGCTTTTGATCTAGTTTGAGTTAATTTTTATATATGGTGTGAGGTGGGAATCTGACTTCATTTTTTTGCATGTCTATACTCAGTTGTCTCATTGATACTCAAGAAGGTGTTTATACGTATTGGTTATTCCATGGCAGCTAAACATATTAACTATGCTATGGTTTCCATATATTGTGCTCATGTGTAGTGGACACTACTGGTTGCATACCAGTATCCATTACTCCATTACTCCTTCTTTTTTCCCAACAGAATCCTAGTTTTGTTTAGATATCCACTTCTCTTCTACATGATTCAGGGTAAAATGACCCCATGCTGGGCTCCAGATCCTAATTAGCCTGCTACTCTCCGAGGGTCCCCTAGACCTTTTCAGGAATTCCATGAGATCAAAACTATTTTCATAATAATACTAAAGTGTTATTTGTCCTTTTCCCTGTAGCTGCTATTTGCACTGAAGGTACAAAACCACGGGTAAAACTGCTGGTGCCTTAGCATGAATCAAGTCAGTGACACTCACAATATAAACTACAGTAATAGTCATTATATTCTTGTATTCCACCATGCACTTGCAGAAAAGAGAAAAAACTAGTTTCACTTAATGTCCTTGATGAAGAAATAAGTAATTTTAATTTCATTAAAATTTGATCCTTGAGTACAAATAGTCTTTTTAATATTCTACATGAAACAATGGCAAGTACTCATCCCTTCTGTGGTGTATTGAAATATGAGTGCTATCTGAAGGAAAGCACTTGTGTGATTGTTTGTGTGTTGCAAGCTAAATTAGTTCCTTTTTTCTCAAAAGGATGATTGACAAACTATGGTCACTTAGACTTGAGTATTTAGTAGACATTATCTCAAACTTGGACAATTTCAAGGAAAACGATGGACAGTGTTTTTTTTTTGCCAGTGATAAAGTTCAAGCTTTTGAGAAAAATTAGAGTTTTGGAAAATTTGTATCTGTCACTGTGAGCTTGACAGCTTCCCAGTATTTTATTGACAGCTTCCCAGTATTTAGAGACTTTTCTGATAGGATCAGTGGTGATATTAATGAATGATTGTTTTGATATTGTATAATGAAATGTGTCAATATTTGGAAGATCTGCATCACTCAGGGAACCAGTAGTTTCCAAATGACCAATGTTTCACTTTACAGAATTATGCATGTATAAAAGATCCATTCAAAGTACAAGATAGATTAATAAATATTAATGTAATGGAATATAAAAAGTTCATTGATATGGTTTCAGATCCACATTACAACTAATCTTCAGGAACCTACTTGTTGAATTAGAGTGGTAGTATCACAGGAGAATATCTACAATTATCTGGAAAGGCTATTAAAATATATTTACCTTTTATAATCACATATCTGTATAAGACCAGTTTTTAAAATATACTTCAATCAAAACCATATTGAATATTCCTCAGTTTAATTTTTACTACAACAAATATTGATAGGTATAACTTGTATAAACAGCATAAAGGTGTCCTGAGACCAAAACATTTGAGAACTGCTGGCATAAGCTGTAATGGTATCACTGAGTCAGCAATTTTACTGTTACTGGAGCCTGTCCTAGCTTTGCACATCTTGTTATGAGCAATATTAACTTTCTTCCTTGTTTAAGCCAGTATAAGAAAAGATTTTAGTTTGCTTGCAACCTAAAGCATTTCAAACAGTACACCATGGTACAAGTTTTAATCAATGAGCTATTTTTCTCTTATGAAATTGTATCCAATTCTAAAATATTTTTATCTGTTGTTGCTTTATATATTTTTCAAATTTTCCAAAATTCCACTTTATTTTT
This sequence comes from Varecia variegata, assembly GCA_028533085.1. Classification (NCBI taxonomy): domain Eukaryota; kingdom Metazoa; phylum Chordata; class Mammalia; order Primates; family Lemuridae; genus Varecia; species Varecia variegata. Next base: position 51,056,253 of record CM052438.1, on the reverse strand, counting down.
CTATATCACAAGCAGCATAATTATTTAAATCTAAGCAATTTAATTCTTGTTGTCTTCTTGCTACAAAATACAGTGAGCTAAACACTATACTCATTTTTTTCAGGCTAGCTCTGCTTTTTGCAGCTTCTCCAGGATGTTGTGCCTAATGTTATTATCATTCTACTTGCAGTCTCAAATTCTTCCAATTCCCAAGCCTGTTCTGCATAAGGCAATAAAGATCTCATGAGTCTTAGCCTAGGACCCAGTGGAGTCTAGGAAGGTATTTGCTGCTATTTACATGGAGTTTGCTGTATAGTAGTGAGTTCTGGGCCACAAGGAACTCTTACTTTATCTTGCTGTTACATTCCCTGACTACATCCCTTCTTGGTTTCCCTGCTTAGCCTTTTAGTTTCCTACGAATCCTATGGTAGACAACCAAGTTTTTTGCTTATTCAGCAACCACACTGCTTTTTCTGGAAACAGCATGAACAGCATTCTGATTTTCCTTTGAAGAACCAAGACTTCACAGTGCATAATTTTCAGAGGGCTGTTACTCAAGATTCCCTCTCCATCACCTGCCAAAAGGCAGGTGTCTCAAGCCCAGCTAGGCAGGCTATCCCTGCCTTTGGAAGTTGATCTCAGTTAAAGTTGATATTGGGAGGAGATTTTCTACTTGTCCTGGCTATCTGAATGCTCAGAACTGCCTTCATTCCTGTCCCTTCTGAGGTCTGGTTGTGCAATTTTTCCTTAGATTTGTGAGCCACTTGTATTCTCAATAAATTATTTTTTGCTTAAGGGAGCTAGAGTCTGACTCCGTTGCTTTCCACCAAGAACTCTGATAGAGATGTGGAGACTTGCTCTGAGTCCTCTTTTACTTGGCTGAGACCCTGATTCTCTTTCTGCCGTGCTAAACCTTCTGTGCCTCTCACCTATAGAGCAGGGACTTATGAATGACACTGTTGATGGACAATGGATGGAATTAATTAACTTGACTAACCTTACCTGGTGCTACTGTCTGAATGTGTCTCCCCAAATTCAAGTGTTGGAAACTTAATCTCTAGTGCATTCTTCATGAATGCATTAATGCTGCTATATAAAGGACATTCAGGAGTGGGTTCGCCCTCTTCTGCTCTTCTGCTATGTGAGGACGCAGGATTTGTCCATCCCTCACTTGCCCTTCCAGCTTCTGCCAAGTAAGGATGCAATAAGAAGGTCCTTACCAGTTACCAGCACCTTGATGTTGAACTTTCAGCCTCCAGAACTGTGAGAAATAAATCTCTGTTCTTATTAAATTGCCTAGTCTGTGGTATTCTATTATAGCCACACCAAATGGACTAAGACATCTGGTTAACATTGATCATCCATCCATCTGGTCACATCACCGTGGATATGGACCACCTGTCTGAGCCAAGCCTGAGCTGTCCACGTCCATTCAGACAGTGTACAAGTGATAGACTAGATGCCTTCCTGAGGACGAAGCATAGCCTGGTCCTGATTCCTTTTCCTCTCTATTAGTTCTGTGTTTATGGGTTCCTAACATTCTTCAGACACAAGGCTTTCAAGAATTTACATTCTCATCATGTGCTGGATAAAACATGGTGCCCAGCATAAAAATACGCAAATGCAAATCTCAGCTTTACTACTTGCTATGTGGTCTTGGGCAACTCATTTAATTCCTCTTGAGTCTCAGTCTCCTCACTTGTGACACGGGAGCTGTAATTATTCCTGAGAGGGGGTAAGGAGCAAACTAGAGGATGGATGTGACAGCAGTGTAATGTCCACCAGTCTAAGCTTCTCAAGGATCAGGATCTGTCTTTCACCTGCATTCTAGGTATACAGCAATGTACCTGGGTCACGGGAAATACTCACATGTTGGTTGAATTCATCCACTTTGGAAGGGGGTTGTTCCACAGCTCTACTAGAACTGGGACTAAATTGGTGACAGGAAAGAAAGAAGAGCAAACTCAGAGCATGTGGTCTGTTATTCTGTAGTCTTGTTCTTTGGCTCCTCTTTTAGGTCCTTTTATACTGGACTGAATTTTCACAACAGTAAAAAACCTGGGTTTTTTTTCCTCCCCCAGTTGCCATTGAAACCGGAACTGCCTGAAAGAGCAGCTGAGCAATTCATCAGGCTCTGTGGCTTAGGAGATGGGGGCTCTCCTTCTAAATGAGATTTCCAATGACACACAGGCTCCAGTGGGGATGTTACAATTTCATGGTCACACGTTACTGGCATTGTTCTAAGCTGGCGTTAAAGCTTTTGCTAAACCCAGCTGCCTCGAGCTTTGCATCAACTGCTTGGGCAAACTGCCAGTCCCTCTGCCACATTCTTTGCAGACCAGAAGGACTGTTGAGTATCCTTTACAAATTTTTCTAGGGTGAAACAACCCAGCAGATATGAGCATGTGTCTTATAATGCGGCAAAGACTGAAGGGATTTTGTTGTTGTTAATTGAAAATTTATTTTTATTGAGTTAACATTTATATATAATAGTCATGGATCTTAAGTATACTTAATTCTTTCAAATATAGACAGCTAAGTAACCAACTCCTCAGGCAAGATATAGAACATTGCTGTTACCCCAGAAAGTTGTCTTCTGTCCTTTTCTTTTCAATTCGTGCCCCATCCAGCATGTAACAGTAGCCTGGACTTCCAACACCAAAGGGGATTTTTGCCTTTTCTAGAATTTCTTATAAATGGAATCATAAATCCCCTTTACTTTTTTCCTACTTTTTTTGTATCTGCGTTCCTGTTTTTGAGATTTATTCTTGTTGCATATATCCATAGTTTATTGTTTTTAACCGCTGAGTAAAATTTCATTATATAAATACACCACAATTTGTTTATCTGTAATGTTTTTGAGATTTACCCTTGTTGTCATATGTGTCATTGTTTGTTACTTTTTATTGCCAGATAATATCCCATTAGACAAATACACAATTTGTTTATCTATTCTCTAGTTGAGGGACATTTGAATTGTTTTCAGTTTTTGTCTATGTTGAATAAAGCTGCTATAAAGATTCCCATAAAAGTCTTTTTATGGAGATGTGTTTTACCTAGGAGTAGAATTGTTGGGTTATATGGTAGCTTTATGTTTAACTTCATGAGAAACTGTCAGACCTTTTTCCATAATGGTTGTACCATTTTACATTCTTACCAACAGTGTATGAAGTTTCACCTTAGTCATTTCAGTGGGAGTGACATGGTTGGTGTCTCATAGGATCAAGGAAATTTTTAATGGAACTTCTATACTTGCTACACACAATTCTAGGCAGGGCAAATGAGAGCAATGGGAAGATCCTGGCAACAACTCCACCCTCTCCCTTTCCCATCCTTCACCAAGTTCTGTTAACGCTTCCTTCACAAGATCCCCCAAATCTCACCCTTTTCCACTTTAAGAGTTAACACTATAGTTAAGGCTCTGGCAGTTTCTATTTTGGAGTTGAATATCTGAATCTGGACCCAACTCCAGCCCCCCTGTTCCAGAATAGAGGGGGTCATTGAGGGCAAACAGTATCAAGAAACGTGCTTCTCTCTAAGCTGAGCATGGTGGTGCACACCTGTAGTTCCAGCTCCTCAGGAGGCTGAGGCAGGAGGATCACTTGAGCCCAGGAGTTTGAGGCTGCAGTGAGCTATGGTCATGCCACTGCCAGCCTGGGCAACAGAGCAAGACCCTGTCTCAAAAAAAGAAAGAAAGAAAGAAAGAAAGAAAGAAAGAAAGAAAGAAAGAAAGAAAGAAAGAAAGAAAGAAAGAAAGAAAGAAAGAAAGAAAGAAGGAACAGAAAAAAAAAAAAGGTGCCTCCCTCTTACCTCCACCTCATTTCAGACCTCCTTCAGGATTCTAATTTTGCCACAGTATGCAAATCATAGCGATTCTATCATGTAGAACATAAATTTCTTTGGGTAATGAAGACAATTCCCAGGAATCATAGAACTTAATCCAGTGATCATCAGAGCTTCCTCAAGAGGGTGACGTTAAGGTTTTGAGGCTAAATGGCATCTCTCTGTAAATTCTTAGACTGATCTTCAACCATCAGTTTATGGGAGCTCTCCAGGGTGCTGGACTTTTGCCTGAAATAATCTCTGTACATTGGAGGAGACTAGTGTTCCATGCCTGCATTCAACCACTATCTCCATGTGTCTTGAACACTGTCCTTCTGATACCAGCTTTTAATTCCAACCGAAGTCCATATGCTGGTGACTATCTTTAAGAAATCCCCTCTAGTCAAAGTTCATGTAGGGTAAAAAAAAACAAAAAAAAAAAAAAAAAAAAAAAAAAGAAATCCCCTCTACTTTTCCATCTCCTCAGCCACTACTTTTGGCCAAGTTACCAGGGTCTTCCAATTTGGCACTTCTCAAACTTTAATGTGCAAATGGATCACCCGAGGATCTTGTTAAAATGCAGATTCTGATTCTAGGTTTGGGGTGGGGCTAAGATTCTGTATTTCCAACAAAATCCCATGTGAATCTGGTGCTGCTGGTCTGTGGACCACACTGAGTAGGAAGGCTCTAACTAATCTTCCCTCTTCCACTCTTGCCCTTCAACAGTAGAGGGCTTTTGAAAGCACACAACCTCTCAGTGATTTCTAGTTATGCTTAGAATAAAAGCTAGCCTCTTCACTGTGGCCAGAAGAGCTCTGCAGCATGGGCTGGCATCTATTTATCTTCCTTGCCTCACTGGGTGCATCCCTCCCCTCATTCTCTGCACTCCAGTCCACGGGACTCTTGACTGCACTTACAGAGCAATGCATCCTTTCCAAGCCTAGGGCTTCGTGCATGCCAGACCTCTACTTGGAACTCTTCTTTTCTTTAGGGCTGCCTCCTTCTAATTTTTATTTTCAACTTAAATGTTCCCTTCTTAGAAACACCCAACTAGAAGGTAAGCCCCATGGAGAAAGAAACTTGTCTATTTTGTTCACTTTTGCAGTCCCAGCATATAGTACACACTTAATAAACATTTGATTAAGTATAAATACCACAAGCTCTACCCTAACTAGCCTTGGCTAATGTAGTTTTTCACCAGCTTCAAATAGATAACTTGGCTTTCTGGCTGGTATTCCAATCGCTGATTATCGCATTCCAGAACAATTGCCTGTAGCTTTCAACTGCTTTGTCTCCAGGATTTCCTGCTTGCTAATCCGTCTTACTCTTTACCAACAGTTACTGAACTGGAAGCATCGATTTTGTTATCTTATTCTGCTGTTATAAAAACAGTAATTCTCATTCCCCATTACTACTGAATAGTGTCCAATCTCCTAACAGGATGTAGTAGATTGATTGACTTCATGGCCCGAACTAAAAACCTTGCTATAGCCATGCCCATTACAGTGAGATTTTTGGAGATCCCCCATCAAGAGGTGGAGTCTATTTCTCCATCCCTTGAATATAGCTTGCCTTGAGACTTGCTTTGCCAACAGAATGCATTGGAATTGACATGGTGCCAGTTTCAGGCCTAAGCTTCCAGAGGCCTTTCAGCCTCCACTGTTTTTGAGAACCCTCCCACAAGAATGCAAGTCTGGACTAGCCTGCTGGAGAATATGAGACCATGAGGAGTGGTGCCTCATTACCCTAATTGAGGCTAGTCTTAGATCAGCTTTGTTTAGGGGAAGGAGGAGGCCTGTGACTACCTACATGTCTGGTGACTCATTAGGAGGATTCCCAAGACTCAGAGGCAGTTGTACTCATGGTTATGGTTTACTAAAGGACACATGGCAGGGTCAAGAAGGGAAAAGACACATCATTCTGGAGGAGTCCAGATGTAGGCTTCTAAAGTTTTCCCTCCAGTGCAAGAGGATTATTGCACAGAATATACTCCTTCCTCTAGCAGTGAAATTTGGTAACACATGCACAGTATTTGTGTCTAGGTAAGATTTCTTGAGACTCAGGGGTCCAGGGTTTTTACTGGGGACATAGGTAGAGGGTGCCTATGTGACCCGCCACAATTACTGAAATTACAGTTCAGTGTCAATGACATTGTTTGCACATAGTCTAGGCAAGCTGGTACAGTAGGTTTCTATGCCCCAAGTATGTCGAACAACCTTACCAGGTAGTGTGGTAGACAGAATGACAGAATAGTGGCCCCCTGAAGATGTCTAATTTCCAATACCCAGAACCTGTTAATATATTACTTTACGTGACAAAAGGGACATTGCACATGTGATTAAATTGAGGATCTTGAGATGGGAAGATTTTCCTGGATTATGCAGGGTTAGAGTCAGCAAAAGTGATAAAGGAAGCAGAGGTCAGAGAAAGGGAGAGAGATTTGAAAATGCTATGATGCTGGTTTTGAAGATAGAGGAAGAGGACATGAACCAAGGAATGCAGATGCCTCTAGAAGTTCGAAGAAGCAAGGAAATAGATTATTCTCTAGAGCCTCCAGAAGGAATGCAGTCCTTTGGACTCATCTTAGGCTTCTGGTCTCCAGATCTATAAAATAATACACTTGTGTTGTTTTAAGCCACTAAGTTTATGGTATTAATAATTTGCTACATCAGCAATGGAAAACTAATATGATTAGTAACATAGGCGATATTCCAAAAGCTAAGGCCCCAGATACCTGCCAAGGGTCAGCTCAAAAAGCAGGTCCTTCTGAAGAACAACATCAGACCTATGATACTAACCCTTTCCTGCACAAGCCTATAACCAGCCAATTGCCACACGTGTGAAAGGGAGAGGCCAAGATCAGCAGAACTGTCTACCCAGAAACCACAGTAGACTGATGAAGCAGGAGTGAGCCCAATCAAGGTCAAAAGAACTTTAACATCATGGGCAATAATATTATTGTTGTGGGCAATAAGAAATGCTTCTTATTTTCAGCCACTGAGCTTTACTGTGGTTTTTTTTAAGCAATGATAGCTAATTAACACATGGAATTCAAGGCCTTCAATTAGGAATGTATGGTCTCTATTCATATATCCTATCTTATCTCTTGTTCACAACTTTATTTGTGCTGTTCTATTTAATGTCATCCAAACAATATTTTTCCTCCATATCACTCTCCTCTCCTCCATGTCATCCCTGTATCTGGAATGCCTTTTCCATCCACATCTTTGCCTACTATTTCAAAATGTAATTGACAGACATTTGGCATGCATTTTTGTGAGCATCCAAGCTTCTAAGTCTAGTCAACCGATGCCATTTGGAATTTGGTTAGGATCACGTAGTGTGTTACTAGAATTAAACAGGCTTGTAAGTCATAGCCATCTGTAAGCTCTCAAAAGAACAAATACTTTAGAAAACACTTTCTTCTCATATGAAAAACTAAAGTTGTTGAGAGAGCTGCCAAAGATTTTTTTTTATTGTGAGAGGGAGGCTTATTGATTCTTTGAGTGCCTATGGAACTCTTAATTCTTCAGTCTCAGAGCTAAGCTGTCTGGTATTCTCATTGGCACTTTGATTATTACTGTATTTATAAAAGCTAAGAGCTTATCTGGCCCAAAGTTAGGGAGCTTGTAGTATTTCATTGCCATCTAAGAGTTAAAGCTAGCTACAAAGTCTTGAAACCAGCCATTGTTCCTACATAAGAGCTGCAAATCTTGTTGACAATCATAAAATGGTGAGTCAGCAGATGCTCTTATTGGGTTGTAAAAAAGAAACATAACAACTAATATTTATAGAGTGCTTACTGTGTGCTAAGCCTCGGGCTCGGTCATGGGCATACAGAGGTAAATAATACAGAAATAGTCCTTAACCTTATGGAATTTATATACCAATACAATGTAAAAACAATAACAGTTAAAGTCCTGAGTAAATAATTTCTGTAAGTCAGCAATGAGATATAAAGGCATTTAAAGATGAAAACAAATCTGACGATCATAATGTTATCCTAAGAATATCTCAGTATCCTTTGTATAACTTATTCATTTCTAATTTTTCTGCCAATATTCCATAATAATCCCATGGTTAGTATTCAACAAACATTTGTTGAATACTAACTGTATCAAAAAAAAAAAAAAAAGAAACATGAAAAAGACCAACATATCCCCTGCCGTTGTGAATCATACATTCTATTTAACCATTAACAGCAACAAGAACAAAATAACTGGGCTACAAAAAGTATGGTTCCTATTGCATTAAATCAACTTAATTTGTATGTTTTGCTAAATCATCAAAGACATCTTTGTTCTTTTCTGGCCAAACTCTTTCATATGGAGACACGTAGATTAAATGGACAGAGTTAGACTATGAATAAACTGCAAGAATGAAAGAGGTGACCTGGGGACTTGTGGTGATTTTTTTCAGTGGGCTCCCCAAGTGTCTCCTTTGTATGGTGAAGGTCATGAAGAGCATTGGACTTAAAATCATGAGTTCTAGTTTCCACTCTGCCATGGAACAGCTGTGTGGTCTTGGACAAATCACTTAGCCTTTCATCTTCTGTAAAAATAGGAATTTTATGTCAGCTCTGCTCAGCTTCAAAGATCTTTAACTCTCTGATCTATTTTTCCCATATAGTTATTATTTATATTCTTCGATGTGGCTTCTGAAGGTTTAAATTTATTAGACATAACTGGATATCTAGCGATAGAACTGTCCTAGAAGACTTAGCCTCTTGTGGCTACTATTAACTACTATTAACTTTGGCAGTGAGAACATAAAGCAGCAAAGAGCCTTTGCTTATGGAAGAAGGCGTCCTTGTATTTAGGCAAACAGGACTTGGGGCATTAGTTCTGTAGGATCAGAGACTGTGAAAATCTGTTCTTAACAACTGTTTCAGAAAGAACACTATAGGCTTCAATTTCAGGATGTTTGCCTTGGGTGGAGCCAGGGGGTCTGGCTTTTGTAATTCTGCCTATCCACAGACCCATGGTCTAAAAATAGTGCATAAACTTACCTTTTTAATTTTTCTCTGCTGCAGAGCCTGAATGATGTCTGTTTTAGCAGCAGAGGAACCTCCAGGGATGCAGACTTTGCAACTTAGTCACCTTAAAAACCACCAGGGGCAGGGTAGGGAGTTTTGTTTTTTTTTTTAATTTGAAGATGTAAAAAAGAATCAAACAAAATGAAAAATATATATATTATCACTAAAATCTTCCAAGAAAATATTGGTGCTTGAAGAATTTCAGGATACTATGGGAGGTGAGCCCATCTAATTGTTGCTCACTATGAAATATTTCACATGAAATCCCTTACAACACCGAACTGATGGCTCACTGCTTAAACCCTGGGTGAAGAATGATGAGATGGGCAAATAAATATTCATGAGGCCATCTAGGGCATCATATTTATACAGAACCACTAATGCATTAAAAGGCAGAGGGCATGGGTAATAGAGTGAACACTAAACTGCAAGCTGCTACCTGGCTACAAAGCAACGCTGGCCCTTTACTGAATGGCATCTCCCCAGATATCTCATTCCTTCTGCCCTCCCCACCCTCATCCTGGCCTCCTTGTTTACAGTCAACTCCTTTTTTAAATAAATGGTGCATTTTGCTTGTCCATCATTGAATATGTTTTCTTTGCATCTTCATGGTAAATATTTAACTCCAGTGTGTCGTCTCCTGAAGACTCCAGCTGATTCTGGAGTCTTCTCCTGGTACCCGTCAATGTTTGCTCAGGAAATGCACTTACTTTTTGATATTAGCTTGAGTCAAACACAATGTCAAGGTGAATTTGCTCTGTGCAAAGCATTTTATGCAGGCAGGACACTGAAGCGGTGAGATCAGGATGCCTAGACTGGAGCGTGAGGGGATGCAGGTGTGCGTGACAGCCCAGCTGCCTGCCGTTTTCTCAAATTAACCTTGAAACCTCTGTTTTTTTATTCATCTCTAAAGTGGAGACTGTAATTCTACTTACCTCATAGAGTTGTCATTAGGATTGAATGAAAAGTTCAATCATGCACGTGAAGTTCTTAGCCCAGCTTGGGGCATACAGGAGGCACGTACGTTGCCAGCGTAGGCATACGCTGTACTCCTGGGCCCTGGCAGGAGCCCGACAGCAACTCAAACTGGGTACTCTGAGGGGGGGAGGTTAATAAAGAGTCTGCAGGTGTTTACAAAGGTGTGGGCAGTGGGTGAGGTTTAAGCATTAAAGACAAGGGATATCACAGTGCTGTGAGCTGCTGACAGCATAGCCACTAAAGGGGTGAGCAAGTCGCAGAACCCAGATATAGAGAAAGGGGAGCTGTTTGGAGAGGCTGCCCCCCAAGGAGCTGTGGCCTTCTGGAAGAATGCAGGGAATAAGTGCTCCTCCTGCGCTCTCCCCCTTCCTCTCTCCCTCAGTTCCTGCCAGTACCTCCTTCCTGCTGAACCCGACTACAAGGACATCTATTTTTATAGTCCACGTGGGTCAACCTCCTGGGGTTCAGTAGGACAGGAGAGGCCAACAGAAACCACCCAGTTCAGCAGGTATTAAAATTGCACCTGTTCTTACCAACCGAAGAGACAGCTAGTCCTTCTAAGTTAGAGAGAATTCTCAACTATAGACTAACCGAAGCAAACACAGTCTGATTACATTTAAGTACAAACAGCATCAGAAACAGGGGAGATCCCTGGGGCTCACCTCAATAAGTAAATAAGAACCACTTCTAATTAGGACCTCAGTTGTATGTAAATAGTACTTCTAACCTAGTGCGAGTTTGAAACAAATTGTTCTCCTAAGTAGTTGACACTTTCTCTTTGACATTATTTATTCAGCAAACACAAAGATAATACAGTGGCAAAATTTACTCAGCACACTTCTGAATTCATCATAATTCTTGAGAGGTTGAATCCTAATGAATAAATATTCTGTTCTGGTACATTTCAAAGACCCAATCAAATGATTCTGGGATATTCAAATTTGGAATTTGTACTAGTTTGCTAAGGTTACCATAACAAATTACCATGAACTGGGTGACTTAAACAACAGAAATGTATTCTCTCATGGTATTGGAGGTTGAAAGCTCAAGATTGAGATGTTGGCAGGGCCACAGTCTCTCTGAAGGCGCTAAAGCGGGATCTATCCCAGGTCTCTCCCAGCTTCTGATAGTTGCTTGGCTGGCGGCAGCATAATCCCAATCTTCACATGGAGTCTCCCTGGGTGTGTCTGCCACTGTGTCCAAATTTCCCTTTTTATTAGGACACCAGTCATATTTGATTAGGACCCACCCTAATGACCTCATTTAAACTTCATCACTTCTGTAAAGACCCTCTCTCCAAATAAGGTCACATTCTGAGACACTGGAGGTTAGGGCTCCAACGTATCTTTTTGGGGAGGACACAATTCGACCTGTAACAGGATTCTTTGGGCCACTGTTTTCTCCTCAAGGCAGATAATGAGAGCTGGCTCTAGGGCCATTGCTCTGTGTCCTGCTTTCATTGCCCTACATATAAACATCTACCTGTGCGGAGTGACAGGCTCTAGCTGGGGGTAGCCTCATGAGACACTGGGCCCCAAGTGGGACAATGCCATCATATTTTTTAAGAAGCAAAGAATAAGAGCAAAATTAATGTACATCAGCCAGCTTAAAGGAAATCCAAGGTTGCACTTGAGAAAACAAAGCACCAGAACGTACAGCAGCAGCAGGAAGCAGAGCTACTTAGGGACTTGCTGTGTGCTCTCAGAGGCAGCCTTTTCCCAGAGCAGGCTTCAGGCACCCTCTGTACACTGCCTGGGAGTCCACAGCACATCCCAGGCCGACCCAGACACAGGCCAGAAACAACTTAGACTGTTTCAACTCCAAAGCAACTTGAACATGGTTAGCCTGTTACTTCTTCACTAGCCTCCTGCCCTTGTAGTCCCTGCTCAAAGACAAAAGGCAACTCATCTTCCTCTCTCCCCCTTGCTCCCCCTTTCCTCCTGCCCACCCCCCTGCGTGTCTCCCCACTTTCTTGTATGCTTATGCCCTCACTGTTAAGCACCCCATTGAATTTCTCCTGGGATTTTGTCCTTGGCCCATCCACTTTTCTCCCTTTGGACACTCCAAGAATAACCTCAATCAGTGTCATAGTTTCACCCACTGCCTATATTCAATTTCCCCAAGCTGGTGTTAGGCAGAGCTCTGCATTTTCTCAGTTTAACAACTTGCCACATGAATGTTTTGGTCTCTTCCACTAAACCATAAGCATCATGAAAGGATCAATTGTATATATCTCATTTGTCATTGTATTTCCTGGTGTCTCAGAGTGACTGGCATATGATTGTCAATAAATATTTACCGAATTGTACAGGAGAGAATGATTTCAAAATATTTATCTTGAACATCCCTCCTGAGTTCCAGATGCCGACATACCTGCCATTTCTTATTCCATAGGTGCCCACCCATCAGAAACTGAACAACTCCCAGTCCGGCCTTCCTATTTCTGGATTGTCCCCGTCTCCCCACACTGGAAGCCTGAAAATCCCTTCTTCACTCCTCTCTCACCTTCCATATCTAATCAATCAGAAGGTCCTTCCAAATCTATCTCCTAAATCTCTCTCAAGTTCATCCTCTCTCTCCAGTCCAACCCCCAATAGACTCAAACTCCTGGCTTCAAGCAATCCTCCCACCTTGGCCTCCCAGAGTGCTGGGATTACAGGCAGGAGCCACCATGCCCAGCCCCCCCACTAGAATATAAGCTCCACGAGGACAGGGATGTTTGTCTGTTTTGTTCGCTGCAGTGCCCCAGTGCCTAAAATAGAGCCTGCCACATAACAGATGCTCAAAAATATTTCTTGAATGAATGAATCCTACTAATACCCTAGTGCAGGGCATGCATTCTCTATTTCAGTTATCTGTGCTGCATGATGAACATCCCTCAAACTTAGTGGCTTAAAACAACACTAATTTATTCTTTCTGATGAGTGGTTCTAGGGCTGGTTTTGCCTGGGCTCACTGTTATGGTTGCAGTCAGAGAACTGCTGGAAGGGCTGGGGTGCCTCCGATCTCTTCCATGTTGCCCCTCTTTATGTAGTAGGCCAGACTAATTTCTTCACAGTAAGGTCGTCTCAGAGTTCCAAGAGGCAGAACATGGAAGGTGCATGGCCTCTTAAACCCTAGTCTTGGAAGTCACATAGGGTCACATCTACTGCATTCTACTGTTAAAATTGTGTTACAAGGCTAGGGAAGATTCAAAAGTGTGCAGAAATAGACTCAATCTCTTGAAAGGTGGAGTGGCAATGTCACATGGTGCTATAGCTTGAATGTATGTGGCCCTCCAAAATTCATATGCTGAAACCTAATCACTAAGGTGATGGTGTTGGAAAGTGGGCCCTCTGGAAGGTGATAGGGTCATGAGGGCTCGTTTATCTTAGGTAGTATTAGTGCACCCCATGTGTCCTCCCATCTTCTGCCATGTGAGGACACAGCAAGAAGGCCCACATGAGACAATAAATGCCAGTGTCTTGATCTTGGACTTCCCATCCTCCACAACCTTGAGAAATAAATTTCTGTTTTTTATAACTTATCCAGTCTTAGGTATTTTGTTATAGCAGCACAAACAGACTATGACACATGACAAAAAGGCATAAACACAGGAAGGCGTGGTTCACTGGGAGCCGTATGCCCATGCTCGACCACACCATCTCCCTCCCAGGTTACTGCAGCGGCCTCTGACCGCTCAGGCTGTGCGCACTCCAGACCTGCTTCCCGCAGCTGCCAGGATGATCTTCCTGAAGCACAAATCTGACCCTGTTTCCATCCGCCAAAGCAACATCCTTTGAATAACAAAGGATTAGTTAGTTATAATTACAGCTCCCTCTACCTTTCACTGACAGTATTTTGGTGCAATGCAGAAGGAAGTTCATAGACTCATGCATACACTGGCTGGCTCAGGTGATGGCACACAAGGATCCTTGACCCATGTGTGGGTGGCACAGAGACACTCTCCACTGCATGTGGGGCCAGCAGCCTGCACTTGCTGTTACAACTTGGCCATCTCCCTGTTTTGACTGTAAACTGAAATCTTACAAAATAGCTAGTGGCAAAGGGGAAAACTAAATAGAAAGAAGATTCAGAAACAAAAGCCAGGTGGTTTGGAAAGGGTGAAACTTGTGGAAAGAAAAAGCAAGAAGAGAAATGAAACGAAGATCTTTACTCACTCCTTCAGTCCTCTTTCAGTAACCAAGGCTTAAAATATGAAGCTGGAAATTATGGAGAATGTACATGTTCTTTATTTTTCTATTATTTTTAATTTCAATATATGGATTTTAAATGTTTGAAAGATTTGGCGGAATTACAAATGCTTTTTCGAACAACCTTCACAGAGCTAAGCTGCCATCATTAGCATCTGGGGCAAATACTTCCCATGCACCCACCACATGTTCCTCTGGAGTGTTCCCTGGTTTTGTTGCTGCACCGGCTTTGTCCCCAGAGCTTCCTGCAGGAGATGATATAGAGAATTCCAAGAGGATAGGAACGCAGTGGTGGCCTAAGATGCACGAAGTGCCTCTCTGCTCGTTCCGTTTGCCCAGTACATAGTGAAAGGCTGTGGGATTGAGGTGGAATGGCAGACAGAGCTCAGTTAACAGGACAAATTCTGGAGTAAGTTGGCAAAAGTGGGATTCAGCTGAAAATGCACCTCCTCCTCCCTTCATTCATGGGCCCTAGCACTGGTAGCAGTGGCGCAGTTTGAAGTTTTTATCATTCTGAACTGGAAGCTCATAGAATGACAGAGGGAAGCGTGTTAGCAGCTTAAATAAAGAATTAGATGTAAATACAGGACAATGAGAAAACCAGAAAAGAGGCCAGGCGCTGTGGTTCATGCCTGTAATCCTAGCACTTTGGGAGGCTGAAGTGGGAGGATCTCTTGGGTCCAGGAGTTCAAGACCAGCCTGAGCAATATAGTGAGACTCCCATCTCTAGAAAAAATAGAAAAATTAGCCAGTCATGGTGGCACACCAAGTCCCAGCTACTTGGAAGGCTGAGGCAGGAGGATCTTGAGCCCAGGAGTTTGAGGTTGCAATGAGCTGTGATGATGCTACTGCACTCTAGCCTAGGGAGACAGAACAAGACTGCCCCAAGAAAAAAAGAAGAAGAAGAAAACCAGAAAAGAAGTGTACTGAGACAACTGGGATGGGGCACCTGGAGCCAGGTGTCATAGGTTTGAAGCCTACCTACTCCCCTACCTATCTGACCAAGTGGCGGGAGCTAGAATGCTCATGTGGTAGCCACCAAGACAGATAACCCCAGGGCTTTGGGAGTCTGGAACTTTGGAACTTGAAGACACTAGATGACAACAGGCATCCTGGCTACAGATAATGGAACTGGAGCAGAAGCCTCAGAAACGCCTGCCAGCTGACTTTGCCTTTGTCCCCGCTTGCAATGTGACCCGGAGATAGAATTGAAGGAAGTGGGAGTGCCAGCTCACCCCCATAAGGCAAGAATAGGTTTCTAATGTAAGCAAGGACTGTTGCTCTATCAGGTTGGGTACAATGACCCCTCAGGCCCTTCATGCCTCTGTTAGCAGGAATTCCACACATTGCCTCACCTGGTCATCCTTGGCAATATCCCAGAGCCTCAGAGGACTTCCCCAGTGTAAAGGGTCAGTCCTGTCACTTCTACCATAAAAAAGAATGAAATCATGTAATTTGCAACATGAATGCAACCGGAGGCCATTATGTTAAGTGAAATAGGTAGGCAGGGAAAGACAGATACTGCATGTTCTCACTCACACATGATAGCTCAAAAAGTTGATTTCATGGAGATAGAAAACAGAATGATAGAGACCAGATGCTGGGAAGGATGTGTGGGTGTGAGGGGGGAATAAAGAGAGGTCAGTTAGTGGGTACAAACATACAGTGAGATAGAAGAAATAAACCCCAGTGTTCGGTAGCAGAATAGGGTGACTACAGTTAACAACGATGGATTGTATATGTCAAAGTAGCTAGAAGAGAGGACTTGAAACGTTACCAACACATAGAAATGATAAATACTCAAGGTTATGGATACCCCAAATACGCTGACTTGATCATTGTACATTCTATGCATGCAACAAAATATCACATGTACCCTATAAATATGTAAAATATTTTATATCAATAATGAAAAAAGAAATGAAGACTCCATGTCTTCCTCAGCTACATTCAAGCGCCACATATCAGCAATTATTGGGCAGGACTGACCTCCTCTCTCTGCCCTGGAGCTGCAGCTCCTAACTCTGTTTCCACAGCACGCTTCTTGGCTGCACCTTTTTGACAGCAATTTCCGTACAGCCTTGTTATTTCTTTGCCTATCTCTGTCTCCATCTTTATGACCTCTTAGAACTTGCATAATGCCTGCCTGATATGGAGGGTAAATGTGGGTTAAATGAATGAATGAATGAATGCTACCTTAGGAAGTATCTAGAACCTCTGCTTATATTCACATAGACCTGGAAGTGGGTAGAGGAAGAATACAGGGAGTAAAAGTAGGCTAAAATCTTCCAGTTACGTAGGGGGCATCAAAAGATGCTATTTAATTCTTTTATTTTGATAAATAGAGAAACATACATGTATTTTGTAAAAATTAAAGATAAGTGGCTTCTTCAATCTTCTGCAGTTATTGGGACAGGTGGCTAACACGACTATCATTTTACAAGCAGAACCTGAGGTTCAGGTTTGTTGAGTGACCTAAGGTAATGCAGCTAGTAAGCAGTAGAGGTAGGTTCTGCACTGCGGACTATCTGCCTCCAAGTTTGTTTTCTTGGTTTTTAAAAAAAAAAATGTTTGTAGAGACAGGGTCTGACTATGTTGCCCAGCCTGGTCTCAAACTCCTGGCCTCAAGCAATCCTCCCACCTCAGCCTTCCAAAGTGCTGGGATTACAGGCATGAACCACTGCACCCAGCCTCTACTTTATTCTTAATAGTATTATTCTCAATAATTATTACACAGTTGTTTGCCCAATAAAGACCAGTTTTTCTCTTTTTTCCCCTTTGTATTTTTATCCAAGTACAAAAAGCCTTGCTTAATTTTAAAAGTAATACATTTTTATGCTACTAAAATTGTAAAATGTGAGCCAAACACACCAGGATAAATAGTTTTCTTTCCCTCTAGTATCTATTAGGATACTTTGAAAATGCTCATGAGTCTTCAGCGACAACCACCTGCCTTCCCGTTTCCTCCCAGACTGGGGATCAGGTGCTCAAGTCTCAAGCTGTGGCTGTCAATTAACACACGTCAGCCTTACTGGGCTGTGGGCCTGAGGCCTTGGACACACCTGCCACACTCCCATGTCACCTCTGTGGGACAAAGCAGGGTGAGCTGGTGGGACACTGCCCAGGTGATGTGAGACCTTGTAGCTTCCTGATGAAGGGATATGGGAACTCTGCCAGTTTACTAGATTTATGGCCTTAGGTCGGGCTTCTAAACCTCAGTTTGCTCATCTGCAAAATGGTGGTAAATGATATTATCAGGGCTGTTGTGGGGATTCAATGAGATAATGTCTGTTAAACTCTTAGCCCCGTACCTGGCACATACAGTGTTCAAAACATGGCCATTATGAGTGGCTTCACACTGGGAACAAGAAGGGAAAACACATCCATCATGACCCCTGTCTTGGACACTTGAACAGCACCCTCTCTCCATTGTCTTGGCTCCATGTGCCTCTGTCCTCGGGGAGAGGAAAGCAATAACGGAGGAGCACATGGCATCTCTAGTGGCTGTCTCAATGGCATTGTTGGAGAATCAACCACAATCTCCTGCGTATATTCTATCCTTAGTTGCATATTTTTAACCACTACCCCTGTTTCCATATTACCTTAGAGCAAATCCTTAGGGGCATGTCTTGGTCTTCATCTCAATTGGCTTCCTGCGTCGTTATTGCGTGAGCACTTAGAATTGCAGGATTTAAGAAGAAAGCAAAAATGATGGGTTTACATTCACTTGCACATAAAAAGCATCTGCTTGCATCAAAGCGGAAGGTAAAAGAACATTCCTAATCTGTTTCAAATTATTTAAAGTTACATTCTTATAACAATAGCAGAATCAATAAAAGATTTGCTCATAATTCACTGATTGCACGTTATTTTAAATCAGCATCTCTCAAAGCACACTCTATGAAATACCTTTTCTGAAGAATGTTAGTAGGCATTAACACAACATTAAAAATAATTCCTTGCCAATAAAATCTGAAAAAAGGCTCTCCAAGCCTTTGAAATGAAAGCGTGCACTGTGAATCTCGAAAGGGGGTTATGGCGTGCAATATTTTCCAAATTGGATTTCAAGCTCTGTTTGTGAGAAACATCTCACAGGACTCATGTTCTTCTAAATACACTTTGGAAAATGGTTATAAACTCTGGGAAGGAAAAAAACACATTTACTTATGGTTCCATAAAATCCAACGTGGAAGAGAGAGGCCAAGAATGACATCCTTGGGAACAGCCAGAGAATCTCGCCTTCTGTCGCCAGACGTCAGGAAATGAAGAGTGAGAGGAGGATGGTGGTCAGCGATGCGCCAGTCGGTCAGTGGGGGCAGCAAGTTTGGAGACAAAGTGGCGCATGCGTAGACAGCTCTCCCACCCTGGCTGCTTTAGTGGCAGTGGAAAATAAAGCGTGCCCTAAAGAGGGTATGCCACATAGACGAGGCATTGGGTGGGTGTGTGGGAGAGAGGGCGGTGTAGGACATTCCTCCCTTTAGGCTTTTTGGAAATATGATGGAACTGTGCAAAGAAACTAAACTAGTGTCATCAATTATGAAATCAAAGGCCCGAGTATGTATTTCTGCAATAGTATGCAAAAATCTCAGGATTTTTAACCACATAGAAAACAAAAACAAAGAAAACTATGAGCATTTGGAGTTTTCCTCATTTGGACTTATCACCACGGCATCCAAGTAGCTCGTGCTTCTTCCCATATTCCTTCTCCAGTTCCCCGTCCCCTTTCTTGGCTTCACTCTTGGATTATCTGGTGGCTCCTTCTCCTATTTGCCTGCAAGGGCCCCTGCCTCACTGCCGCCTGCCTTCTTCCTTTCTGCCTCCGTCCAGACAGAACCCAGAGCCGGCCGGTCACTTCTCAGGCTTCCATCTCCTCTGTTGTTCTAGGTAGTCCACGTGGGTTTGGGAGAATCTAGAGGAAATAAAAGACAGAGTCCTTAACCTCATTACTTACCTTTTTTTTTTTTAAATAAATAACACTCATTGAGGGTCTGCGGCTGCCGGGCAGTTAGGGGAACCGGATTAACACATGTGACAACTGCGGGGCTGCACAGCAGTGCCTGAGTTCAGACAAGGGAGAGGCTGTGTTAGAGAGGGGCAGGGAGGCCTTTAGGAAGGAGGAGAACCTGCAAACGAGCCCCGGAGAGTGGGTAGGGTTTAGAGAGGCAGAGGTGAGTTGAGGGGGGCAGCCTGGGCAGGCCATGCTGGGGTGTTTGCGAGGGCGGTGGTGTCAGGCCTGCCAGAGCAGAGGGCTTACGGGGGAGATGACTTTGAATAGACCAGAATGAAGACAGGCTCTGCAAACCTCCGAGTGGCTGCTGCTATGAAGAACCATGAGTGTTATCATCGAGGTTCTTTTGATTGCCAGTGACAGAAACCCACTCAAGCTAGCTCAGGTAAAGGGGATGTTTATTGTAGGTCTCCTGGGTTCTGAAAAACTCTTGGCAACAAAGTTACCCTCTTCCTTTCCAAGTGGCCTCCTCCAGCCTCTGCTCAGGCTCCCCTCTCTGCAGACTGCCCCCCTCTGCGGGCTCACCTGCTTTCCCACGGTCCAGAGTCACCTTCTCAACCTACGTGACCTCTCAGCTCCATGGCTCATCTACTCACTGTCCCAATCTCAGGTTCTGAGAGAAGAATCTTACTGGTCCAGTTCATCCAATCCTGCCAGGCCAAAGGGAATTATTTGCTTAGGGGTTTCCCTCCCTGTTGACAGTGAACTTTCCAAGGGAAGAGACTGTGACTCTTTTCTTCACCGTTGTATCTCCAGTACATGGCACAGAGCTAGGCACATCGTCGATCTTCAAAAGACATTTACTGCACAAATGGATGGCCAGTTTACGGATGGATTGTGCTGAGTCAGCCAGCTGTGGGCATGGGGCAGGGTGGGCTCAGGAGGGCAAGAGGGGCCACGGGCACAGGGAGTTTCCCCCGCAGCACATGCAGGCATAGCCACAGTGATGGACCACTCTGTGCTCAGAAGATCATTAGAGCCTCACTGAGCTGGTTGGTTGCCATAAAGCTCAGGTCTAAATTTCCAGCTTAATTTTAGCAGCTATCTTCAGCTTTGATTTTTCCAATACAAGCATGCCTGTCCACTCCTTGACTAAAATTTCATGAATTTTTCACTTAATGATTATTTGGATGGCTCATTGCCTCTTTGTCTTTGGGAACTTGCCTCTATCTTTAAAAAGTCATAAATCAGAATAGCAAAATTAAAGTTATCAATAACACATGAATAGGGTGAAGACAGGTGGCTCTGGGCCATGAGTCTACCTGG
The DNA here is from genome assembly GCA_028533085.1 of Varecia variegata. Classification (NCBI taxonomy): domain Eukaryota; kingdom Metazoa; phylum Chordata; class Mammalia; order Primates; family Lemuridae; genus Varecia; species Varecia variegata. Next base: position 51,035,972 of record CM052438.1, on the reverse strand, counting down.
TTTGAGGACTTGAGAGAGTGATTCCCTCTCTGTGGCCCAGAGGAGCACAAGGGCTGATGGCTTCCTTGGCACGAAGAGGGCCCTGGGCCCTCTCAGCAGGTCAAACCTGCTGGGAACAGAGTATACACAGGGCCTTTGACAGCCTAGTGACGGGGTAGAGAAGCAGGCACTCTGGTTTTAGCACAGCTGTCTCCTTCTACCCGAGCTGTAGAATATTCTAAAACCTTCAGCTTTACCTTCCAGCCATTCACAGGTGGTTCATTACACAACTAACCAGACTAACACCCAGAATGCACTGATGTAAGTTTTATGCCTGGGATTATGTTCTGGCTTTGCTGAACCAGAATATTCTGGCTCTGGCTTCATGTCTCTAGGTGGCTGCCATGTGCCACAAGCCCACACTCTTCGACTTGCTAGCATCCCTCTCCTTCACCTTGTATCTGCCCACATCTGCTTCCCCCACATCTGCCCTGCACCCTTCTAGGAGTGTATAATAGGGTCCCATTTAGAGGTTCCTTGACCACGGGTGACACAGAATATTGCACTGTCCCTGCAGCCTTTCAGACAAGGCCTTGGGGAGGTGGGCAGCCCAGGGCCCTGCCTCCCCCTCCCCCATGTCCCCCTGCTAGCTGCACAGCCTGTAAATAGCTATGCTGGGCTCCCCACTCCCACCTCTGTCCTGTTGCCTTAGCAACGAGACTGAGAAAGTTGAGTTTCCTGGTATCCAAGGTTACCCTGTGTTCAGACAACTGCTACATACTACACACATATATGTGGATCTATAGTTGGCTCAACGGGAGGAGGTTTTACTTGTGTACAGGTTTATGAAGATGACATGCCGAATCTGGGTCTGATCATGAGATCCCCTTTCATTTGTGTAACCAGAGCTCAGGGTTATAACTAGGGACACTGGGTCACCTTTGCAATGTTTAACGGGCCTCCCGTCAACAGAAAGAGGTCCCCTTCTTTCTCCCCAGGGGTAAGGGAAGTGGGCCCTTAAAGGAAGGGGTGAGGAAGAGGGGCGGGGGCGGGGGGGGGAAGGGAGAGTGAATGTTCCTATCTATTTTTTGTTGAGTTAGTGGATTTCTGAAAGAAGAGGAAGGGGCATCTCAGTACGTTACAGTTCATAGCCCTGGATGCTGTTTCTGGGGATCTCACAGACCTTTTCCTACAAGACAGCCAGGTGTCAAGCTTTTAGCCCACTCCAGATGGCCGGATCGGAGCAGAGGGAGCAGGCCACATGCCGGATCCCTGGGAGCCCCGCCCTGCTCCCTCCTGCAGACTGCAGCTGCGGGGACTCTCAGCCCAGCTCAGCCACACAAATTCCTCAGGCCCCTGGCCCCACCCAGGGCTGCTCGTTCCCACCTTGGCTCGCTACTAACAGCTAAAGTCCTTTCACAGGCATCTCATATGATCCTGCAAAAATCCAAGGAGGAGGAAGGAATTATCAGGGCCATTTTGCAAAGTGAGCCAACAGGGATCTCGGGCAGCATGGTAGTGTGGAGACTTGGCAGGGTCTGGTGCACCTGCTCTGGGGCCTGGGGTCATCCTCTGCCCAGTGCTTAATCCCACAACCTGCCGCAGGTAATTCACCATCTCATTGAGAGGAAGTTTTTGTATACCCCTTTTATATGGTGTTCTCTCAGAGAAATTGTAAGGAATTAAAATGATCCCATTGGCTGTAGTATTACAGTTTTCAATCAAAAGTTCATGGCAACATGACAATATTTTCCAAACTAAAAAACAGGACATGTAATCTGACCAAAGATTCTTTCTAATTTCTGAATTTGATTTTATAGAAAAGAAAGCTCACAAAAATTACATCTCATTCAGTTATGCATTTAACCAATTGCTGTCAGTAGAAAATATGAAATTACTTGAATCAGGATTCTCTTAGAAAGTTCAGGACAATTGTGGTTGTATTAATGATGCTGTGTGGTATATAGCCATGATTACTAATTTTTTTTTAATTCACATGCTCTTTTTCTTTCAAGAAGATTAAAGGGATTTCTAAACAATTTCTATTAATCTGTTTGCAAATGTGGATACTGAGTTTAATAGAAATTGATTACTTTGACCAGGCTTCTAAGAAACCCGACAGAACTAATATTTAAAAATAACCATAGAATTCTCATTGTTAATTATACCTTTTTAAAAAATTCAGAGTAGGAAATTAGTAAAGCCAACAGTTCAAACTTTAAAAAATGTGATCTTTGATTTATAAATCATGATCCATTTTCAAAAGCTTTTAAAGGAAATTTTATCCTAGTTTTCAGTTTTTTTCTGGTTTCCTTTCAAGGAAGTTTGAGAAAGATTTAATAAACATGCAGGTCAGGCAGATGTCTGGAATTTCTGAGAATGAGATTGTAAATTCTTTGCCACCAGAGCTACCCTAAGAAGAAAAGCTGGTGACAGCAACGAACTTCATTTAATGAGAATCGAAAATAATGAAATTTTAGTATTAATTTGATTAAGCTACGCTCCAGAAACAAAGGGAGCACAGCAGTCATATCATTTCTTATAGGTTCTAAAATTAATAAAAACCTAATTGCAGTACAATTTTATTACATTTTATATTGCTTGTAAAATTATAATTATACAAATATAAAAGTAGCTTCTGTTATTTGAGTTCTCTCATTTTCTGCTGCTCTCAGAACAATCTATCCTCAAACATAACCCTAAGCACCTTTAAATTACCTATTTTACAACATCAACAAAATTAAGCTCCCTGTTTGTCTAGAGCATTTCACAAGAAAATACCCTTAAGATTTAATACATGTTTCACAGATTTGAAGAGAATGGAAATACACAGAGTCACATGATAGCCTTTTGAAAATGGGATTTGTATCCTCTCTGCAGGTGACTATTAAAAAAACAGTATGAAAACTCAGAACCCTAATATTATTAATAACTGTTATGGAAGCTAAGGCTCCATAGGGCTTCTCTACCTTAAACACACGTTTGTTTTTATTTAACCTTTAAAACTGGAAAGGACCAACTGCCAAGTTTAGTGTCATTCATGGCCACGTGTCCAGGATCTCAAATTTCTTCCCACATTGGACACATGTCTGACACTTATTTCCATAAATATTCAGAAACTCACAAAGTTTATGTAGGCACATTTTACATAGATATTCACGTCTTCTGCATCTGACTGGTGTTACGTGTTCAACCTTTGAGCAGGTGAGACATAATCTTTTCTGGAGTCCAGGTGTGCAGTAATTAAACTGCTTACTGGGGAAGCAACACTCCAGAGTGAAACCTGGTACGAAATGTAACTGGGTTGAATTGGATTCCAGAAACAGCTACCAGATTTGCCCAGATCTAACTCTATTACACACACAACCAACCGCAGTGAAAATGGGTCATAAACACAGCTTGCATTACAGAGGCAACCAGATTCTGGGCACCGCACCAGGATCTTTCTTTTCCTCCCCACTTTATCTTTGGCCAGTCTCCACACTAGCACAACCGGACCTTTGTTCTGCTGCCCACCCAGCAAAGTCAATAGGGCTTCCTATTCTTGGGTTTTTCCTCCATCTGCTCAAAAGGGGCCCCCCTCCTACCCTCTAAATCGAGATTCATGCAGTGAGCAGCAGCTCCTCCTACTAGAACTTGAAGGATGAAAGAGAAAATAGAATCTAGTTTGCCTTTTGCGGAGGTTAATTAAAGTTAATCCTGGATGGAATTAATGGCTTGAATGCCACAGTTCTCCTCTCTCTTCCCTTCACTGGCTCTCCTGCCCTGCATTCTGCTCACATCGCTGTGACACCTGGCTTTCCTACGTACTGTTGTAGTACTAGCTTCTTAACAGAGTCTCTGCTCAGCGCACTCATTCTTTCCAGTCTGTACTGCCAAGCTCAGTGTGTCATTTGTTCATCAATTCAGCACATTTGCTGATCTTCTGCTATGGGCCAGGCTTTGTGCTAGGGATGCAAAGATCCAGTCATGCAATCAATCAATCAATCATAAATATTTTTTGAGCAACTATTATGTGTTCTAGGTGCCAGTTTACAGCAGAGAATAGAACAGTCATTGGGGAGCTTAAAATCCATGGGTGGGGGGGGAGGTGGAAACAAGTAAATTATACACATAACTTATACACTATGTTAAATCAGTGCCCTGAAGAAAAATAAAGCAGGGAAGGGGGTTGGAGAGCGCTAGGTGGGGCGTGGCAATTTGAAATTGGGCCGTTAGGGATGGCTTCACTGTAAGGATGACCTTGAGTAATGGGCTGTGTGAAGTGAGGGAGTGGATGTGGAAGTCCGGGTGTGATGATAATCTTATGTGTCAACTCGATTGGGCTAAGGGATGCCAAGATAGCTGGTTCAACATTATTTCTCGGTGCATCTGTGAGGGTGTTTTTGAAAGAGATTATCATTTCATCAGTCGACTGAATAAAAATGACAATCCCTCAACAACGTGGGCAGGCATCATCCAATCCATCGTGGGCCCCAGTAGAACAAAAAGGCAGAGAAAGGGTGAGTTTGCTCTCTGCTTAGCCTGGGAAATCCATTTTCTCCTACCTTCAGACACCGGAGCTCCTTGCTTGGGGGCTGTCGGATTCTGTGGCCCTTGGCCTTGAACTGAAAGTTACACCCTCAGCCCCCCTTGGTTCTCAGCCCTTCAGACTTGGACTGAATTACACCACCAGGGTTCCTGGTTTTCCAGATAGCAGACAGCAGATGATGGGACTTCTTGGCCTCCGTCATTGCCTTAGCCAATTTCCAAAATAAATCTCCTCTTACATGTTCCATATATATCCTGTTGGTTCTGTGTCTCAGGAGAACCCTGACTAATACACTGGAGTAGAGCCGTCCAGCCAGAGGAAACAGCCATGCAAAGGTCCTGAGGCAGGAGCATGCTTGGTGCTGTATGTAAGATCAGCAGGGAAGCCAGTGTGGCATCGCGCTTGATGGGGGAGAGTAGCAGGAGATGGGATCAGAGAGATAAGGGGTGGGGACAGATTACATAGGCCTTATAGTACATGGAAAGGACTTTGACTTCAATTCTCAGAGGAGTGGGGAGCCATCTGAGGGTTTAGAGCAGAATAGCAACATGTTTGCTGTGGGGTTAAGTGACTATCTGGGGCTGGGGCAAGGGTTAGATGGCCACTGCAGTGATGCTCATGAAAGATGGGGTGGCATGGGGCAGGGTGGGAATCTGGATATACATGTTACATGGAGAGAGACTGGCAGGACTTGCTATATATAGATTGTACGTGGGATGTGAGGAAAAGAAGGAAGGTGTGACTCTAGGGTTTTCTGCCTGAAAGCTGGGGAAATAAGCATGAGACACAACACTTGCCCTCAGAGAGCTCACTGTCTAATGAGGGCCTCTGGTGCAGGGCTGACCTGCTGTCACAGAGCAGGTGCTGCAGGATAAGTGTGTACAGGGTGCCATGGAAAGTCTAAGTGGCAGAAGAGGTGCTATGAGCTGAGTCTTGGGGGGAGTAGGGAATGGCCAGGCTGGATTGAGAACCCAAGGAAGGGCATGATGTGCTCAGGAGATGCTGAGTCAACCAGCAAGCCTGGGGCAGGGGAGGAAGTGGCCACCAATGAGTTCGAAAAGCCAGTGTGGCTTCAGTGCAGCCACACTGACCAAACAGCTATTCCCAGCCCCTCTCCCTTGACATCTCACCATGGTGGAGAAGCTAAATCCGTATCTTCTCCATCTCTTCTGCAGCCAGCAGCAGCCATGTGATACAGTTCTAGCCAATGATGGTAACCTTATATCTGCTTGGGTTTGCAGCAGGAAAGTGCATTGCTGTCTTGCGTTAGGACACAGTCATGGCTGCTGGTCAGGAACTCTTCCTGCTTGGAATGCACGTGTTGTGTGGAGTGCAGCCAACAGCGCGCAGCCCCGAGGTGGTAAGCCCAGGGGCGAAGGAGCAGGAAGTGGAAAGTTGGGAGGAGAATGAGTCTTTGAGGAGGGTGAGCCGCTGCCCCAGCGCTGGGTGCCTGCTTCCAGCCTTCGTGTTATGTAAAATAATTAAATGTCTCCTTGCTTAAGCCTCTGTTAGTTGGCTGTTTTGTAAGTGCCCAAAGTGTTCCGTAAGTAATGAGCCAAGGCCTTCTAGCCTTGCCGAGTTGCTCTGACCTGTGGGCAGTGGGGAATCACTGAATGGTTTAAGGGGAGTGACGTGGCCTGATTTTTATCTTAGGTCCTTCAGGTGCAGCATGAAGACATGGGAGGCTCCCGTCCAGTGGAGCTCAAGGTGGCCCCGGCCTGGGTGGGGCATCCAGGCCCTTCCCCTCCCTTGCTGGCCTCCCCGGCAGGCCCCCGGCTCTCTGCGCTGTCCTTCCCTGCTGTCCTTCCCTGCAGCCCTTCTGCCGGCTGGGCTTTCCTCAGGCTCCCTGGGGCAGCCACCTAGCAGGCGGCCTTGCTTGCCTTCCTGTCTCCTCTAAGACTCATGACCCTTCCTGTTCTGGCCACACCCGTCCACGCTGGTGACTGTGGAATTGTCTGTGTCAGTGGGCCCTTCTCAGGGGTCAAAGGGCCTGATTCTAGACCATGCCCTGGCTTTATCGGGCTGAGGAATCTTGAACAAATTGCTTTAACCTCTGCAGGCTCTGGTTCCTTTACTCTAAAATCAGGGGTGTAGAAATGGAAGTTCTCTTGCTGCTCTAACATTCTATAATCCTAGGACATCTGGCCCTAACCAGCAGTCAGATGGAAGCTGTCAACACGGCAGGCTGGGGGCATCTCCTGGAAGCTGTCTGTCCCCACACGCTCTCCACGCTCAGGCACAGTGGCTGCAGACCCAGCTTGAGTGACCTCACTCTTCTGGGTCCTGGAGACCTCTGGACTTCCCTTCCTTCCCTATTACTGTGCAAATTCCCCTGGAGAGGACACGCTTCAATCTCTATCTACTAGTTGGGGAGAAAAAGAAAAGAGGGGGACTTAACAAGAATTTATAAAAATTGCCTACTATGGGAGGAACATAGGGACAAGAAGGGAAAAGGAGATTGATTGGAAACATCCAGAACTGGACTGTCCTTGCTTGGAAAACCCTTGGCCGCTGAGCCGTCCTCCTGGCTAGCCCTCTCCATGAGCCTCTGGGCCATCCCCAGGCCTTCCCAGCTCACACCCTGATGGGTCCTTAATCCTCTTCCTCCCACGCCCTCCCTCCCTACTGCCCACTCCCCATCTGAGACAAGCAGTTCAGGTGGCAACGCTTGCATTTCTTTTCAAGGCCTTGGGATGTCTGCCAAGTGTTTATATTTTTAAAGAGAGAGGTTATACAGATGCTGGCAGGAGGTAGCATTTTTCCTGTGAATGACTCCATGCCCCCGTCCCCCAGTGCTCAGACCCCCCAGGTCTCCCAGGCCCGTTAGCTGAGTGATGTGACAGCAAGGCCTGGGGCAGACCGTGGAAGAGCCGGCCGAGGCCTTAGTCCCCAGTAGAGCCTCTGAAGGCCAGAGGAGAATGGCCAGGGAGGTGTGGAGGACCCTGTGTGTCAAAAGCTGGACAAGCCTTGGTCATGGTGCCTCTTCCGTGCCCTCTGACCACTGTCTCTTCCTGTGGGGAGCAGGAAAAGGAGCAAGAAGAACTTCTAATCCTTGCCCTTTCCCACTGAAGCAGTTTCTGTGCTGCATAACTAACCACCACAAACTTAGCAGCTCTAGACTATTCCAGTTTATCATCTCGGAATTGCTGCAGACCAGAGTCTGGGCATGGCAGAGCTGGGTTTTCTGCTCAGGGTCTCACAAGGCTGAGGTCAAGGAGTCAGCCGGGGCAGTGGTCTCAGCTGGAGCTCAGGAGTCTCTTCCCAGCTCCCTCCGGTTGTTAGCGGAATTCCCTTCTCCCAGTTTTCTTGCCACCTGTCAGCAGGGTGGCCGTCAACTCCTAGAGCCTCCCTCAGGTCCATACCCATGGCCCCCGGAGGTGATTCCCAGCATGGCAGTTTGTTTCCTCCTTCGAGGCCAGCAGGACAAATCTCTCACCAGTGGGTGAACATGGAGTTGTTCGTAACATGGAGTGATCCAGGAGTGACCATCCCATTGTATCCCCAGGCTCCGCTCACACAAGGGGAGGGGGGACACAGGGCACGTCCACCAGGGGCAGGACTCCCGGGGCCACCTTAGATCCTGGCCACTCTCCCACTGTCTCCTGTCTTCTTCCCCACCCATCTGCTCGCTACACTCCTTTAAGATTTAGTATCTAGGGCCTTCCTACCTCTAGAAGAATGCAAGTCATATTCTAGAATAGGAATTTTATTGTCAAAAGGGAATTTGAACTGAATCAAAAGAAGTTGAACATAACTGAGCCTCCCTCGTTGCCTAATCTGAAGCTCACTAGATTTGTTTACCAAACCATTAGGGTTCACTGTGTTCTAGCTCCTACTATTGAATGCTTTATATACCAGACTTCATTTAATTCCCTCAGCATCCGTGTGAGGGGAGCATTGGTGTCTCCATTTTATAGATTAGGAATCTGAGACTTGCAATAGACTCACTGAGGCTCACAAGGGCAGTCGCGGAAGGGACAAATCTTCCAAGGCCCTGCTCTTAACCGCGGTGGCACAGTGCCTCTGGCCGGCACTTCACCGGGGGTTGGGCAGGGTGTGGGGTGTGGAGCAAGAAAGGCACCTCTCAAATGACGGTCCTCCGTTGCACTAAATAGGAAACTGCGCTGTCCTCTGGAGCTATCCATGTGGGGGGCACCAGCCAGCCCCTTTTGGCTTCTCTGTTCACGACCGATGATGTGTGACATTTTCAAATCAGCCTTCAGCCATCTTCATTAGAAACACAACTTTGAATAAGAGAATAATTTTAAACCTCAGAAGCCAGAAAGAGACTGTGTGTGGGTTAAACCCGAGGGGGAGCTTCCAGCATTTAGGACTCGCATAAATTTTGGGTAAGAATCCATGGAGCATGAAACAGAAACACTGACAGGCCCCGAGCAAAGCACGCACCTTCCCCGGGCCCGTCTCCCAGGCCTTTGCGTGAGCCGATGACAGCCTGGCACCGGTTCTGCAGAACTGAGCTCTTGATTTGTTGCTGCCAGGAGTCCGGCCAAGGCCTACAAAGGAGGCAGGAAGCTATCGGCACAAAATGGCCACATTGCTTTGTTTTAGAATCTTTGTCAACTTGTGTGGACTGAGAAAACACCGCTGAAAGCCTGGTGGGTATGTCAAGGAAGCCACTTAGCGCCGTGGTAAAAAGCACAGGCTCTCGCCCAGCCCTGTGTTTAAACACCTGCTTTGCCGATTCATAGGTGTTTGACTTAGGGAAGTTTTTACCCCTTCTGAGCCTCGGTTTTCTTATCTGTAAGCTGGGGACGTGAATACCTACCTGTGGGAGGCTTTAATTGAGATACTCAATCCCTTAGCACATAGAGGAGCACCTGCCCACAGTAAGCATCTCATAGGGACAGCTGTCGTCGGATTGCTTTTGCAGCTGGTGTTTTCCTGCGCTACACCATCTGCCCGGTTCTAGCAGAGGTACCTCATCCACAGTGGCATCCATCAAATTGTAGCCAGGAAATATCACATCTTCTGAGAAGCCTTCTTTTAGGAGATGCTCCTAACCTTGCCTGGGGTGCCAGAAAAGCTTCTAGGAAGAGAGGCTGTTTCAGAGCTGCGCTGACAGATGTGCAGGAGTGAGCAAGGGAAGACAGCATGGAGCACTGCTCCAGCAAGAGGGGGCAGCCTGTGCAGAGGCCCAGAGGCAGCAACGGTGCACTCCCAGCGCCCTGTGTTGTTCCTGCTGGAACTGAAGGCCCTTGTGTGTCACCTGCCTAGAGGCAGGTCTAGGAATGCATGTAGGAGTTTAAAACATACAGTGTGTCACCATCTGCATCACTTAGCGATGTGTTTTGATAAGTTGTGTACATGAATGTGAGTGAGACAGACACACACACACACAGAGTTAAACACAGTTACTTTAAGGCAGCGCTCTCCAAAAGTGGAGTGATGCTTCCAGTCTCAGGAATCAGAACCTGCTTACAAACTGTGCCCGAGAGCAGGAAGCCCTTCTGCGGCCTTGATGAAGGTGTCCCTGGGAAAAATACTTCCACTGCATTTTTGAAAGTGGCAAACCTGTTAGATCAAGATCCAGGCACTGTGGTGAGCACTTTCCTGCTTTATGTCAGATGGGTTCTCATCTTTATTCATTTCCCCTTAATTCTTCTGTGCGAAGCTTCATTTCGTGCGGACACAGAATTTGACAGGGAGACTGATGAGGTAACAGCCCCTCCTGCCTAGCTCCTGCCTGACCCGCCAGGGTTTCTGTTGCTCTTCTTGTTGTTTTTGAAGCCTGAATGGAGGTTCTTTGTGCCCTCACACTTGTGACCTGGAAGGGACACAGAGCAAAGGCCTGTCCCTCTGGCCCAGGGGAATGGAATGCTGACAGCTATTCCTTGCCCGGTTCTTTGATTTCATCCCCACATTGGATTCAGCTTTGTTTACATCCTGTCTCTTTCAGACTATGCCACATGACGACACCATCTGAAAACAAAAGTATCTTCCCCTAGATCTCCTGAAAAAAAAAAAAAAAACAAAAAGAAAGAAATAGGTAGAAAGTCCTCATGCCAACCAACTGAAAAGGAGGGTGATGTCACTGTTCTCAGACCTCCAGATACTATAGTTCTGGAGGCAAATACCACAGGGAAAGAAATCACAGACTGCCCCAGGCTCGGGCCAGATCAGGCCAGGTGGACACCCCAGGCCATGCCGGAAGGGTCAGGCCCGTGGCCAGCCAGCCCCACCAGCTGCCCTTCTCTTCCAACCCGCCATTCTGGGGCTTGGCTTTCCCTGCATTTCCATCCTCCTCACTCTGAGTCTGCCGCTCACACGCAGGGGTTACTATGGTAATAGAAAAGCCCTGTTGTGTTAACAATTTTGTAGAGAGAGAGTTGAGGCAGAAGCGTGAGTCTGGTGTGTTTATCTTTTTATGGGGATGGAAGCCCACATTCTGAGTTTCCAAGGGAGTCAGAGGAGTTCTGGTCTACTCACAACTGCCCAAACCAGCTGGCGATGTGTCATCGCCTGGGCCACCGGGCAGGGATGGATGCCAGACCTGGGTGAAGCACGACTGTCTCGGGAGGGGCAGGGGACTAGCTGTCCTGGCCTCAATCCTTTCAGTACCGGGTCAGCATGCAGGTGTGCTCATCACCTCGGCACCTGAGAAATCTTTGCCAGGTGGATACCTGAGCACACACCTTGGTTTTCTGCTCTTTTGCCAAGCATGCTCTTTTCCCCTTTACGGGTTGTGTTGAGGGGGTGTGGGGCTGGACTGTGAGCTTCCTGAGAGCAGGGCCCGATGCTAACTGGTTCTCAGTCCCCTCTTCCTGTTCCCTTCTGGCCCTGATTCCAGGCGCAGTGGATACTCCATAAAGCCTTGTGTTGACTTGACCTGGCCAGCTAGTAACCGGCAGCCATGGAGAGCAGGAGGGACAGAGTCCACCGTGGTTTGACGGAAGTAAGATACACGGACAGCCTCCTCGGGGGACATCTACCTGGGCAGCTGTGCTGGACAAGGGGAGCTCGGGGATATCACATGAGTCTTAAGACATTTCTATACTGAGGCTGGGAAAGTGACTCCTACCTCCTCCCCCAGACAACCCAGGGCAGCAGGTGACATTGAGTTCTAGATGACTCTATCCTGCAAAACACTGCTGTGACTCATGACATGACCCACTGGCACATTCCACCCCTCCTCACCCCTCCCCTGCTCCTTCTACCCTTTTAAGGCTAATTATCTTTTCCTTTGCTCTGCAGCATGTCATAGGGAGATAACTTGGCTGTTCACACCAGCATTTTATGGAAATCATAGTCTCATAGAACGTAAGCATTGCCATGGATCTTACAGATCATCTGGAACGGTGAGTGATTCACAGTGTTTTTTCCGTGCAACACCCTAAAGGGATGAGCCACATTTCTATCAGCAGGAAGAGCCTTCTACAGCAGTGATTCAGACGGGGGTGCCACTGTGAGGGTAACACTGGGATCTCAGGGGGTGGAGGTGACATCTGTCAGGCTTGCCATCTGTCACCCAGAGGGCAGAGCCCTGGGGGAAGGGGACATAGGACAGGTACATTGTGATAAAGTCCTGTACCCCCTACATCCTGTGGTTTTGATACCCCTTGTCTATGTTCCTCCTTAAGCTAAAAAGCAGAGATCAAGTTAACAGCTCATTTTTCAGATGTGGGAAGCCAGGGAGACCCAAAGAAAGGATGCGACCAGCAACACAGAGTAAAGGACAATGCCACGTGTCAAACCCAAGTCCCCTGACTCCCAGGCCAGGTTAGGATGTAGCATAAGACATAACCCTCTGAAAAGGACAACATGCTTTCTGAAGGAGCAAAGGATATTGATTTACTCATTTATCGGTTTAAAATGCAGGAAGAAGGAGGAGCCCAGGAATTTCTTGGAAAGGGACTGCAGAGGGCAGGGGCACCTGGGCATCAGCTGGAGGCGTGGATGGGCTGGTGCTTGGGGGCCAGAGAAAGTGCTGTGCTACGTGGGAGTGGACGGGCTGGCGGGGAGGGCGGAGTGTGCGGGAGCCCACCCGCAGCCCAGCGCGCCTTCAGGGATGCTGTGTGCTCCTGCGCACCAGCTCTGCCTCTTACCAGCTCAGCGACTTTGGCAAGTTGCCTAATCTCTTTCTGCTTCGATTTCTTCATTTGTAAAAGTGAAGATGGTAATGAAAGTACTTATCTGGCAGGTTACTGTAAGGATTAAACAAGTTAATATGTGTAAAGTGTTTAGGAGAGTGTCAAGTAGAAAGTAATCAACCATGTTAGCAATTATAATTGAGATTATTACCCTGGCTGGCATATGGGTCCCCAGAAAGCCAAACAAAGAATCTCAGGGTTGTTATAAAATGTGAGTAGTTACTGTAGAGAAAATTCAATGAGCTAAACCAGAGTTTAAACCAGCACCACTGGAGCCTGTCTGGGGCGAATCAGTGAAGGACTCAAGTGTTAGGGTCCGTGATGCACCTGCTGAGCTCGGTGCCATACACTTTCCATTCAGTTCCTCCAGGTCCCCCTGCCTTGGGCGCCTCGCTCCCCACTCGGAGGTGTCTGCTGGCATCGCACTCTCTGGCAGTGAGGGTAACCCCTCGCACACATGGGGGCAGCTCCCTCAGGCGGGGAGACTTATATTTGCAACTTCACCAGGCGTTGCCCTGTCCTCAGATCCCTGCCCCCTGCGAGGTGACAAATAGCTGCTTTGACGAACAAATTCTAAACATTCATAGGATACTGTTTTCTGAGTATCAGAGTGGCCCTCACAACCATCTCAGGGGATAGACACAATTTTAAAAATCAGTATTCTAGGAAAATATGTAGTTTGCTCATAAAAAAAAGAAAGAAAGAAAGAGGGAGAGAGAGAAAGAAAGAGAGAGAGAAAGAAAAGAAAGAAAGAAAGAATACGAAAGAAAGAAAGGAAGGAAGGAGAAAGGAAGGAAGGAAGGAAGGAAGGAAGGAAGGAAGGAAGGAAGGAAGGAAGGAAGGAAGGAAGGAAATTCCTGGTCACGGTAACTCATCCTATCTCTTTCTAAGGGTGATCTCAACTCCTCTCCCAGTTTCCAATACCCCCTGATAAAGCTCAGATGCTGCTGCTCATGTCTGTCTCCAAGTTCCAAAGACACTTCCAATTCCACCTGCCCCAAACTGACTGCATCATCTTACCTTCAAGACCAGCTTCTCTTAGGTTCACTTTCCCAGGTGATGGCGACCTCCACAAGTACCTGAGCCTGAAATAGGTAATTTATTCTTGACCCTCCTACCGCCATTCAGTCCAACAAGTCTGCTGAACTTGGGGTGACCAACCATCCTGGTTTTCCTGGGACTGAGGAGTTTCTCATCATGTGGGACTTTCAGTGCAAAAGTTGGGAAAACCCTGGGAAAGCTGTAATGAGTTAGTCACTGTAGATGAACTTCTCCTCCGAAATATTTCTTGATTCCATTCCTCCTGCCATCTGCATGGCCACCACGGCTGCCATCATCGGGACCACTGCAACGGACTCCTAACTCTCGATGCCCAGCCTTGCCCCCTCAGATGCACCCTCTGAACAGCAGAGTCCTCTTTTTAGACGCAACTCTGAGGAGGTCACTTCCATTCATGGCTCCCCTCTGATCCTGTTGGCTTCTGAGTGGCTCCCCACTGCCTCCAGGGTAGAGCCAAGATCTTTACCTGGCACACAGTAGCCTCTGTGATCTGGCCCCTGCCACCACTCTGGACTTCCTATGACCTGCTGGCATTTATGTACCAGGAAACAAGCTGGCCTCTGGTATCTCCCGTGCCCTCATTCTGACCTGCACAGGCCCTTGCCTTTCATCTTTATGCCTGCTCCCCTAGAAGCAGAGCCCGAGACAAGGATCTGGATGCAAACAGTTTATTTGGGAGGTGCTCCTAGGAGGCAAGCAAGAGAGAGTGGGGAGTGTGAGACAGCGGAGGGGGAAGAGCCAATCTGTGAGTGTGCACAGTCCCTGCTGGGGGACAGGCCTCGAGATTCCACCAAGACCTCGGAAGCAGACACGATGCCTCCCACCATGGCCCCTCCAAAGGACTGGGAGGCTGGGGTGGTTGTCTACCAGTTCCCTCCCCTTTTCATTGAGGGATATTTCCGGGTGTAATCTCCCCCAGCTTGCAGGCCTGGCTTGCAAGAGAGCCTAGGGCAGAAACTAGACGGGTGCATGGTGCAGCTGGAGGTGGGCTGCTGCACTGTTGGGTCGGAGCCCGCTGTAGCTGAGGCTGGGACCAGAAGTAGACCAAGGGAAACTTCCTCTGCCTACAATGACCTTCCTCATTTTTGTGGCAGGAGTTGTAGTCAGGATCCAGGCTTGCTCTCACTCATTTTTAAGATTCCCTGAACTGTTATCTCCTTCCAGAATTCCTGCTTGAGAGACTTACTACCAAGGCAGCAGCTGTCCCCTTAGTACTTGGAACCATTACAGAGCTGGGGTCTGGCTTCCCCTCTGTGGCCTCAAATTCCCAAAGCTCATGTTTATCCAAGGCCTCAAAGCTGAGATTTTATTTTAATTATCACTTAAGTAGTGTTTACTCTATTGCCAGGTATTGTTCTAAACACTTTACAAATTTTAACTCATTTAAATCTTACAAAAACCCTTTAGGCTAAGTACAATTATGCTCCCTATTTGCATATTGAGGAAACTGAAACACCAACAGGTTTAATAACTTGCTCAAGGTCACACAGCTAATAGTGGCCAAGCTGGGACGAAAACACAGGCAATGGCTCAGAATCCAAGCTCTTCATCTTCACACGCCGCTGCTAAGATAGACAGTGCTCCTGCATGCACAGCAGGAAGGAGGAGGAGTCTTAGGTATAGTTTGCTGGCGCTGCTATAACAAATACCACAAATCAGCTGACTTGAACAACAGAGCGTTTTCTTTTTTTGAGACAGGGTCTCACTCTGCCCTGGTGGTGTCATTATAGTTCACTGCAACCTCCAACTCCTGTGCTCAAGTGATCCTGCTGCCTCAGTCTCCCGAGTAGCTGGGACTACAGGCACATGCCACGACGCCCTGCTAATTTTTCTCTTTTTAGTAGAGATGGGGTCTGGCTCTTGCTCAGGCTGGTCTTGAACTCCTGAGCTCAAGTGATCCTCCTGCCTTGACCTCCCAGAGTGCTAGGATTACAGGAGTGAGCCACTGAGTCTGGCCAACAAAAGAGATTTATTTTCTCACAGTTCTGGAGGTTGGAAGTCCAAGATCAAGGTGTCAGCAGGATTCATTTCTTTCAGAAGGCTGTGAGGGAGAATCTGTTCCAGGCCCATCTTCTAGTAGCCTCCGACATCCTTGGCTTGTAGACGGTGTTCTCTGTGTCCCCATATCCTCTTTCCTCTGTACACATCTGTCTCTGTGCCCAAATTTCCCCCTTTCTTAAGGACACAGTCATATTGGGTGAGGTCCACGCTAATGACCTTATCTAACTCAATCATCTGCAATTACCCTATATCCATATAAGGTCACATTCACAGGTATTAAGGGTTAAGACATCGACATCTCTTTGGGAGACTAATTCACCCCATAACAAGGGTGCTGCTCTGGACGTCCAGAACCCCTGCTCTTAGCGTTGGGTGAGGAGTTGGGCACTTGTGCTCCAGGATACACGGACACGCGAACAGGACACGGAGTACAAACAGGCCCCTCCGTGTTTGGTTTGGCTTATAGCCTCCGGGGTACATCTCACAACACCTGGAATCCCAAGAGGAAGCTTTCCCTGTGCAGGGGCTGGATCGCTCCTCACCAAATGACACAAAAGTAAGGCCATGGACATAATGTTCTAGATAAAATTCTGCGAGGAAGGTGATCCTTGAGCATCTCTGCAGCAGTCGGTGTTGGGCAGTGTCCATGTCCCTCAGGACTCCAGGGGTGCTCTGGCCGACTTCCGCTGCCAGTCTCTGCCTCTGAGCCTGAGGGCTTCTTCCCGCCGCCCAGCCCAACCTCCGAAATCTCTGCCTGCTCACAGGCAGCCCCTTGATTCTCTTTTAGCCACATGTTCTTAGAGACGTTTCCCATGACCTTGAGTTTATTAGGTTGTCATGAGAGGTTGCGAGCAGCGTCCCCTGGAGAATGTTAAACACATGTTCCTGGGAGAGAAGGTTTGCTAATAACCATTTGGAGTACAGAGAAAGAAGTCAAAATCTCTGCCGCATAAAGGGTGAAGTCAGGCTGTCCACGTGTACTGAGGACCCTTGAAATTATGAAGAGTTTCATGTTGAGAAGGGTCACGTCTCTCTTGCTGGTGTTGACACAAAGGATGCAGTGAGGTGACTGGGCAAGTGCTTGGGCTTTGGGTCACCCTGACCTGGGGCTTGATGCCTGACTCTCCCTCTATGTGACTGAATCTTTCCTCATCTGCACAATGGACGGAATAATGGCACCTGCCTCCCAGCACTCCTGTGCAGAGGAAAGGAAGCAACACAGGCCAGAGGTCAGCATATTGTACAGCATATAGAGAACAATCAATGCTATTATCTTTACCATTGTCATCAGACAGACTCAAGTTCAAATCCCTGCTCAGTCATTTATTGATTGAGTGAATGCAGCTAAATTGCTTAATCTCTGTGTCTCAATTTCTTCACTTTAAAAATGGAGATAATATCTACCTGGAAGGATTATGAGGAATAAAGGTCACTTATCGGCAGTACTTGGCATGGAAAAGGTACAATTTAATAATTATTATTGTATCTTTTTCTCCCTGTAGTGATAGGCACATGGTAGGAACATGACAAATACTTTTGCTTGATTTTTTTTTCTGTGCTGAAAAATAACAGGCTTCTTTGCAATTACTTTAGTGGACTACTAAAATTACTTCTTAGTGGACTCTGAAATTTGTGTAGTGTTCTATACTTTATTAAGGTATACCAGGGGCCAGGCCATGGTGGCTCACACCTGTAATCCCAGCAGCACTTTGGGAGGCCGAGGCAGGAGGATTGCTTGAACCCAGGAGTTCAAGACCAGCCTGGGCAGCTCTACCAAAAAAAAAAAAAATTAGACAGGCGTGGTAGCCTGTACTTAGGAGGCTGAGGCAGGAGGATTGCCTGAGCTCAGGAGTTCAAGGTAACAATGAGCTATGATTGTGCACTGCACAGAGTGAGACCCTGTTTCTAAAAATAACAAATAAAATTTTAAAAAAATTTTTAAAAAAGATATGCCAGGATTATTCTCTCATTTGACTTCTCACATTTACTGACTATAGTCTGGGACAAGCTTTCTATTTTACATGTTAATTTCAGTCATACTTTTGTGCAATTCAAGTCCATTTCAAGGATGAGGAGTCTGGGTTAGGAAGAGGAATAAACTATAATAGTATCGACTGAGCACCATGTGCCCAGCACTGTTCCCAGATTTACTCAGACATCTCATTCTATCTTCATAGCAATCCTTTGCCACTCCTCTAATGGGCTATTATTATACCCACTTCACAGGCAGGAAAACTGAGGCAAAGAGAGAGTCAATACATCATCTGAGATGACACAGGGCAGAGCCAAGTTCCAAAGCCAAGCTGTCTGCCTCCAGAGTCCTAGTTCTCCATCACTCTGCTACTTGCCACACCATGGCCATTTTTCCTCTTCCTCAAGGATTTCTGCTCTGTCAAAATGAACCCTAAGGACATACACCAAAGGACCCTGCATGCACCGGGGTGGGTGGAGAGGGGCAGGGCTGGTGGTCAGTGCCAGGGCCTGCCGGAGGCCTGCCCCTGGGCATGCACGTCCAGCCTCAGCTCTTCTCCTAGCTCCTCTCCTTGAGCCACTGCGTCCCAGCAGCAGTTCAGCCCCCACCCACCCTCCCCTCAAGGCCTAGGTGGATAGCAGCTGTCCCCACTTGCCACACTGTGGGATGGCTCCTGTGCTCCCTGCTCCACGATTAAAGAGATCACTGAAGCATGTAATGTGATACTGGATTTCCAATTGCTTGAGCTAACATCTTGGTGAATTGGTTTCCTGCCCAAGTTCCATTGCAGGCCTGTCCCGGTTCTGACGGAGACCAGTTAGGTGAAGGCAGGGGTGAGTGGGAATGCAGGGGTGCTGACGTATATGTTTCAAGGGGTCAAAAGCAAGTTTGCCAGTGGGATCTAATCTCTTCCTCTCTCCCTCTGTTTCTCTGTTCAGCAAACTGAAGGGATGTTATTTCACAAACACAAAAGTATTGCAAAATCCGCCCCCCCCCTTTTTTTTTAAGCAAGATGGCATCTCCTTCGCAGGCTTCCCGTGGTGGGCTGAACCACAACCTTACATGGGCTGGATCCGGGCTTTGTGTCACATAGTTCACATTCTTGGCTTTCAAGTCTCTGTCATCTCTAACCTTTCCTGAAGGCCAGCAGTGTGTGGGTGTAGGTGACAGGAAATCGGATAAGCCCCATCTGTGTGCACATCTGCTCGGGACCCTGTACCTGATTCTAGGGAAAGGGTTTCACATTTAAAGTAACGTGACTAAAAAATTCTTCTCTGAATTTCTTAATCCCTTGTTGGAGTTAGTGGACATTTTTGGACCGGAAGACAGATGGCTGCCAAGAAAGGCTGAATCAGAAGGCAGAAAGCATCTCTTTAAATCCAAGACCTCTTTAACTGTTGAGTTAAAAATCAGAGTTCAGCATAGTGGCAGATTGGCAGATTGTTCTCAGTCAGAATGGTTCTCCAAATCTAGTCTTTGTTCTAAACCCTTTCCTATTTTCTTTAACCCCACAACTGTTGGGACAGATTCTTCCTCCGCACTAGATCCAGTCTTACCTAAATGGGAAGCAACTTTGGAAGCTTTCTCTTGGAAAGTCATCCCTGTGTGGCCGATTTCTGGGCCCCTTTGTCCCTTTCTCTACCTGCCAGGTGCTCACTCCCTACATCTCTGTCCACTTCTGCAGAGACCCATAACAAAGAACAAGCCTATGGAATCCTGCCAGGGCTCTGCAGTGAGGATGAAGTCGAGGGTATGCTTACAGTCCACAGTGTCTCTCTGTGACTTAGGGTCAGAACACCTATGCTCACCCAAGGAACTGGTTGGCTTCTATCCTGGGGACCCTGTAAACTGTCTCACCTGGGTCACACTCTGAAAGGCCCATGGGACAGTGCAGATGAGGAAAGTGGGCTGGGAGGGTCTCAGAGAAAAGTGGAGAGCACAGGTATAGTTTAGAGGGGGCAGCTACTTTTACCTGCCAGGTGGGAAGGCAGGCCCACTATTGTTGCATCTTCTGATTTTTTTTAAGAGAAGCCAGAAATACAAATTAAAAAATATGAAACATATAATGGGAACTGCTACCATTGAAAATAATTTTTTTAAAAATAAAGGAAGAAAATCAAAGAAAAAATGTGAAGTGTCCCCATTTTTTAAAATTGACAACCAATCAACTGAAAAACAAACAAACAATAATGCAAAGACCCAATAGAACATATCTGTGAGCCACGACTTCACGCTGATCATGGTAATTCCACTCCCCTTGCCGGTGATTGGGTTAGGCTCGGTCATGTGACACAACTCTGGCCAGTGAGATGTGAGATACATTCTGGAGGAGGGATGCACCCTGGAAAAGTTTTCCTTGCATAAAAAAACTCTTGGGCTCTTCAAACCATTGTGAATTCCATAGCTAACAACCCTGGGACTTCCTCCCTCTCCTTCTGGATAGGTGAAATAGTCAATTTTCCTCTTTATTCAAGCTACTTTTAGTCAGGTTTCCCTGTTGTTTGCAGCCAAAAACATCAGATCTGATACAAAAAGAAAATGTGTGCGTCACTAACTGTGCTCAGCTTACAAGATCAGATGACTTACCTCTCAGAGGACACAGGCTGGCTGCTTACTGGGTGACACTTACCTCCAATGATCATGGTGAGTATGAACACGAGGAACTAGGAACTGTGTTTGAGGACAGTCCCATAGGATTCCAGAGGTGACAGCTGAAGGGAATGATTGCCGAAAAGCATCAGGTACACACGTTTTCTTCTCACAGCGTAGTAGGGTTCCTACACTGTCAGGATTGTGCCAGGTTTTGCTGACTTTTTTCTTGTATCAAAAAATTGAACCATATTTGGCTCTCTTACTCTTCATTAAGCTAGGAAATGTGATTTGTAACATCCAGAAGTGCATTAAGGCCTCAACAACCCTTTTAGACCATGAACAGCCCTAAAGGCATGAGTAGGACCAGCCTGAGGCACAGGTATGACGTGGGGTCTCCCACAGTGGCCATGGGCCCAGATGTGCCACTTCTGGCCTGGGAGTCCTCTCCCTAACTCTAGGTTTCTACCAACATGTCCATTTCCTGACCCCAGAAAACACAGTTAACAATAACAATGATGATAATTGTAGTAGCAGCCCCGGCAGTGGTAGCAATGGTTAACCCATATTGAGACTTTGTATGTGGCAGACACTTTAAATGCTTTACCTGTATTACCTCATTTAACTCTCACAACTAACCTATGAGATAAGTTATCCCCATTTTACAGATGAGAGAGCTGGAACCAAAGTCACACAGCTGGTGGGTGGCAAAGCTGGGATTGAAAGCCAGGTGGTCCTGTCCCAGGACTTGTGCCGGATGGCTGTACCACTGTCCTCTCAGGTGTCACTAGTGCTTACTGCTGGGGCTGGGAAGAGTGGGTAAGGAGGGCTTCTACTTCTCTGTGAGATTCAGATTTTTTTTTTAACCTTGAATGTGCACTACTTTTAGCTGAATTAAAAATGTTAGACATGACAGCCAGCATACACTGTTGGGAGGAACGGGTCTAAAGGCTATACACCTTAACATCTGATCTGCGAACTTTCATGAAAGCCCATCTGCCTAACTGTCTTATTCTGAAAAACCTCTACCATTCTCTTCATTGGCAAGATTTGGGAAGAGAGAGAAAAAAGGGTGGATTTGATGGTAACAATTTGGGGGCCTCCCTGTAGTCCCTGGACAACCTTGGCTAGAACACCTCTGGCTTTGGTGCGGGGTGTGAAGTGGGGAATTAGTCAAGCAAAAACACATGGAAGGTGAGCTTGGGCAGGGTGTTTATCTTGGCTCTTAGGTTGTAGGGTTCATAGTTCAAGAGTCAGGGCTGCTGATAAGTTTTTATAAAATGATCATCTGAATTTCTTGGTTTAGTTAGATGTCATTGGCTGCCTTTGCTACAGTTACTATGGCTGCATAGCAATTACCCCCCAAACTTAGCATCATAAAACAGCTGTTTATTGTGCTCCTGGGTTCTGTGGGTCAGGAATTCAGTCGGGGCAGAGTGAGGACGGCTGGCTTGTCTCTGCTCCACAGTGTCTGCGGCATCAGCTGGAAACCTTGAAGCTGGGGCTGGGACCTTCTGAAGGTCCTTCCACTCACATGTCTGCTGGTGGATACTGGCTCCTGGCTGAGGGTCTCAGTTCTTCCCCGTGTGGTCTCTCCCCTTGGACTGGTTTGGACTTTCTCACTGAGTGGTGGCTGGATTCCAAAAGTGCGCATTGAGAGGGCGGGGTTGGGGAGGAGAGAGCGAGCAACACGCGCGCCAGCCAGATGGAGGCTGTAAACCTTTTATGATGTAGCCTCTGCCATCACAGAGTGTCAGTCACTTCTGCCATTCTCCAGTGGCCTGAGCAGCCATAGGCTTGTGCCTAGATTCAAGGGGAGGGAAAACAGACCTCATGTCTCAGTGAGTGGGCACCAGTCACATTGTAAGAAGAGCACGTGAGATGGGATAGAAATCTCCAGCTTTGGAAAATACAATCTACCGCTCATAGGATGGTGGCACCCGTGGCAATAATGACAGCAGCCACAGGATGAGCCTTGACTGCCCTTACCACGTGCACCAGAAAGACTGCCATCCTTGCTATAGTGTAGAAAAGACTCCTAATGCTAGTTTTAGCAGTCACGCATCTATATCCCATTCTACAGAGCCTTGTTTGGAGCCAGTTAATCTGGGAAACTCACCTGTGTTAATGGGTGCAAATGGGTTACTCATCCCATGAGACCTAATTGCAGTTAATAGGAATTTGCCTTCTGGAGCTAGGATTACTTAGCCTACAAAGTAGGCCCTACAAAAAGGAAGTGAGCACAAATGGTTCTCTTTTGGTGCCACTCAACTCATACTGTGTGGGCAGACACCTGTTTCCCCAAATGCAAACTCATATGACAGCTCAATTAATGCAACATTGCTAAGCACAGCTATCCACTATAATATGAGCTTAGAGAAGTCAGGTATTTTCTGGTTCAAAAATTTCCCTTTTGACCTGAAAAACAATACACTGATGTTAAAAAATAGTTGTGTTGTGAGTGGTGGAGCTAAAGGTGAATTCTGTTCTGTAATTTCCCATTTTATAATTTTTTTCATGAGTACATATTACCTTTATAATAAAAGTAAAAATAATTATTTTTAAAACTTTCATCAGTAAGGGAAACAGGAGACCTGGGACCTGATCCTTCTCCGTCACTCTCTGCTTGTGACATCTTCCAGTGCCCAGCCGACACTGTGACTTAGTTTCTGCCAAGTGTTGACATTGGTATCACTCCTAACTTCTGTTTCCCAAGGTTGCCATGATTATCTCTTGATCAAAAAGAGTTAAAGCATTTGGAAAAAGGCATCATGCAAAAGTAAGATTTATTATTATTTGTCCTTTGTCTTCCCAAACAAACTAGACTTAAAAACATTAAAGCAAAATGAGGCCTAGTTGTTTGCTTGTTTACTTGAACATGCAGGGCCACTGCAAAGTCTGAGGCTCAAGTATAGGATTCACAACATGTTTTGAAATCCTACAAAGTTCCTGAGGTCACACGCACACACACACACACACACACACACACACACACGATGTGATATGTGGTTAATAGAAAAATGGTGTCAGAGACATCACACTCATGAACAGAAATAAATTTCTTTTAACATTTTCTTCTCTGGCCTTCTTGATATCTACCTTGTAATTATCATATATGCAGCACCTGTGAGCTAATCAATAATCTATACAAAGAATTCTTCAAATCCAGAAAGGTCACTATTTACACATCACCTGCCTATCAAGTGAAATTTTTAGTTCAAAGCAAAAAAGCAAGTTTATTCTGGGGACCAGTGACTTAAAATAACAGCTGCAAAAAGAAATGGGAAATAGAGATCCATCACTTAATCCTGTTTCTAAATGTTCACCAAATTTCATCAAATTCAGTTGATTTTAATGGGCAACATCTTGCCAGATAGAGACATGAAGAATGGGAAAGCAACATACTCTGGAATTCAGAATTGTGGGATTTAAGAACCATTTGTTAAGAACTGAGGGTATCCACAGCCTGGAGTGGATGTGAGCTCAGCTGTGGCCTGTGTCTCAAGCCCAGCCTTCCTTGTCTGCACAGCTGGGGGGTTGATGATACTACAGACTTAGGGCCCCTCCACTCCCCTCTCCTTGGATCCCAGAGCAATCCCCACCGAAGCTCCAGGGGTTTATGTAGAACCACCCCCTCATCTCCTCTAGCTGGGAATGACTAGTGCTGGACAGATTCAGCCCCATCTGGCCCAGACTGACCCCAGCTTCTCCATCTCATGTTGGGGCAGCTCCTTCCCTCCCATTCTCTCCCTGTGCTAGTAACATAATATGCAACAGGTGTTCTCAAGTGGACTCCTCAAACAGCCTCAAGCACGAGACAGATGATAGCGCCATTCTCCCATGAGGTGACTCTAGTTTAGAGAGGTCAGAGGACTTGCCAAAGGCACATACTTAAGGTGCAGCCCAGCCTGCCTGTTTGCAGATTCCTTCCCTCTGACCTCTGTGCTGCCCCACCTCCCCAGGCTCCCATCCCACCTTCCATCTGAGCCTCACCCCACTGCCTTCTGCCCTCACCTGTTCAGTGCTGGTTTGCAGGTTAACGCCTGTGGGCTCCTCTGGGGCACTTCACTGTTGCTTCCTGTGTTCTGTGGCCACCAAGTCACCTTGGTTCTGGGCTGTGGCAATTTCAGGGGCATAATCTCTGGATGTCTTTGAATTCAGTCTTGAGAAATTTCACCTTTGCTAGAAGAAGGAACACGCCCATTCCTTTCTTAGCCTAAGCAAACACAGATCACTGAAGGGAACATAGTATCAGCAATTGTCCCTTCTCTCCAGGACATGGGAATGGATTGGAGATCAGGTCTTTGGCTTCAATATCAATATCCAGAGAGCAGCAAGTTCCTTTCTAAACCAGGGGTCAGTCTTTGGAAGATGGTGCCCTGACCTTGGAAAAGCCAGGTTACCCATGTTTGCAGCAACTCCCTCAAACAAAAAGGGGAAAACCTCAGACGTGAACAAGCTAACGCCCCAGGCCACGCTGATCTTTTCTAACCTCCTCAAACACAGCAATTCCACAGGGAAGCCAAGCAAGGACAAGCCTGCCTTGTATTTTTTCAAACCCACATGTTTTATCTGGTTTTGTTTGGGGTAGGCTAGTCAGCAATGAACAAAGCCTTTCAAAATGGCTAGAAACATATGGAAATTCAAACCAGTTTTTAAAATTCAAAATTTGGCACAAGAATCTTACTCTACAAGAGAGAAAAATGCGTATTTGCATATTTTCTCTCAGTGGTTCAAGAACAGACTGCCATATATTTTAACCAAAAGCCCTGGGTCCCAGAGGCTATGTTGGTCTGTTTCCTGACAGCCCTTAAATTCCAGTTTCTAATCTCTTACAGATCTTACTAAGTACAGACTAAACTCGAGATGTCTTCAAAGGCAGCTTTCTAGCCCTGCATGTGCGGGCTGTTTTCCGGGCTCAAGTTCATTCCTTGATTGTCTGAACTGCCTTCCCTGGAGAGGCAGACTTATTCCACTGCAGCTCTTTAATCATTATTTGCGTTAGGGTTGATCAGACTTTCTGAAAGACAATTGATTTTCAGTAAGTAGTCACAGGCTCAAGTATAGTCTACAAAATAGATTTTTCTTCCACTGTAGAGAAAGGGCACGCATAAAACTGCATGTGAATCAGAGAAGGCAGGCAGGAGAAGGAGGTCAGCTCAGGACAGGAAGAGAATAAATTTGTCCACAAATTACATAATCCACAAATTGCATAATACATTAGCAAGTAACACATTAGATTCCAGACTCTCGGGGAGAAAAATAATTTGTTTTCGTTTTCCCTTGTTTTTTTTTTTTCCTTCTTAAATACTGAAAATGAGTTATGATGGAAAATCAAATTACTTTAAACCCATTATCAACACCCACGCTTGGAGACAATACAAAAACAACCAGAGAAGGACTAGTCTCCATTTAATTTCTCCTATAATACTGTTACTGGAACTGCTACTACTAACTATGACATTGGAACAGGCTTTCTCAGATTACAAAGCTCTTCTTCCTCTATGTGTCACCCAAAACAATTTTGTGACTCCCCATTTCAATTATCCTTGCTTCAGAGAAGAGTGAACTCATCAGCTTATCACTATGTAGAGAGGGGAGGTCCAAAATCCGCACTATGTGACGATGATATTGAGTGGGATTTGTGGATAGATAGATGTCTCCAAAATTGCTATCCTCAGACCCTATAGAAAATGATGTGCTCATGATGTACGTGGCGGTCACCAAATTATGTTCTGGTTACCTACTGCTACTAATGCACTACCCCAAAACTTAAAGGCTTCACACTACAACCACTTTCTTATATATCACAATTTTGTGGATCAGGAATTCAGGGAGGACTTGGCTGTGATTCTCCTGCTCTCTGTGGTATAGACAGGGCTCCTTTGGTGGTGTTCAGCTGGCAGCTGGTCTGTCTTCAGGGTTGGGTCACTCATGCACCTGGTGCCTTGGTAGGGACAGCTGGAAGGCCTTGCTCGGCTATGCCCTTCTTCCCTCAGTAGCAGTCTCAGAGCCTCTCCACGTTGTTTCTCCAGCAAGGTGGTTGGGCTTCTTACATGGAGGTCAGGGCTCCCAGCGCTGATGTTCTGAGAGACAAGAAATGGAAATTACCTGAGTCTTAAGACCTGGACCTGGTCCAAGCTGTCACGGAGCCTGCCCAGATTCATGGGGGATGGCAAATTTATATGACACATGCACAACCTCATATAAGCAGGGGACGTCCATAATGGATACTATTTGATGATGAGGATTGAATGGCTGTTTAGGAATGGGTGCTCACAGTTCTGAGGGGTTTCTGTACACGAGGGAGAAAAGGACTGCATGTTATCTCCCCTGGAGTCCCCATTCCTACTCTCAGACAAATCACTAGTCCTGGGTGTCCCAGAGCACAGTATGTGCGACTGTCAACTGTCCACCCCCAGGAAGACCATAAAAGAGGAGATAGTTCTGAGGTGGTTTGTGGGGCCTGGATTTCCCACAGCTCCTTGCTCCCCTGTGGAAGGCTGAATCATGCCCCCCTCAAAGACATCCCTCTCCTATTCCCCTGGATGCCCCCCAAACTTCTATGCTCAGACCCTACAGAAAGTGACTTGTGCACAGTGTATGTGGTGGTCACCAGATTCTTTTCTGTTTATCTATTGCTGCATAACAAATTACCCCAAGACCTGGACGCTTATACTCAATTCCCTGAAACTATGAATGCCACCATATATGGCAAAAGGGACTTTACAGGTGAGTTTAAGAATTTTGAGATGGGGAGATTATCCTGGATCATCTAGGGATGTCCAATATAATCACAAGGGTGCTTATCAGAGCGAGGCAGGAGGTCAGTGTTGCTAGCAGGAGATGTGACAATGGAAGCAAGGGGTCTGAGTGACACGAGGAAGAGGCCAGGAGCCAAAGGATGAGGCAGCCTCTGGAAACTGGAAGAGGCAAGGAACAGATTCCCCACCAGACCCCTTGGGAGGAACTAGCCTGTGGAAACCTTGAAGTTAGCCCCATAAGACTCATTTGAGACCTCTGACTTCCAGAACTGTAAGACAAAAAATTTGTGTGGTTTTACTTTGTGGCCATTTGTTGCAGCAGCAACAGGAAACTAATATACTCTCCTAAAGCACGGCTAATAAATTCCCTATAGCATCTCATGGTCTTTACATCTCCAAGGGTTGATAATAAAGTAAAGCAAAGCCACCTTCTATCCAGAGATAAATTATGACTCAGCATCCTGCCTCCGACTGAATCCCTGTGAGCACACGGTTTGATTTCTGCTCACCCTTCCTTTCTAAGTGAACAGCTTCCAGGTAAAAGAATTAAAACTAACCAGGAGCTAAAGGCCATCTTCTAATGACCCAGGGAGGGATGAAC
Organism: Varecia variegata; assembly: GCA_028533085.1. NCBI lineage: Eukaryota > Metazoa > Chordata > Mammalia > Primates > Lemuridae > Varecia > Varecia variegata. The sequence goes on along the minus strand of CM052438.1, from coordinate 51,008,368 downwards.
AGTGAATTTTGCTTTTATTTAAAGTGTTAAACTTGAAAGAGTGGTTTAACTAGGGAAGTCTGTTTTAATAACAAGGCCATTAAACATGGATTGGATTTCTTAAGAATTATCTGGATGGTTCAGATTTGACTTTTCATCTCAGAGAACCAAACTCAACTAATATATATATATACACAAAAATATGTAATATGTGTATATATTAAATATATAGCATATATTTAAATATATATATTTTTAAAATGTTAAAAAATGTTACAGATGCCCTCTGATATATTTATGGGTAAAATGACAAGTCTGAAACTCTCCAGCCCTCCTCCCGAAGTGATGAAGAGAGATGACATAAGATCGGCAACCTGTTGAAAAATTTCGAAGCTGGGTGTCTTAGTCTGTTTTGTGTTGCTATAAAGGAATACTGGAGGCTGGGTAATTTATAGAGAAAAAAGGTCTATTTGACCTACAGTTCTGATGGCTGGAAAAGTTCAAGATTGGGCAGTTGCATCTGGTGAGGGCCTTGGGCTGCCTCCACTCATGGTGGAAGGGGAGGGGAGCCAGTGTGTGCAGAGAGCACATGGTGAGGGGGGAAGCAAGAGCCAGAGGGGGGTGCCAGGCTCTTTTTAACAGCCAGCTCTCATGGGAGCCAGTAGGGTGAGAACACACTCACACCCCCAACCCCAAGGAGGGTGTTAATCTATTCCTGAAAGATACACCCAAACACCTCCCATCAGGCCCTGCCTCCAACATTGGGGAATCCAATTTCAACATGAGATTTGTGAAGACAAACAAACCATATCCAAACTATAGCACTGAGTGTTGGGGTACATGAGGTTCCACTTTAGTATTCTTTCTACTTTTGGGTATGTTTTAGATTTCCCATGATTAAAAGAAAAGAGAAAGAGAGAGAACTGTGGCCTTGGGTACCAGGACAAATACCAAGGAGATGTTACTAGAGAAGGTTCTCTCCTCTTACTGTGTCTGTGTCTGGTCTAGACCCTCAGACTGGCTTCCCTGCATGAGCAGAGAACTGCCTGGAAGCACGAGCCTGAGGAGCTGCCCCGGCCAGCATTTCAGTGAGGAAAAGACCGTCTCCAGCTTGCTTTAAAGGGAAACAAAGGAATGCTCAGGGGTGCAGCTCTCAGTCTGGCACCAGGGGATATGGAACCCGTGTGCCCCACAGAAGACACCCATAATAGAACCGGGGCTGGGAACTGAGGCTGGAATCCACCAGGCTCCCAGAGCCTGGCTGTGCCCACCCATCAGCTCCAGAATCCAGACCCCCTTTCCCATTAAGATTCTTGAAGAATTCCAGAGCAGAAGTGGGAGAGGCAGAGAGTTGAGGTTCCTGGTCAGAGAGGTGGGGGTGTGGGAGCAGCAGCTCAGGGTGGTCACCTGAATTTATCTGGGGAACAAAACAGGGGTCACCCCTTCCATAACACAGAGAGATGGTGGGACAGCCCCAGCTCCCATGTAGGCCCCTGGAGTGAATCCAAATGGGGCAGGGGAGGGAAGTGGCAATGTTTCTCTCTACTCTTCAGAGACAACCTGGGATTACTCACCAGCCCAGAGGACTGGCTCACTGACTGAGCTCTGCTGCCCAGCTCAACTGGATTTCAGTCAGCAGCAGAGAGTCCTGGACACAGTTTTGCTCTTTTGAATCACACCAGCACTGTGCATTCAGCTATAAGATAATTTTCTATCAAGTGCATGACTTCCTGCTTAGATATTTGGAGTTAACGGTTCTCACATTCAGATCACCCAAGAGAGTTGAAAACTCCCAGTGCCAGGAACTCACCTTGGACCAGTTAAGTCAGCATTGCAGGGCTGGGCCCTGGGCACCGGGGTTAGTAAAGTTTCCCAGGTGACTCCAACGTGCACTTAAGGTTGGAACCAACCATGTGGCATTATTCTGGCCTCTGCTTATGTGTCACCTGCCAGGAAAAGCTTTCCTCAACCAGCCCTTCTAAAAGAACCTGCTTATTTTTTCCTCTGAGTACCTGCTGATAACAGCCATTACCTGATAGAGTTATTTGTGTTTCTATTGTCTAGCTGCACAGTTAGGAAGTTCTTTATGGGCATAGACATCAGTTAGTCATCTGTTTTGTTCACCACCATATCCCAGTGCCTGGAACTGTGCTGGACACACAGGAGGCACCCACCAAATAGTTGCTGAATGAATAAATACAGTACTAAGAGGCAGGTTTTTACATTTTACGATCTATTCACAGGCTCGTGGTGGATGATTAATGTTTGTAAGATTGCAGATGAGAGGAGAGTGTGTCAGAGTGGATACTGGCCCTAACACCAGGCTTTGGGCAGGGAGGAACTCTCCTGTCGGGGGTTGGTAGAGTCCCTCAAGAACCACCCTAGGTCGCCCTGCAGACTGCAGTCCACAGTGCCATCTGCTGGTCGTCACGTAAAACTGGGTTTACTGATCACAAGGGGTAGCTTCAGAGTGGCTCTGCCTGGAAACCAGCCGCAGTCAAGCCTCATGGCGGACACAGTCAGTAGTTTGGGTGTGAGTGTGAGTGTGCGTCTGTCTGTGTGTGTGTACATGTGTGTGTGTGTGAATGGAGGCAGCGGCTGAGGTTTTACCTGATGCACAAATGCAAAACCAAGCCCCACCACTCATTTAGGACTGACCCAAGCAGTGAAGAATCTCTGGGACGGGGCCAGAAACGTCAAACCTAAGAATCTTGAAATGACTCCAACAAGCAAAAGATGTCCAGCTCGGACTCAGCGGGACACACCGCTCTCTCTCTTTCAACATCTGTTGTTTGGGGGCCAGAATGAGGTGACCACATAAAGGGCCGATTCCTAGTCTTTGATCAATTTCCTGGAGCTAAAATGACAAGCAGGCCCAGCTGTTAGGAGAGCTATTCCAAGTACTTAAGTGGGCTTCCAAATGCTTACCTTATGTTCATTAAACTTTAGACTGGTTTTGGCATTTTTATACCGTAACCTGATCTTTAGAATGAAAGCTCCATACTCTGTCTGTCTGTCTCTCTCACACACATACAGATACACACACCCTACACATGTACACATACAGGATTTAATATACTCAGAAGCTTCTCTTTGACCCTTACAAAAATATTATAGTCTGTTTCAACTTGAAAATATTGGAGAAGGCCAGAAATAATCCCTGGAAGAGGAGAGGTTATTTAACCTGGAGAGGAGAAAGTTAATGTGATAGACTCTTTAAATCTTCATTTGAAGGCCTTGATTGGGTGGGAATAGGACTAAAAGATGTGTGGACTAGCTACACAATAGGGACTGCCATTGTGTGGAGTTCTGTGCAGGCATCACGCTACAGCCTGTGATGAACATGCCACCCTGAGTGATGGCAATCATGTTCCAACAGAGTTCTAAGGTCTACCAAGAACCTTTGTGCCAAATGTGGGCCCATCTGTTCTCCAAACTATGGAGGTGAAAATGAAGAAAATCAGCTTACGATGTGGCTGGAGGAACTAAATTAAACAGCAGGAAGAATTTTCCAACAGGGAGTTGTTATGTTCTAGACCAAGTCATGGAATCAAGCTATAAATATCCTTCTTTTTGTGAGTCTTTTCAAGATAGGACAAATTCTCATCTGAGATTTCTGGGATCTGGGGTTTTTAGGAATTGGAGGCAGTGGGAATAGTAAGTGATCTCTGCAGTCATTCAGGAAACAGTTAATGAGGACCTGGTCTGTGTCAGGTCCAGTTCTGGTCTCTGAGGAGCACCCAGGCTGTACGTGACCTGGCCCTGCACCCCTCCCCCGGGGGACAGCGTGAGGGTGGGACGAGAGCGAGGAATGATGCGGAGAAGCACCACACGCCCTGGGGAGGCTGCATCGCGGGGGCGGGGGGGGGGGGAGCGGGGAGGGGGGTCCAGGCAGTGCTCGAGTTGAGCCTTGGAAGGATGGGCGGGAGGAAGGCAGTGCAGCCAGGCCCCAGCAACACCAGAACCAAGACCCAGTCCTAGGGGCAGTGGGTCATTTGGGCTGAGCAGAGGTGTGTGTTTTGGGGGGAAGTAGTGATAGATAAATCGAGAAAGGTAGTTGTGGGTGGCCTCAAATGCCAAGCTAAGCCATTTAGACTTTGGTCTGTGAGCAACAGGATGTTACTTACGACCTTCACGATGTCTGTGGTCTAAAGAAATGGCGTGACCCACATCTGTTCCGGCCTGTTTGTTTGTTTGTTTTTGAGACAGATTCTCCCTCTGTTGCCCCAGGTAGAGTGCAGTGGCGTCATGGTAGCTCACTGTAACCTCAAACTCCTGGGCTCAAGCAAACCTCCTGCCTCAGCCTCTCAAGTAGCTGGGACTACAGGCACATGCCACCACACCCAGCTAATTTTCCTATTTTTTTTAGAGATGGGGTCTCACTGTTGCTCAGGCTGGTCTTGAACTCCTGAGCTCAAGCGATCCTCCTGCCTTGGCCTCCCAGAGTGCTAGGACTACAGGCGTGAGCACAGCCTTGGCCTGTGTTTTATACTTCTGAGTGTTGGGACTCAGGAGGGTCCCCTCTGCCTGGTCCTGGCAAATCTGGGAACAGTCAAAAGGGAGATTGCTGATGGCTTCTTCAGCAGGAAAAGTAGCTATTCCACTGGAAGATGCCGCATTATTAAACATGCTTGAAATTCAGCTCAGGAAGCATAACCTAGCAGCATCACCTTAGAGTAGCAAAAGTGGATTTTCATTTTATTATGCTTATTAAGTTATAATCTTATACAGATAATATCCCTGCTATTCTAGAGACTAAGGTATATAAACCTCTTGTTGGTTTTCTAGGAGGGATACTCTTCCTTGGCATTTTGAGTGTTTATCTCAAAATATTTGAAATACTATTAATATTATGTATCTCCTTGGTATTTTTGCATGTGGTTTATCTTCTTTTTTTTAGATTTTTACCTACACTGTATTTGTTCCCTGTGACAGGCCTAGTACTATTTGGAGGTGTTTTAGAAACTGCAATTCTTCCAGTATTTCTGGGATGAGAGTAGCAAAGTGGTTAAAGTTGGGATCTTGAGTCACTGTCTGGGTTTGCATCCTGAAACTGTACATACCTTAGGCAAATTGCATACCCGCTCTAGGCCTCAGTCTCCTCGTCTGTAAAATGGGTCATGGTACTTACTACCTGATAGGGCTGTGAGGACCAAGTGACATAACATCCTTGGGGTGATTAGAGGAGAGCCCAACACTAACATGTAGTCACAGCCTAGTAAATGCCATTCGCATCATCTTACTCTCTGTCCTTGAGTCTAAGTCGGCCTCTTTGTCAGCACCAAGCCTGGCTCTCAGCTGCTTAGTCTCTCATTCTCACAAGAGTCCTTCCTGCCCAGCCCCTGCCACCTGCTCAGCCTCAGGTCCTGCCCTCTCCCCTTACACTCCACACTCAGAACCACCAGACTCCGCTTCCCAGGCGCCTTGTGTCCCTTCCTACATCATCGCCTTTGCACACAGTGTTCCCAGGACTTTTTACACTTCCTCCCCACCCTTTACACCCAGCACAGGGTCCCCTACCCTGAGAAGACTCCCCTGGGCTCCATACCAGCCCCTATCACCCCCTGCCCACCCCAGGACAGCGAATGCTCGGTCCTCCATGATGGCTGGGGCCTTTCTCAAATTTCTCTCCCTGCACCCCTCAGCACTGGCGGGTTATGACTTCTTCATGGGCCTGTCTGCTCCGCTGCACCGCCAGTTGTTTCTGTGCTGGTAACATCTGGCACAGCATGAGACATAGCAGACACCTAATGCAGGTTTGCTCAATTGAACAAAGTCAAACCAAGAGGGTTCAAGAGCGAACTTGGAGCCCCAGGTGCTCGAGGTAAAAGCAGCTGTCTCAGGTGCACTGGGGCAAGCGTGGGGGAGGGGGCAACATACTACCTCAATAAGCTAGAGCTTATGGTCTAGTTAGGGCGTCCGCAGCCTGTAGGAGACAAGGCCCAAGGGAAATGAAAGGACAAGATAAATAAGCACAAAATAATGTAGGGTGGTAAATACCAAGTCTGAGAGCTAAGGGTGGCGTGGGGAGAATTTGAGGGCAGCGATCAGGGAAGCAAAAGACCTGGATTCGAGGAAGGAAGTGGAGGGCAGGCAGGGCGGGCAGGAGAGGGCAGGCCTCGAGCCCTGGGCAGGACAATGTCTGTGGGAGGGGCCAGGTGAGGGAGGGACTTCCAAGTGAGAGCTTGCTGGGAAGGCCACAGATGCTTGGCCAAGGTGTCTTCATGGCACAGGCCTTATGCTGCTAGTTTTTAGGTTCTTTGAATATGAGCTTTTAGGAATTTTTTATAGAATGAACAAGCAAGGAAGGAAGCAAAATGTAGAAGGAGCGTGAGCTGTGGATTCAAAAGTCACCTGGGATTGAATCCTGGATCCACTACCTGCTAGTTCTGTGACTTAAGCATGTTCCCAACTTTCTGTAAGCTGCAGTTTTCTCATCTGTGAATTGGGGATGACACGTGCTTCATTTGGGGGCAGGGCCAGCTTTATTCAGGTAAAATTTACATACAATTAAAATTCACTGATTTTATTAATAAGTGTTCCCAATTCAATGAGTTTTGCATTATATATATAGTGTGTTACCACCACTGCAATGAAGATATTAAATTTTTAATCACCCCCAAAATTTCCTTAAGTCCATTTGCAGGCAATCCCCTTCTCCCACTCTAGCAACTAACGATCTGCTATTACAATAATTTTGCTGTTGGTCACCAACATTTGGTATTAGGTGTCTTTTAAAATTTTAGCCCTTCTAGGGAGAGTGTAGTAGTAACTTTTAAAAAATAGTTTAATTTTTATTTTTTCTAACACTTTCTATGTACTTACGGTCAGTTCATATATCTTCTCTTTGGGGGTTATGGGCACGTTGTTTAAGGGTCAACTGTATATAACAAACTCTTACCACTCAAAAATATTAAGAACACAAATCTCCATTTAAATAAAAAATTGGCAAACTATTTGAACAGACATTACACCAAAGAAGATCTATCTAAAATGTCGGGCAGCTGCAGCTGCAGACCTCAATCTGCAATACATACTGAGCAATTCACTTTTTCTCCTGATGTCATGACTTTCTCTGCTTCTTGAGAGCACTTCCAGCATCACTAGTGGCAATTTGTATGGTGTTATTCAATGTTTATGGTATTGCACTAAACATGATGAAAAATATGCGAGAACTGCCAGAGATCACTTTTTACTGCTGTACCAATTAACTGGAGAGAGAAACTGATCAGACGGAGATGATTAGCATCACATGGCATTTTAAATGGTTGCTTGCAACAGGTGAGCTCCCCACAGTAGCTACAGGAGGTGGTTATGAAATTACAGTAGTACAGTATCACTACAGTTAGTTTTATGAAGTCTTTACATTTGTTTACATTTCTCTTGACTGTGCATGGTGCCATGTACAGTCTGTAAGAGTTTGTGTAAATTTTGATAAATTTAAACTTTTTATAATAGATTTGTTTATATTTTATGGTAGTCAGTGATAAAATAGACTAGTATCTGTATGTATTTTATGTATTCATGACATACCTTTTTCTTAATTTTTTTGATATTTCTAGACTACGTGGTTCATCTGTGAGTTTTTTCAAGTTATCACAAATCTCTAAAAAATTTTCCAATATATTTATTGAAAAATATTCATGTATAAGTGGACCCACACAGTTCAAACCCGTGGTATTCGAGAATCAATTGTATTCTAGGTACAAGTCTTTTCTCAGATATGTGATTTGCAAATATTTTCTTCCATCATTAGGCTTGCCTTTTCATTTTTTAACAGTGTCTTTTGGAGAACCAAAGTTGTTAATTTTGTTGAAGTCCAATTTATTCATTTTCTCTTTGGTAGTTCATGCTTCTTGTATCCTATTTGAGAAATCTTTTCCCAACTTAAGTCACTAAGATTTTCTCCTGTGTTCTCTTCTAAAAGTTCTATGGTGTTAGCTCTAACCCTCAAGTCTATGATTCATTCAGAGTAAACTTTTATATATGGTATGAGATAAGAGTCAAGATTCACTTTCTTACATATGGAAAACCAACTGTTCCAGGACCATTTGTTGAAAACAGTATTCTTTCCTTACTGAATTGCCTTGGCTTTTTTGTCAAAAACCAATTGATCGTGTGTGTATGAAACTATTTCTGGACTCTGTGTTCCATTGATATATATGTCTATCTTTACACAAATACCACTCTCTCTTGATTGCTGTAGCTTTATAGCAAGTGTTGAAATCAAGTAATATAACTCATTAAACATTATCCCTCTTTTTCAAAATTGCTTTGCATGTTCTAGGTCCTTTGCATGTCCACATACATTCTAGAACTAGCTTGTCAGTGTCTATAAAAAGCCTGCTAGGATTTTGATTGGAATTATGTTGAACCTATATATCAATTTGGGGAGAATTGGCATCTTAACAGTAATGAGTTTTCTGATCCATGAACATGGCATATCTTTCTTTAGTTTCTCTCAGCAATGTTTTGTGGTTTTTAGTGTACATGTCTTGTACATATTTTGTAAAAAAAATTTTTTTTGAGACAGAATCTTGCCCTGTCACCCAGACTAGAGTGCAGTAATGGCATCATAGCTCATTGCAAGCTCAAATTCCTGGACTCAAGTGATTCTTCTGCCTCAGCCTCCCAAGTAGCTGGGACTACAGCTCATGCCACCAAACCCAGCTAATTTTTCCATTTTTTGTAGAGACAGAATCTCACTCTTTCACAGGCTGGTCTAAAACTCCTGGCCTCAAGTGATCCTCCTGCCTCAGCCTCCCAAAGTGCTAGGATTACAGGTGTGAGCCACCGCACCCGGCCTACTCCTCCCCCTTTTGAAATGGTACAGAAGCCATTAGAGCCACTCGAAATGGTACAAGAAATGATTAGTTAGAGGAACATTCAGTCTTTGTGCATTCAAAATAAAATTTAATTTCAAAAACATTTATTGAGCACCTACCTACTGATGTCAGTTGCTGTTCTAAAGCAAAATTTTTGCCAGCGACAGCAATATCAGAGCTATTGGCATTGTCTCCGGAGACTCTCCATAGATTTCCTTATGAGAAAGTGGGGTTCAGTGATCAAGTAGGATCCTTCCTGGTGAGATTTACTGCTAAAGACTTTGTCGGAGTAGATTTCTTCTAATGATCGGGTGCCTCAGGAAAATGTATCTTCTACATTTCTAATTGACAAAAGAAAAAAAGTTGAAATCAATTCTTTTTTTTCCTTTTAAATGATAGAGTCAGGCTCCGTCACCTGGGCTGGAGTGCAATGGGAATGATCATAGCCCACTGCAACCTGAAAGTCCTCAGCTCAAGTGATTCTTCCGCCTCAGCTTCCTGAGTTGCTGGGACTACAGGTGCATGGCACCACTCATGGCTAATTTTTTTTAAAAAAGAGGGGTGGGGTCTTGCTACATTGCCCAGACTGGTCTCAAACTCCTGGCCTCAAGCTATCCTCCTGCCTCGGCCTCCCAAAGTTCTGGGATTACAGGTGTGAGCCACCACTCCTGGCCCCAAATCAATTCTTAGGGAAGGTGTAGTCTGATCTACACTGTCATAAGTTTATGTTGGCCTTTTCTGCCTCCTGAATCCTTCTCCCCCACAGAATGCCTGGTTGGTTTGTGCTCCCCTGGGGGCGATGGGTCATGCCCTGTGCTTCAATTTCCTCCTGTATAAAGTGAGGACAATAATAGGACCTATTTTTCAGGGTTATTGGGAGGGTTCTGTGACTTGCTAGGTATAAATAACTGTGGACTGCATCTGGCACGCGGTAAACCCTCAACTAACGCTTGCTAGGATTATCCTTATTGTTAATATTGCTGCATTGTTGCCTTGTTAATTATTATGTTTATATTATATGGTGACAGCATGATGTGCTGAAGAGGATGCTTCTTTTCACCAGACTGTGATGTCCGTGAGGACGCGGTCTGCACTTTATTCATCGTTGTGTCTCTGGTGTCCACCTCATGCACAGGAGCAGGATGGGGTGAGGCTAAGGGCAGGGGTCGGCAGACTTTTTCTGTAAAGGGCCAGATAGTAAACATTTTAGGCTTTGTGGGACATATGGTCTCTCTGTCCTTAGTAGCACCAAGCATTCATAGATAATATGAATGGGCATAGCTATATTCCAGTAAAATTATATTGACAGAAACAGGCAGTGGAATGAATTTGGCTCATGGGTCACAGTTGGCTGGTTAAAAGTGTTGCTCTGGAACCAAACCACCTGGGTTCGAATCCCACTTTTGTTACTTACTTTGTGACTTTGAGAGTGTTTCTTAATCTCTCCATAGTTCAATTTCTTCATCATCTCAAAATTCGGGGTGAAATGAAGTAAAGCGTATGAAGTATTTGTAACTTCATACTTGCCTGGAATATAGATAACCATAAGTATTAACTTACTGAGCACCCAGCTCTCTGTCAGGAGTTCCACTAATAGTAATTTACTGGACAAAGCCCAAGTACTACTAGAATGCCTGGCAGACAGTAGGTGCTCAATAAATGTTGCCTAAATGGTGAGCAAATGCACTCTTTTCATTTAAATCTTGCTCATCCTTCAAGTCCAAAGTTGAGTTCTCTTCCTTCCTTTGGGAATCCACCCTGATGGCTCAGGCCATCCCTTCCTCTGGCTCTTCATGGCAGTTCACTGGGCATCGCAGGGTAGGTGACCTTGGGCTCTCCAAACCACTTACCACCACCTACCTTGTCACCAGCTGTTTTCCATGTTTGTTTTGTTCACTGGCTGTCTCCCTCAGGACAGTGTAAGCCCTCACTGTTGTTTCTGCAGCACCCAAGATGGTGCCTGGCACATGGCAGGTGCTCAATATTTTGTTTAGTGAATGAATGAATGAATGAATGAGGGAATCCTTTCTATTGTTGTGCTCTGTTATCTTCATCATTTAACATTTCTTTGTTTATGCTTTATCTCCCAAACTAGAGACTTAAGTTTGTTGACGATACCTCTCTAATCATCAGCTCAGGATTACTATAAAGATTACATTAAATTACATGGGAAAGTGTCTAGCCCAGAGTTTGGTGTTTATAGATGCTCAATAGATGTCAATTTCTTCTTCCTAATTTATACTTTCTTCTATTCATTTCATAAACATTTGCTTGCCAGTTACCGTGAGAAGAATTGAAAGCAAGGTTTTCAGACACATACGGCATCTCAGACGCCAACTGAGGTATGTTATCAGTGTAGCTCCATGAAATTGCCATATTTGAAATCCTGCAGTTCTGCAGTAAAGTGGTGGTATTTTTGTCACAGCCCACATCAAAGTCCAGATGGAGAGAGGGAGGGATGGAAATGGGGCTCTATAACCCCCAGGAACTCTTAAGATTTCATCTTGTAAGTGGTATTGTCCATCTGTTTCTGCAACTTCCTTAGCAACTTGGCAAGTAAATCCTTAAATAGTTGCTGCCGGCAGTATTTCAGTTCTTTGTCTTTCTTAGTAGGTGGGAAAGCTGTGAAGGTAGAAATGGCCCCATATTTGGGATGTTTGTTGGGCTGCTTGTTTTTCTAGGCCCACACACCCTTTCAATTTGCCCCTAAGAGGAGGTCTACGCTTGGTCGTAAGGAGCCAGCACTCACAGATCCTGTGCATGGGCATCTGCTGTTTCCGCCAGCCCAGCAGCCAATGCCCCTTCTTGTAGCAGCTCCCAGGCTCAGACTCAGACTCAAATGGTGAGAGTGAGATGGTGTCCTCTGGGTAGTTATTTATTTAGAGAATCATTCTGAGAAGCATGACTTCTTTTTAAAAATATATGTAAAAATAAGGTTTGTTCTCCCAACTTTGACCTCCTGGATGATTCTGTCTTTGAAGAATTTTTTTTTTAAAAAATACAGAGAAAACATTCTGTAGGACATTGTGGTTTGATTGGATGTCTGCTGGCCAGGCCTGGGGGTGTGGTGAGTGTGTTCAGACTTCAAATAGATTTCTTGTCTTAGATGATGTTTTTCAAATCAGAACTTTGTGTTTTCACTTCATTATGATTTTGGAGATGACTCAGGATTCGATCACCACCAGAGTGCTCGGAGCTATTTATTATTCAAACTCCCTGGTGGCGAGAATGCAGACCTCTGAGGTGAGTGTTCTAACGTTGCCAGCCATCATGGAGTGAGGTCTGCACACTGGAATAGGAGCCTTGTCAGCTCTGTTTGGGTTCTAAGGCTCGTCAGCCCGGTGCCCAGCACATGTGAAGCCCAGATATGACAACCACATAGCCTGGGTTTTTCAAAAATGTCCCTTTGGCTGGGTGCAGTGGCTCACACCTGTAATCCCAGCACTCTGGGAGGCCGAGGCCGGCAGATTGTTTGAGCTCAGGAGTTCGAGACCAGCCTGAGCAAGAGCGAGACCCCGTCTCTACTAAAAATAGAAAGAAATTATCTGGCCAACTAAAATATATACATAGAAAAAATTAGCCGGGCATGGTGGCGCATGCCTGTAGTCCCAGCTACTCGGGAGGCTGAGGCAGGAGGATTGCTTGAGCCCAGGAGTTTGAGGTTGCTGTGAGCTAGGCTGATGCCACTGCACTCTAACCAGGGCAACAGAGTGAGACTCTGTCTCAAAAAAAAAAAAAAAAAAAAATGTCTCTTTGTCCCCATCCATATCTGGTTGACCAGCTGCCTTGATTTTGGGGTTGGGATTTAAAGTCACTGTAAGATGAGGCACCTGGTTTTAGTGTCTTCATCACCTTAATCCTTAGCTCCTCTACTCACCTCCCTTTCTCCTTCATGTGTCCCCCTTGTCCTTCCTGCCTCTGGAATGTGGGTCTTTGGCCTCTAGCCATTCCCATGGCAAGCCGACCCTGCGGTCTTAACGACCATTGCAGTGGACAATGTCAGTGCTTCTCCTCAATCCCATTGGGTCCCTTAAAAAATTTATTTTGGTTTGTTTTTCACCACACAAAGACACACACAGCTCTGGAAATGCTTAGCAGTTTCTGCCTCTTCGCCCCCAGCCCCGAGGCCATTAGCCACTGACTGACAGCCAGGAGCAGGAAAGCCTGCTCAGGCTGGGACAGCTTGGAGGCATTTCTTACACGGCCCCCTGCAGAGCCTGCTGCTGAGATCTCACCCTTGCTTCTGTTATGAGTTGAATTGTGTCTCCCTCAAATTTGCATGTTGAAGATCTAACCTCTAGTACCTTAGAATGTGACCTCATGTAGAAATAGGGTTGTTGCTATATCTATATCTATATCTATATCTGTATCATGTTGCTGTAATTAGTTAAATTAAAGTGAGCTCATCAAGAGTACATGGGCCTCTAATCCAATATGACTGGTGTCCTTATCAAAAGAGGAAACTAGCACAGAGACACCTACACGGGGAGAATGCCATGTGAATGTGAAGGCAGAGATTGGGGCGATGCATCGCAAGCCAAGGAATAGCAAAGATTGGCAGCAAACCACCAGCAGCAGCTAAGAGAAAGGCATGGAACAGACCCTCCCTCACAGCCCTCAGAAGGGACCAACCCCACCGACACCGATCTGGGACTTCTGGCCTCCGGAAATGTGAGACAATACGATTCTGTTCTTTAAGTCACCCAATTTGTAGTGGTTTGCCATGGCAGCCCCAGGGAACCAGCACACTTGGCCCCTGCACTTCCCAGTCCCTCACTGGAACACGCCTGTCATAAATCACTCGCTCACAAACCCTCATCTCAGGGCCCGTTCCTGGGAACTGTGACCTCAGTCGGATGTCAGATGTCTCCCACCAGCCTGGGTCTCTCCTGAGCTCAGACCTCAGGGCCCACTGCCTGCTGGACGCCTCTACCTGGATGTCCCACAGACACTTCAAATTCATTGTGACAAAATAGGAAGTCCCCATGTCCCCCATGCTGTTCCTCTAAGGTGTAACAGCACCTTCGAGCTGAAGCCGGCTCCTGGCAGAAACCCGAAAGCCGCTCTGCCGCCTTTTCCTCCCTCATTCCCTTACAGCCCATCATTGTCCAGAGCCTGCCACGTTTCCTCTAAGCTCCCACCCCTGCCCTCCCACCCCCATTCCTACCTGCTCCTGCCCCGGCTGGACCTTCATTTGAGTCTGTGGGATGATTACACTGGTCTTCTAGTCCCCGATCTTCCCTCTTCTAAGCCAGGATTTTCCCATGATGCAACCCAGCGATGTTACTGTTTTCTTAGAACTTGTCCGTGGCTCCCTAGCACCGACTGATGAGATCCAGACTCCTGGGCATGGCGAGCCTGGCCTCTACCCCACGTCACATGTCCTCACAGCCCTCACTGAGCCCCCTGGAGTTCACCAGGTACACCACGCCCTCTTGTGCCTATTGCCCTTACAGCTGTTTTGAGGTCTAGGGTCCCTCCCCTCCGTACCCTCCTCTCACTTGCCCCCTGAAGCTCAGCCTGCTCCATGTAGCCCCCAGCTCCTCTGCACGCCGACTCCCCTACGTGCCCTGGATGTCTCGGCCACACTGCAGGATGCCATCCACCACTCTGGATTTAATTGTCTGCTCTTACCCTGGGCCATGAGCTCTGTGAGGACAGGAGAGAATGCCACAGCCAGGGGCAGGGGGCTGGGCGGAGCCCTGGAGAAAGCCTTCCCAAGACCTGCTTTCAGGGGAGGCTATAAAACCTCCTGGGAGAAGCCTGGATCCCAGATGGGTGCTACACTGTTGTTCTAAAGATAACCAAAGCTCTTTGTTTTCAGCATAGTGGTGTTTTCTTTGACACCATGTTCCTGAAAATGACAAGTCTAGAATTCACCTCATTGCCGCGCCCTCTCCTTTCCCTGTCAGTGCCACCCTTTGCCTGGGACAGGCAGACAACTGTCCATTATTCTCTGGTGCCAAAGAAAAGATAAACTTCCTTCTAAACCTTTGGGGATTACAGACGCCTTCTTGAGTAAGTGGGGAGGGTGAAATAAAAACTCAGGAAGTTGAGATTATGCTCAATTTTAGGTTCATTCATCTTTTCCTTTTCCATCTCTTGTCTATTGTTTTAATGTAAAGGTTTCCGCCCTTAAAGACATGAGAGTCGGCTGAATTCTGAGTACTAGATCAGGATGTGCAGGCGATGAGTATCCTCTATTCACTACTTGTATAAAAGGCATTTTATTTTTATCCTCACAGAGTTTACACTGAAGAGTCTGTGCTCTGTGACTCTCTTCCATGATAGGCATGTATTTGGCAAGCACTACTAAGCACCTACTACTAAGCACCAAGCACCTACTGTGCACCAGGCACCAGACTGGGTTCTGGGGATGCAAACAGAACTAAGAAACGGTGGATCTCCCCTGACGCCGAAACGCTTAACAAGAACGTGGTGTGACTGGCTGATAGGTAGTTATCCCCCAATATCCCTTCTCCCCTTCTTCACAATAATGGAGTTTTCTCAGCCTCTCTGGACACCGGGGGCAGACAGTGAGAGAGGGGCTGGGACTCTGAGGGGCCAGGAGGCAAGAGGTAGGGTGAGGTGTGGGCGTGGGAGCAGGAGCAGTGGCCAGGAGCAGAGAGGAAGGAAGCTTTGCAGCAGCACGTGACCCAGACTTCAGACTCACTCTAGAAATGTTGATGCCAGTTTATTTTACAGTCCCAAACCTTATGCTTATGAAAAGTCACGTGGCAAGCTTGCTTGGTCAAATGCTCATGAAATTGACCCACCGACTGAGTTTGTTACAGAGTCAGATGCAGCCTAGCTGGTCATTAAGGCTCGGTGTTTACAGCTGACTTGGTAGCAGCTTTGAAACAAACAGGGAAATCAGAACTGCAAAGGAATTCAAGCTACATCTTCTCCCTTCAATTTTCTCAGTGCTAAAAAAAAAAAAAAAAAAAAAAAAAGATTTTGTTCCAAATACTTACAGGCTTCCTATAAAATAAATTCTGGCATCTACATTCTCTGACTCCACTTTTAATTTCCTTATTCAATCCCAAGTCTCTTCAGTCTTCAATATCCTCCTTTATATCTTCTAAAATGAATGAAAAGACAGTTGGATTGAGGGGGGGCAGCTGTTTCTTCTCCAAGTTAAGGAATATTTGTTCCAGATTTCCTGCCTACCCTGATTTTCCTTGTTGGAACCCACTTCCAACGGGACAACATTCCTGCTACACCCTTCCCCAAGCTCAGAGACTTGGTGGAACAGGGTCTCCGGGAGGCCATCTACTTCCTCCTTCCATCTTCACTTGAATTTCAGAGAGCAAATCGCTTGACTCAACCAGAAAAGGATTATGTAGTGCTTTTTTTTATTCTTCATTTTAATTTTCATATAAATGCATCAAAACTATGACATCTGAGGCTTTGATTTTCTTTTAACAATACTTCAAAGCTTTTTAGGATTTAAAGACTAATCTTTCTGTCTCCTGTTTTTATTTTGCCATTTGGATTAGTCAGACAAAGTCCTTTCTTTGCAAGGAAATTGCCTTTGTAACTTGGGGGTTACTCATCTCCTAAAAATATTCTTGGGACACACATAAATCTAGAAATGTGTGCGTAATATGCCAAATGAGTAAGTACAGAGCCACAGAATTTCTGCACATAATTTCAGCCATCCAGTTATTTACAGGTTCGTGGTTTCTTATAGTGCTTAAGCTTTCACTAGCTACACTATGGAAAACTTCCATTTCTTTCAGTGGTTGAGAAATAGGATTCCTTGTCAATTGTTTCTTCTGGTTAAATAAAAAGTTACCAAAATGGCATCAATGATATCTGCATTAGTCTGTTTTTTGTTGCTTATAGCAGAATATCTCAACTGGGTAATTTATAAAGAAAAAGAATTTATTTCTTACTGTTATGGTGGCTGAGAAGTCCAAGGTCAAAGGTTTGCATCTGGTGGGAAACTTCTTGCTGGTGGGGACTCTGCAGAGTGGTGAGGGGCTGAGTGTGCTAATGTGCTATGCCCTGCTCCCTCTTCCTCTTCTCATAAAGCCACCAGTTCCACTCCCGTGACAACCTACTAATCCACTAAACCTCTAATCTATTAATCCATGAATGGATTCTTTCATTCATGGGGACAGAGCCTTCATGATCAATCACCTCTTAGGGGCCCCACCTCTCAACACTGCCACATTGGGGATCATGTTTCAACATAATTTTTGGAGGGGACAAATATTCAAACCACAGCAATGAACCATGTCCAGATAAGCCCACAGCAAAGTGCACTTAACCCTAGAACCACCTAGAACATTCTCGGATCTTTGATGATTCAGGTCGTCTCATTCTTATAGTTTGTTCCTCAGGGCATCACTAGACACTTGATTATCCACACTGCAAGAATATCCCAATTATTTGAACTTCCTGGAATTTGGCATTCTGGACAATTGGAAGTTTATTCTAAAACACATCAGTAAATGTGTTGATGTATAAATGGCCACATTTTGAGCACGTTAGATATCAGCAGATACGAAATGATTTGGCCTTAAAATAGATAAACAGATGCAGATGTTGATATCCACTTGCTTTAATTTTTTTTCCAGGTTGGGGCAGAAGGAGCAGCCAGGGAAATGCATTCAGTTAATGATCCAAACTCTGGACTCCACCTTATTTGCTTTTAGGAAATTTTAGGTGCAGAGACCATGAGCTCAGCTTATATTCAGCCTTGTTGCTCTCTCATTTATTCTGTCTTCAAAGATATTTAATGCTCACATTGTTCTGACAATATTTCAGGGATCTTCAGCTGCTACATCACTTCATGCCATCTTAGTTGATATCTTTTCTGATTTGTGCTTACAGTGCTTAAACTTTCACTAGCCACACTATGGGAAACTTCCATTTCTTTCAGTGGTTGAGAAATGGGATTCCTTGTTGTTTCTTCTGGTTAAATAAAAGTTACCAAAATGATATCATTGATGACTATATTAGTCTGAGTGTCTGTTCTGATTACCTGGACTCATGCTATACAGGGTGTTCAATATTTTGAATAACATCCCTGCCTTATAAATTGCAATAGGATAATAGTTTATAATATCAACCAAAGTTTGTTTGTTTCTTTCTTTCTTTTTCCCACAAGAATCTCATTGTGTTCTTGGTACTTCCTCAATTAATTTGTAAGAGTATTTCAGCCTATGGTATTAGTATAGGCTAACCTATTCTGCAATAACAAACAGTTGCAAAAATCTCAATGGCTTAACACACAAAAGTTTATTTCTGACTCATGCTACATGTTTACTGTGGGTCTCTGAAGGACCCTGCTCCATATAGCCACTCAGGAACTCAGGCTAAAGGAGGTACGACCACCTTGTAGCTGTATCATCCGAGTGCGTGTCTTCCTCAGTAGCCACAACAGGAGAAGAAAGCACATGGAGATTTGCACATGGGAGCAGGGACACGGCACTTATCGTTTTTACCCACATTTAATGGCCAGAACTAGTCAAATGGCCTTGCCTAACTGCAAGGTTCTGGGGAATGTAGAGGACCAAATGGAATTTTTGCCTTATGGGAGGAAAGACCCACCAAAAATGCCGAGAGAAGGAAAAGAGTCAACTGAGTTTCAAAATAAATTATCAAAACATTTGGTAATGAGAATAGCTTGAAGGCAAAAAGGGATGGAATTACAAGTCCTGGACTTTGAGCTTCAGAAACCACACCTTAAGAACTCAGAGCAAAAAATAAAGCCAGAAATATAAACTAGAAAGAAAATAGGTGAAGAGTTCTAATGATTTCTGAAGAAGAGAGGTGAGTCGAAGAGAAGAGTAATGGGGTTAGACACTGGTCTTATACGCTCCTCTGAAAGCATTCTGCGGGGTTGAGATCTGGGGCCTGGCGTATGCACGTTAGGGCTTGGTGATATTCAAGAGTAGTACGGGCCTGGATCTCTCTTCCCTGGGGAGTCTTGTTGATAAGTTTCCCATGAGAGCACAGTGTGACCACAAGCTAGAAATGGCAGCATGTATGTCCAGGAGATGACCCGAGATCGTCCTCTGCTTCTCTCATTTCCTAAGAGATCACAAAGAAACATCCAAAAATTCTTGAGTAAAGCAGCTCTCTCATGTGTAAGAAAGAAAAAAAGTAAAAAAATAAAAAAAATAAAAAAATAAAAAACAAAAATTCTTGAGATCCCGAAGGCAGAGGTGTCAGAGGTGGCCTGGGAGAGGGCCGGAGAGGCTGAGGAGGCCTGTGGCTGGGATCAGGAGGATGCAGAGTGTGTGAAAGACAGCTAACCAGGGGGCAGATGGAAAACACCGAGACACCAGCAAGGAAGGCCAGTGACGACAGACCTGCAGGGCCACGGGCACCTCTGAGGATGGATGACGACCAAGAACGAGATCCACCCTCCTGTTGGATGCTCGACATCCTTGCTTTAATGTGTGGCCTCTTAACTTGTGATCAAAGCCTCCTCCACCCCGTAACCCCTGTGCAGCTCCGTCCCATGACTGGCTTTTGCCCACATGCAACTCACCGGCATTTGTTGATGTGTCAAACACACCGACACTGCCTCAGACTCTCCTGACCTCACCTATCTCCTGGACCCTTGGGGACTAGAACCCACAGTCTCTGGGTCTGTTCTTCATCTTTGGACTCAGATAAGTACCACACTGCAGAGGGTGGACTCTGCTTTCTCAGAGACTACCTGAGGAAGCCAAGTGATGCACCACAGAAATAGAAGGGAGTTAACTCCTCTGCGGGCACACTTTGACCACTGGGGAGCATGTTACAGAGGAAACAGTACCTCTGCATTCTCCTCCTCCAGAGACTACTCTGAAGTGTGGTGTTTCTCTATGGCTTCTTTGCAGATGTCTCACATGGCCGAGTGACTGCCTGTGTCTGTGAAGCAGTGGCCCTCAGTGACAACAGTGCCTTACATTGGCTCCTCATTCTTTCCTGCCTTACTTTCCTTTCCCCCAATTTTCCCAGCCCTGGGGTTCTCCTCCCACGAAAGCATTGCACTGAAGCTCTGCCTCAGCCTCTGCTTTCCAAAGAACCTGCACTAAGAGGTTTGAAGTTGTCCCACGTGCCAGGAAGTACGCCAGGTAATTTCACTTATGTTATCCCATTTCACCTTTACTGCCACCGGGACCAGGGAGAGCACGGCTTGACGAGGTCACACATGAACAAAAGGTGGAACACAAATCTTTATTAATTATTAACACAAAAGTGATTACTGAATGTGTTCTAAGTGTTGAGGATACTGTGGTGAACCATTCAGACACTGTCACTATTCTTATGAAACTTACAGTCTGCTGGAGGAAGGCATATAACACACCAGTAAACAAATATATGAACAAGCCGGGTGTGGTGGCTCACACCTATAATCCTGGAACTCTGGGAGGCTGAGGTGGGAGGATTGCTTGAGGTCAGGAGTTCAAGACCAGCCTGAGCAAGAGCGAGACCCCGTCTCTACTAAAAATAGAAAAAATTAGCCGGTCATGATGGTGTGCTCCTATAGTCCCAGCTAACTCAGGAAGCTGAGGCAGGAGGATCACTTGAGCCCAGGAGTTTGAGGTTGTAGTGAGCTGTGATGACACCACTGCACTCTACCCAGAGTAACAGAGTGAGACCTTGTCTCAAACAAAACAAAACAAAAATACATAAACAAGATAATTTTATAGTGTGCCAATTCCTAGGGAGACAAATAGGGCCATGTGACGGAGTGTGACTGGGAGAGAGGGTACTTCAGATATAGTGTTGTTTAGGAAAGGCCTCTCTGGGGAGGTGACACAAAAGCTGACCCGATAGCCATGGGAAGTTTTGGAGGAAGTATTACCCAGGCAGAGGAAACAGCAAGTGCAAACACCTTTAGGCAGGAAGAAGCTTGGGGAGTTTGGGAAGGAAGGCCAGTACGTTTTCCATCATACTATGCTTGGACTAGGGTCTGGCTTTTGACATTTTAGGCATGGCCATGATAGCGATGCTTGTATTAGTTATCTATAGCTATATAACAAAATTATCCCAAAACTGAGAGGCTAAAAAAATGAAGAATCCTTTTTTCATAGTTTATGTGGGTGAGGAATTTGGGAGCAACTTAACTGAGCAGTTCTTGCTTAGGTTCTTTCATGAGGTAGCAGTCAGGATATAGGCTAGGGTCAGAGTCATCAGAAGGCTTGCCTGGGGCTCGAGAATTTGCTTCTAAGATGCCTCACTCACATGGCTAGTGAGTTAGTGCTAGCTATTGGTGAGCGGCCTCAGAGCCTCTCTACCTGGGCCTCTCCAGAGGGCCTTAGTGTCCTCAAAACATGGTGACCAGCTTTTCCTAGAACAAGTGATCCACAAGAGTGGGGCCAATGCTACATGTCTTTGATAGTCTCTAACCTTGGAGGTCACATACCACCATTTTTGCATTATTCTATTGGTCACACGGACCAACTCTGAAACAATGTAGGAAGATACTATCGAAGAACATAAATATCAGACGACAAGAATTGGGGCCATATTGAAGACTATTCACCACAATGCCCAAGTGCTGTAATCAATGCCCAGTTTTATGTGTTCTCTGCTCTCTTCTGATTTGGCTTCATTCACAAACCGGAGAAGATGGATCCCAGAAGCACCAGGCTTCCACATTTCAAGTCCAGAAGAAAAGGGCTTCTTTTTTCCCAGTATCTCCAACAAAATTCCTGGGATTGAATCCCATTGGCTTTGATTGGTTGGGCTTGAACCATTCCTCAATTAATGTCTATGGTGGGGGAGAGGGAGGCTTTGATTGGCCAAACCTGACTGAAGGGCTTACTTCTATGTCAGAAGGATGGGGTCAACCCCACCAAAGTCACATGGCCTTTGACTTTGGCAGGAGATGCAATGTCCTCAAAGCAAAACTAAGGTTTCATTACTAGAAGAAAGTAGAATGGATGCTGGGTGAGCGGAAACAGCAAGTGTCTGCTACACCCTGTAACCAGGTCTCCCCCTCTCCTCCCTCCTTATCCAAATCAGCTTTGGAAAATGGAAATGGTTTGAAAAATTCACTTTTATTGGGGTGTTAAAACAACTGATGTCACATTAAGAGCTACCCTCCTTTGCATTTTAAAAGGTAATATGATTTTATTTCTAAAGACTGAAGCCATGATGAGGAAATTTTAGGCATTCATGAAAACGACGTGGTGGTGTGTTGGGGTAGGGAAGTGAAAGTGTCCTAGTACCCCTCAAATGAGACCGTATCTAGAGCCATACTTCCAACCTGCCTGCATCTGTCCATTTTACGTCACTTCTTAAAAACAGCTTTATTGAGGTATGCTTGGGATATAATTACACATATTTAAAATACATGATTTGATAGATTTGAAATATGTAAACACCCCTGAAACCAATCAAGATAATCTCTGTTACTAGCTACATGAACATAGGATTGTTATGTCCTCTTGATGAATTGGCCTCTTTATCATTAAGAAATGATTTCTTTTTATCCCTGGTGGTTTTCTTTGCTCTGAAATGTACTCTGTCTGATATTAACATAGCACTTGCTTTGTGCCCAGCATGCCATTACATGCATCACTTCATTCGACCTCAGCCATAACCCTGCACGCAATCTAAGCAGTTTGTTCAAGACCAAGATTTGAACTTACCAGTCTGACTCCAGAATCCACCTTCTTAACCAGTACACTACTAAAAGGAACTATATTGAGCTATTATATTAAAATAAAGCAATTATAATACTTTGAGAAAGAGGCACTTCATGGTAGGATATCAGATAAATGAAAATATTAATAACTGGGCAAAGTTACCCCTGCTCTTTCAATGTAGTATTTTTTCTTTTGAAGACTCACCTACTGGTCCCCCCCTTGGAGGCTTGGTTATTTTGGCAGCTCATAGGGGTCATTCACTCAGATCTCTTTAGCTGTCTGCTTCTTCAGATAAAAGTGTTGGATTCACTTTAAAATAAAATGTATATTTGTAAGAGCATAACCTTACTGCACTAAATTCTATTCTTTTGTTAAGTTATTCAGTGAAAATTATTGTGCATGAACCATGAAGTTAAAAAACAGACTATTCTATCATTTGCATTCTACTTTTGCTTTTAGAGTCTGTATGAGATTTATGCTTTCAAATCATATTTCTCCTATGATAGTTCTAGAGGTAATATGATGGGTGTGTGAATATTAACAGAATAATTATTCCTTAACAAAGGCAGTCTAAGTCAATGTGTACTCAACTATATGTTCTAGGCACTGTATTTACAGTATTTATTTTGCATGACTGTGCTCTATGGTAGGTATTTTTTTTTTTTTTTGAGACAGGGTCTCACTCTGTCGCCTGGGCCACAGTGCAGTGGTGTCATCATATCTCACTGCAACCTCAGACTTCTGGGCTCAAGCCATCCTCCTACCTCAGCCACCTGAGCAGCTGGGACTACAGGTGCACACTACAATGTCCGGCTAATTTTTCTATTTTTAGTAGAGACGGGGTATCACTCTTGCTCAGGCTGGTCTCGAACTCCTGAGCTCAAGAGATCCTCCCACTTCGACCTCCCAGAGTGCTAGGATTACAGGCATGAGCCACTGTGCCCGGCCAATGGTAGGTATTCTTATTTCCATTTTATAGATGAAGAAACTGAGGCTCAGATTTACACAGCCAATACATGGGATGGAGGGGGTTATCAACCCCGGTCTCCTTCCAGCACACACCATGCTTTCTCTCTGTTTATCACCAAATGATGCATCCATTATTATTTTCTGTCTATAATTTATATTTATTAAATGTAAAAGCTAAAGTAAATTAAGAACATAAAAAAGTTAATCTTATAATTTCTGATTTTAAATGGAGCGTATTTCTGGAGAAAGGCAATGTAATTGGGAGTCCATACTTGGTGAATTTTAGAATTAGCACAGTGAGCTGTGGACTGGAGCACAAATTGCTTGCTGTAATCCATATTTAGTTTAAAAGTTGAGGGCGAATACACATTCTGAACAAACTATTTGGTGCACATATCTGTGCTGTGACATTGTGGCCTGCAGGTGGCGGTATTGTGTCACAAAGGGATGAGGTAAATGGTGAGATTTTTATTTCCGTATCAATTACCGCATTTTAAAATAAAACAATGGGCTCGGATTTGATTCCCTTGAACTCTGTTTCCTCACATGAACAAGGCGACACAAATACTTGAGGCAGCTTTCTTAAAGCGGTGATTAGATGTGAGGTTGCTCTCCCTCGGACCTCAGTGAACACAGGCTCAGCGCTCTGGAATCTGCATTCGAGACACCCGACTCTGATAGAGACTTCTTGGCTCCTGAAAGCAGAGGCTCGACACGGGGTGCAGAGCCATCTAATGGAAAATTAGGACCTTAATGTGACAGTGGATATCACAGTACATCTCACTTCTTTAGAGAGCCCCAATCCAATAATTGCAACTATTAAAATCCCATTCGAAATGGTGAAGCAAGGTAGAAAATAAAAGCATTTAATAGAGATGGATTCACATACCTTATTTGTGAGGGAGATAGCTCTTACTTAGGGGCTGTCTAGTCTTATTTTAGACATAATTCTAATCCAACTACTTGGTTTTCTGGTGCATAGATTTTTAAAAACAGCTATTTAGAAGAGGGAAAAATTGTTAGAAGCAGGTACAAAGACAGGCTCACATTCAGAAGCGTGGTAGTAAGACTGGGAACAGATCTTCCAGGTCTTGCTTTCTGTTCCTTTCATTTTTCTATTCCCAGTCTTACTACCATTAATGAAGAGGGGGGACCTCTCGTGACTTAATCACTT
The DNA here is from genome assembly GCA_028533085.1 of Varecia variegata. Taxonomy (NCBI): domain Eukaryota; kingdom Metazoa; phylum Chordata; class Mammalia; order Primates; family Lemuridae; genus Varecia; species Varecia variegata. The sequence continues at coordinate 50,983,820 of CM052438.1, read as the reverse complement.
CCCCAAGGCCCCACCTCTTAACTCTATCATGTTGAGTATTAGGTTCCAACCTATGAATTTTGGGGGGATGCCAACGTTTAGACTGTAGCAACTATCACTCCCCAGTTAATGCCACCAATTGTTACCACCTGCCGGGCATGGAGTGAGCATACACTTTCTCAGGTGAGCCTCAAAGCCACCTTGTGAGTTGGGCACTAGTTCCATTTTACAGATGAGGAGACTGAGGCTTAGTCCAGATTCATCCCCCTGTGCTCTACCCTGTCAGCCCAAAGCCCCTTTATACAGGAAATATTTTGTACCACCACCCTTACTTTACCAGGCTGACATAAAATTCGTAAATAATAACCTAACTGTATGCCTACTTTCAAAAAAATCAACACAATGCCCTAATATAAAGAACAAATAAAAAGATAGTAACTTACAGTAAAATAGCATGTATTTCAGTAGATAGATGTAGCCCAATCTGGCTACAAGACAACATGAAGTAGGCAAAGGCTTGGTCCTCACATAGACTCCTCCATATGGGGCCGCTGTGACTGTAAACCTCAAGTACCAAAATTCGCTTCCCTGAAGCAGTGAACAACTCCCGACAAAACTCTTAATAAAACTAAGTCCAGTCTTTTTCCCAATTTGCATCGTACTTGCATTGCTGAAAAATTCAGTGTTAATTAAACCATGTGAAAAATACTCTTTATACATAAAACAGAGTTAGCTTCTATGCTCAGAAGTTTATTAGCAGATTACTCAAGTGCATAAAATTTTGGTGGCAGCAGGGCAGTGGCTCATTCCTGTAATCTCAGCACTTTGGGAGGCCAAGGAGGGAGGACTGCTTAAGGCCAGGAGTTTGAGACCAGCCTGGGCAATATAGTAACACCTCTGTCTCTACAAAAAATATATATAAAAAATTAGCCAGGAACGGTGGTGGCATGTGCACCTGTAGTCCCAGCTACTCAGGAGGCTGAGGGAGGAGGATTCCCCTGAGCCCAGGAGTCTGAGGCTGCAGTGAGCTATGATCACACCACTGCACCACTGTTACCTGGGTGACAGAGGGAGACACTGTCTCTTTAAAAAAAATAAAACTTGGTGGGACATTTAGAAGTCATGAAGGAGAAGGGATAATTCCTCATCTGGCAGGACTGTCCCACACATGGCAACATGTCCAACCACCCACACTGCCTCCCTTAAAAGCCAGCAGTGCCCCCCTCATCTTTATAACAACCAAGAGCACCTTTCGAGAGCACTGTGGATGGACCGCTCGGGGCAGTGGGCCCTAAGAACACCCCTCCCTGGAGAGAGGAGCAGGATGAGAAATTCCGTGCAGAGCTGCTAGTGGGGAAAGCCCTAAGGACCACTGAGGCTCGCATCAATTTCTCTGAATTTGTTTCTAAGCTCCGGTTCTAGGAGTACTCCTCACCATTGAACTAACTACAGATCTTTGTTCCCTGATGTAAATCTTGATGATTATCAGCTGGTTACAATGATGAATGCTAAATGGATTTTAGATTTTAATCCTACACTATTTGACAATCAGAGGACCTGCCTGATATTTATGCCTTAGATGTGGAATTTACCTACATCCAAAGGGACGCATCTACTGAGGCCAAATGCAAAGCAATCCTCTAGATTTTTCAAAGGCTCAATAGCCTCGGGGACAGTCAACAGGCAGAACCAACAGATCCTTGGCCAGGGGAGAACTGCTGTCTGTTCTGATTCCTCTAAGTCAAGGTATCCACTAGTACCTTCTAGTCAGGTCCCTAGCTTGCTTTGTTGTGCTTTCCTATATGCAATTAACTTCACATTTGTATGGTTAATTACCCACATTTCCAGTGACCCTGTATTCCTTTGGAGATTTGAAGAGTCCTTAGAATTTTTGCTCTTTGGAGCAAGATTGTGGAGCCATGAGGAATGAGGTGGTCCCAAACTCACCACAAGGGGACTGTGACTACCTGGCCTTGCTCACCCGGCAATGACTGCTGGAAGTTGTAACTAGGGAGGAGGAGCCTGGCTCCTTCCCGCTGGGTCAATATTGACCTGTGGTTTAGTATCATGGCAATCAAGGCCCTCCCTTCCCTGGCCCTGCCATGCTCTGGGCTCCCACTGCCTTCTGTACCCTGCCCCCCACCCTTCTGTCTTCACAGTCCTTAGATTGCCCATGATGGTCTGAAATGAGCATAAAAACCCTCTTTATTTTGTTTACTGGAGCCTTTCTCCTGGATGGTCTTTCCTCTGCTTCCCTGTCTGGTGGGAAGTTTTGTCCTGTTTGCAGGTCTCGGAGACGCCTTGCTGGCTCCACCTGGGTGACATTCTACCCTAGAAAGCAGCATTTAAAGCACAGCTAGAAGTGGGATCAGGTCCCAGCCTAGTGCCACCTTCTTGGGATTCTGGGTTAGCTGCTGCTCACATGTGCTCTCTTAGCATCCGGGGCATAAATCCGCCGAGGCACTTACCTTGTTGAACCACCATGGCCCCTTTGCCTTCAGCAAGGCTAGAAGCCTCTGGAAGGGGGGACCATGTTTTGTTTGTTTTCTTGTTTTTGTGGCCCCATCCTTAGCAAAGTCACCGGCACAGATAATATGTGCTCTGCTACAGTTGATTGAATTAATAAATTAGCATTTTCAAAGCTGAAAGAATGACCATCTACCCCACAGGTTACCACAGGTTCAGAGAAGCAAAATGGCTTTGCTCAACTAAACTAGCAAGTTATGGTAAAGACTAAACCAAGTTCAGTGACTTGACTAAATGCTTGTTCAAACACTTGTTTTTTTAAGTCTATCCTTGTACACAAGAACTTTTTTTCCCCGTGAGAAACTTGCTCTGCAACCCACTAAGCACTAGATGCTCAAACTATATTGTAGCCAACCCCCAAGAAAGTTTACTGAGTGAATCAATGAATAAATAGATCGATGAAGGAATGAATGACATCTCTTTACATGTAAACTCTTTAATGTGAAGTAGACACACACAGGAAAGTGTACCACTTATAAGTAAATGGCACAAAATTCTCACAAAGTGAACACATTTAACTACCACCTGTGACAAGAAATGAAATGATGCTAGTACCCCAAAACCCTTTTCATCCTATCCCAGTTACTGCCTGTTCCCTCCTCTCCATAAGCAAACACTTTCCCAACTTTTATCACCATACATTTGTTTTGCCTGTGTTTTGATCTTTATGTGAATAGAATAATACAGTATTATTTCTTTGTATGCAGTTTCTTTTATTAATACTTAACATCATGTTTGGAAGATCGACATATGTTATAGTATACTAGCTGTCATTTGTTCAATTTTTTTTGCTACATAGAATTTCATTGTATGATACACCATAGTTTATCTGTTTTTCTACTGATAGATATCTGGGTTCTTTCTGGTTTGGGGCTACTATGAATAGTACTGCCTATGAACATTCTCATTCATGGATTTTGGTGCACATGAACACACATTTCAAGGGAATATTCTCTAGAATATTCATGGGAATAGGCTTGCTATGTCATAGGTTATACATATATTTAACTTTAGTAGATAATGCCAAACTATTTTCCAAAGTCATTTTATTAATTTGCATGCTCACCAAAAGTGTGTGAACATTCCCATTGGTTCATATCTTTATCAACATTTGGTATTGTTGGCCGGGCGCGGTGGCTCATGCCTGTAATCCTAGTACTCTGGGAGGCCGAGGCGGGAGGATCTCTCAAGGTCAGGAGTTTGAGACCAGCCTCAGCAAGAGGAAGACCCCATCTCTACTAAAAAAATAGAAAGAAATTATCTGGACAACTAAAAATATATAGAAAAAAAATTAGCCAGGCATGGTGGCGGGAGCTTGTAGTCCCAGCTACTCGGGAGGCTGAGGCAGGAGGATTGTTTGAGCCCAGGAGTTCGAGGTTGCTGTGAGCTAGGTTGACACCACGGCACTCTAACCCAGACAACAGAGTGAAACTCTGTCTCAGGAAAAAAAAAAAAACAAAAAAAAACATTTGGTATTGTTAGTCTTTTCAATTTCAATGATTCTAATGGATATGTAGTCATAATTACTGTCATTTAATTGTTTTTCCCGATTACTAATAAATCAGTTTACTGGTTATTTAAATATCCTTTAGACTCATTCAAGTCTATTGCCTATTTTTATATTAGATTGTCTGGTTTTTGTCTTAATTGATTTATAAGAACTCTTTATATATTTTGAACACTGTCTCTTTGTTGCTTACATGTGTTGTATCTTTTGCTACTTGGTCATTTGCCCTTTTCACTCTCTTATGCTGTCTTTAAAAAAAATTATGAAAATTTTAACATATACAAAAATAGAGGAAAGTAGTCCATTGAACCCACATATGCCCATCACTCAGTTCAACTCAGGCCAGTCTTTTTTCATGTGTACCTTAACCCATTTCCTTACCCTCTCTCCCATCCCCACTCCCACAACTGCAGAATATTTTATAGAAAATCCCAGATATCATATCCTTTCATGTAAATGTTTTAGAATATATCACAAAGATATAAGGACTTTTAAAATGTAAAAATACCATTGTCAAACCAAAAGGTATTAACAAAAATTCCTTAGTATCTATCAATAAATGCCAGTTTGTTTTCATATTTACTTGATCAGTGTTTTTTTTCCTTCTAAACTTGATTATTTTGGCTGAGAATAGAGACAATGTTTTTTGTTTCCCATCTGTAAGCATTGTCTTTCTTTTTGTTATTGCACTGGATAGCTCTTCCAGTACAATGTTTAATAGCAGTGGTGAGTGTGAGTAGCCTTTAGTATTCTATTTTATTTTCACTATTGACTTTTTAAAAAGTGGTTGCTTTAGGCCTTATAACATGTGTCTTGAACTTTGTGTTATGTCTTTAAGTTCAAGATCTTTTCTTTTATTGGATGAGATTAATAACAGATTTGACATTGCAGAAAAGATCCTGAACTTAAAGACATAACACAATGGATAATTACCCAAACTGAAGCAGAGAGAGCAAAGTTCAAGACACATGGCTTTGGATAAATGTGCAGTGGTGTGTATGCACCGTTGTAGTATCACATGGAGTAGTTCCCCTGCCCTACAAATCCTCTGTGCTCTGCCTACTGATCTGTCGTCTTCTCCCCCAACCACCCAGTCCCTGGCAACCACTCATCTGGTTACTGTCTCCATAGTTTGGCCTTTTTCAAAATATATAGTTGGACTCATACAGTATATAGACTTTTCAGATTGGCTTCTTTCACTTAGTAATATGCATTCAAGTTTTCTCCATGCCTTTTCATGGCTTATTAGCTTATTTCTTTTTAGTGATGAATAATATTCCATTGTCTGGATGTAGCACAGTTTATTTATTCATTTACCTAACTAAAGGATATCTTGGTTGCTTCCAGGTTCAGTCAATTATGAATAAAGCTGCTATAAACATCCACCTGCAGGTTTTTGTTTTGTTTTGTTTTTAGAGATGGGGTCTTGCTATGTTGCCTAGGCTGAAGTGAAGTGGTTATTCACAGTCATGATCATGGTGCACTAAAGCCTCAAACTCCTGGGCTCAAGCAATCCTCCTGCCTCAGCATCGTGAGTAGCTGGGACTACAGGTGCATCGCACCCACTCATGTGCAGATTTTTATTCGGACATAAGATTTCAGTTCCTTTGGATAAATACTAAAGAGTGCAATTGCTGGATTGCATAGTAAGAGTATATTTAGTTTTGTAAGAAACTGCCAAACTGTCTTCCAAAGCGGTTGTATCATTTTACATTTTCACTAGCAATGAATAAGAGTTCCTGTTGCTCTACATCCTCAGCAGCATTTGGTATTGTCAGTGTTCTGGATTTGGGGCATTTTGTTGTACAACTTATTAATACTTGCCTTAGGGATCTGGGTCTTGTATTTTGCTATACACTCTGAGACTATATTTTATTTTTGCGTTTCTACACCATTAAAAAAAAGTTGGAATCTCTGTTCTATTTGGGATTAATTTTATATGAAGAGTAGGACAGGAATCAGGTTTATGTTTTTTCCAAACAGCTAGTCAGTTTCCAGCCTCCCTCATAATCTAACTTGTCCAACCGGTTTGGAATGCTACCTTTATAAAATACTAAATAAGCATATGTGTTTGAACTTCTTTGTGGATTCTCTTTTCCATTCCATAGAGTCATCCATTTATTTCCTCTCCAGAAGTAAATGAGACTTTACTCATTCATAGGCTTTAATATCTATTAGGGTCCCTCTCGCCACTTGCTTTTTTTTTTTTTTTCCCAGCTTGCGGAGCCTCTCCATTTGGAGGTGTGGAAGCAGATTCCCTTCTCTCTCTCTTCTCCTCACTGTCCCTATGAGGCACTGGGAGAGACAATAAAATAAAGACACAGTCCTCACCTTGAAAAATCCTACAATTACTTGGAGAAAGAGACACAACCCAAAACAAACACATGAAATGACATGAGAATATTTGCAAAGCAACATATCAATGTTGGGAAATACTTTTCCCTGGAATGTGGAAGAATTGTTGTCCTGGGTTTCATTTATATGTGTATAATTTTAAAACAGACATACAAACACAGAACCATGGGCACAAATGTTTATTTATTTGAGTTTTACTGATAGGGAACATAATTCAAAACGTTCAGTGACCACTGTTCTAATCCACAAAGACTGAAGTCCCTGGCGGGCCGCTCCCAGTAAGACTCATTTAAGAGCTGTGAACTCACTATAGTTTTGCTCTTCTGGACCTCCCCAAGGTCCTCCAAGGCTTTCATGACAAAGCCTTACCCATAATATGGTCGTCAAATAAGGTCTTCACCTAAGCAGAACAAAGTCAGAGGATGTGCTTTCAAAACTCCCAAACGGCAGGTTTGTACTTTGGGAAAGCACAGGCGTTGGTACTTTTAACACACAGATTTCAAGGTGCTTCTAAGTGGCCTAGGTAATTCAATAACCACTTAAAATTTCAATGTGATTCTTCACCTTGCATCATGGGGTAAAGCTACTCATGCACTCCCTCATCAGAGCTCTCCGCGGAAACCCTGCATGCCTCCTGACATCCAGGAAGACAAGCTGCCTTGCCTTACTTGGGCAGAATGGAAAGAGAAAACTTTCAAAAGTATCCTCATCTGCAAAATGAGTGTGGTTGATACCTTTTCTATGTTAAGTGCCCCATGCAGTGCCTGGCAGATGGTAATCTCCCTGATAAAGGGCAATTATTGATAATCATTAAGTGACCCAGGAATCCACAGAGTAGCAAACCAAAGAGTCTAGCTGAGGAAGTCGAGGGATCAGTCCAGGAATAGAAGAGGAGAAAAAGGACTTTTAGATGAGCCTGGATCAGGAGCAGGGACAATATTTTGTGCTAGGAGCACAGCAATCTTTAAAAACTACAATATTCTGATCCTCCCAAGTTGCATACCATCTGATTAGGGGAGCACCTAAATGTGTGAAGGATGAAATAATTTAATAGCACTTAGCTATAAGATAAAAGGATGAAATAATTTAATAGCACTTAGCAGTAGAGAAAGCCCTGAGCAGCAGATGATTAATTACCAGACAAGCCATCAGAAACCAGAGCCAGGGAACTCCAAGGACAGATGCCAGAACTCCCCACAACCAGGTCCCATGTTTGGTGATTGGCCCATTGTGGCCATTTACAATGGCAGCTGCATCTTAGGGCTCTCAGATCAAGAGCACAACAGGCCTTATATCGGAAAACATCTCGCTTTGTGGTCACCTCCTCAAAGCACTTGGTCAATATCCTTCCCAAACTGAGACTCCTGCCTTTGACACATTATCCTGGCTTTTTTCTTATCTTGTTTTACTAACTTTTTCTTATATTATTGTCTCACTTCTTGTGGTTTTATGGCTTGTCTTCCTTACTAAGTTATAGCCTTTATTTATGGTGACTGCATTTTGTTAGGTGTGATTCTAAAGTAAGAACAGCTTCATCTCCCAGTCAGGCAAAAGTACATCCAACTGAATGATGTATTTTGGGAGTTATGAGCTCATTCCAGTGATGCCTTGATCACTCAAATTACCCTTCAGAAACTGTATTCACTTTGGGAGAGAGGAAGGAGAAACGTTTGGAGCAAGGTACACAAGAGACTTCCAAGTTCAGGGCTGACCTGGTGAGAGTGCAACCTGTACCATCGCATGGGGTCCCATTAAACCTGCACTTGGTTTAATGCTCTGCTGTCATAGTTTGAGATCCTTGATAATATTATCTTTGAGCTTGTGTTTTGTAAGTGAAGTCTCAAGGGACAATGGAGCATGTGCATGATCAGAGGAGAAATATGGAAGAAAGAAAAAAGCTTTATATTGTATTATATTAGTAGCACTTTATTCCTGCTTTTTAAACAAGGGATCCCTCATTTTCATTTTGCACTAGGCCTGGGAATTATGTAGCCAGTCCTAGGTAAGGCTCTATTTCTTAACCTGAGTCATAAGTATACAGGTGTTCATTTTATCGTTATTATTCCTTAGGCAGTTCATATTTATTTTATATTCTTCTGGATGTACAATACTTTTTATGAGAAAAAAAGAGAAAAGGAAAGAAGTCAAAAGCTGCTTTCAGAGCCTGAGACACTTTTTCTATAATCTCAGTGAAGGCTGGTCTTTCTTTTGGAAATGGATTTTATTTTTGGAAGCAGCCAAAATTACTTTAGTGATGATTTTGGTTAATGACTTTGATGAAAAATGTCACTTTAATTCACACATGAAATCATTACTGATTTTATCATATGGTTCATAACCTGGTTCTAAAGCAACTCTAAAAAAAAAGTCTTAATCATACTTTGTAACACATAAACATCACTAGAATGCTTAGAAACTTCCAAGTTGACTCTTGATTAGATTAATGATCTTTGAGAGCATAATTCCTCATATGATTGTTTAGATCTTAGGCAAATCACTCCAAAGTCATTTCTCCACAGTCCTTGAACACAGTGAAAGCACAATACAGATTCATTTCACAATTTGATCTTCCAAACAATTTCAGGCATATTTACTATGCAAAGCAACATAAATGATCTTTCACTTATGAAAAAAGTGTATCTATTATTTGGCAATGATTTATGTGGCAAACATGAACATATGATATAGAGGTTGTCCTAACAACACCACCCTCCACCTGTAGATTTGAGATAAGGTTAGAAAATAAAGTGTTTTACCTTTAACTAATCAGCACCCTTTCCTCTGCTCTGCTTGCCATTCAGTAGGACTCTAGATTTATTTTTCTTTTCTGTGACAATTTAATCATTCTTGCTTATTAATTTAGATCAAGATGAACAAACCACTTCCCATCATGTCTGAATACAAATGTAATCTCTGCCACATTTAACCTGCACACCGTGCTCTGGGTAATGACTTCCAGCAATGCTAATACAGTGGATGTAATTACAGTCAGCCCTCCGTATCCGTGGGTTCTGCATCTTGGATTCAACTGATCACAGATTGAATATATTCGGGGGGGGAAAAAAAAAAAAGGTTGGTTGCTTCTGTACTGAACATGTACAGATTTTTTTTTCTTGTCATTATTCCCTAAACAATACAGTGTAACAACTATTTACATAGCATTTACATTGTATTTGGTGTTATAAGTAATCTAGAGATGATTTAAAGTATAGGGGAGGATATGTGTAGGTTACATGCAAATAATATGTCATTTTATATCAGGGATTTGAACATCGTGGATTTTAGTATTTTAGGGGGATCTTGGAACCAATCACCCCCATGGACACTAAAGAACGACTGTATATGCTAACAACATTCATGGGCCACATTTTTCATGATACTGGTGTTTTATTTTCTCTGGGGGAGGAGTAGGACAGAAGAATCATTAAGGTGATGAAATAAGACACCATGAGATTTGCCATCTGTCTTGAGTGCTTTCCTGCATGGCCAAGTCAGCAATGGGCCTGGCCCCTCCAGGAAGAGAAGGTGCGGAACTCTGGCACAGTCACCAGGGAGCTGGTCACTAGGGCTAAAGACCGTGATGTGCTGGAGCCAGCTCATGCCAGCTTGCTAAAACCCATTTGTGTACATCGCTTCGCAACTCCATGTTCAGTGAGCTCATGTTTAATATTATAATAGCTTAAATTGGCTGTAGTGGGATTATTTATACTAGGGTAACTAGCAAGTGCAAAGCTTTCCTTTTTAGAGAGCCTGTTGTTAAACACTTACCAGCACACCACTGGCTGAAGCTCTGAGAGCTGAGACCAGAGCCTGCCGGGAGGGGAGCAGTAGCCGGTCCTAGGAAGCCTGGGCTGATGTCCCTTCCATCGTGATCTAGCTGGTCACACTGCAGGAAAATATCCAGCACAAGGACCAAGCTAGCAGGACTGTTGTAGATAGCACAAACCAGCAGCTTGGCTGACCCTTGCAAGCTAAGGGTGATCTGAATTTATTCAATATTTCTTTCATTTTCTGCTCTGGAGAAGGGAAGCATTTGTTCTTCTGTGTGCAGGCCTGGCCTGTCATGAGAACTACAAAGCTGTCAGGGAGCTCCCCACAGTGAAAATAGATCCCTGTTTTTTATGAAAATCATATGATCTCTTTTGATATTAGTTATCATTTCTGGTTCTTCTGTGACTGCACATTAAAGAAAAACAGGAAATTAGGTAAAGAACTAAATCTTATTTGAGAAAAGGCAAAAAAGGAAAAGAAAAACTTAACCAGAAATGATATGGAAGGAAAGGGTTGCGTAGCCTTTTTATATGTCTTTATCATGTTGTGAAGGTGTGTCCTTAATTTTCCACTTGATTTTGTATGTATTTACACATCTTAGTGGAATGTATAAGTGGAAACTATTACAAATGATACAAGCGCTATCATCCTCGGTGAATCTGGGTGGATGGAATGTATGCTGGGTAAAGATAAATGCTGTTGAATAAATTCAGAGCTAAACGTGCATTGGATGGAGTCTCTCCTGGCTGTTATTACCTCTGCTGATTTGAAGTCTAAGTGAGCAGCCTCCATTCCAGCTGACATTATCTGAACCGAACAGAGAGGATGATGGATTGAATCCACTTAGGAAAACGACACAGCCAAAGTAATACCCAGAAACTCAAAGTTTCAAATATTTTTGTCTCAGCAGAAATGAAATGATTTCTTTCTCTCCTTTCAAGACTACTATCCAGTTTCCAGTCTCATTAAGTTGTCATTTTTTAAATTCAAAATTGACATTTTTGGTCACATGAGTTTTATTCACATTTGAATTTGTGAATACTTTTTAAAAATCACATAAAATTCTCACTTCAGAAATGCCTAGAGATTCTTTCTGTGTGAATATATATGGAGAAGAGTCTGGAGTAACAGCTGTAGGAAATGTGAGAAATAGGTAGCATTTAATTAAATGTGCTCTGGATGTTTGGGGAAAACATTCCAGGTTTATTCAACATTTAGGCAACTGCCATCTTTGTAGACTACAGCTAATATTGGTCTCGGGAGAAGAAAGCTCCTAATCCCAGAACTTATTAAATGCTAAATACCTTGTTGAGGAAAGATTGAAGCTGAAAATGTCAACTCTAAAATGTCATAAAATTCTGAAGTTATCATAGCAATGTTAATTTGCTCTTCTCGTGAGCCATTTTAAAGTTAGTGAAAATGCCATTAACAGACTGGGAAAATGCTCCCGCTGAGTGACAGTGACTAAGTTCATCTTAATGAAGCTACAAGGTTCCTCCATTTCCTGGCTGGACACAGAAAAGACTTTGTTGGCCCCATAGAACAAGAAGAAGAAGGCCCTTTGTGATACCACTGGGGAGAATCCATGGCTAGGAAGTATCAGGAGGAAAGAAATGCTCTTGGATAGGCTCTGAGCTCAAAAGCTGGCCAAGGCTAGCCCCATTGTGTTAGCATGAAGAAAGTTAATGGCAATTGCATTTTGTGCCAGCTGCACCCACTGGGAAGAAGGCGTCCTTGGGACTCTGGGAGGCTTAGAATCCAGGGAAGGCCACACGGTAATGGGGCTTTGCATTCCCAGGCTCACACTCTGCTTTAATAGGCTAAATCTTAAAGTTTTTGCTAAACTGCCCTTGATTCCTGAATTGTCCCTGGAGCTGTAGCCAATACCATTGGTTTCAGACCGAGTGTTTTGTCCTCGTCCAGTACACCATTCACATACAACTGCTGAAAGTGGCACTCAGGTCAACAGCTAAGTCTAAAATAGACCTTTGAGATCATCTGCTCCAAGTGCTTCAGAACTGGCCTGGGGAGGGTAGGTGCCCAGAGAGTGCACACAGCCACCTGGCAAGTTAGGGGTAGGATTGAGACTCTTGTGTCCCTGGCCCTCACTAGCTAACTGGACAATCCTGGAGGCATCATTTAAATCTTTGACTTGGATCTCACATGAAATGGAGATTGTGGGTCAAATCGGATGAAATAATAACTTCTAAATACTTAATCTGGTATTTGGCCTAAGACATTACAATGTACTTATTTAGACTTCCTGCCAGGCCATGTCATATCTTCTTCCTGGCTAGATATGCATGCTGTTTTAAAGATTTAAAATGGTATGCTTTTTACATACTGTTTCCTTCTCTTCAAAATCTCCAAATTCTCCAAAACTCCAAATTCTGTGTTTATCTACCTACCTGAGATTTTTTTGTTTGGGGAGAACAAGAAAGGTTGTTGCTCTTTTTTTTTTTTTTGAGACAGAGTCTTGCTTTGTTGCCCAGGCTAGAGTGAGTGCCGCGGCGTCAGCCTAGCTCACAGAAACCTCAAACTCCTGGGCTTAAGCAATCCTACTGCCTCAGCCTCCTGAGTAGCTGGGACTACAGGCATGCGCCACCATGCCCGGCTAATTTTTTCTATATATATTTTTAGTTGACCAGATAATTTCTTTCTATTTTTAGTAGAGACGGGGTCTCGCTCTTGCTCTTGCTGGTCTTGAACTCCTGAGCTCAAACAATCCGCCCGCCTCGGCCTCCCAAGTGCTAGGATTACAGGCGTGAGCCACCGCGCCCGGCCAAGAAAGGTTGTTAAAGTGATGTCTAATTGGTTCCTTTCAGCCAAAAACACCCCAACCGCTACATCTGTTTCCTTTGAATCTTTAAAGAATTCAATTTGGATCAAATTCAATGACTTGTAAATGGAGGTTCAAGGTATGTTCATTAGGGAATTAATCGGAGACACTCCACAAACTCTAACTCAGTGATTCTCCACTGTGGCTGCACGTTGTCATCCCATGGAAACCTAAAAGTACGCATGCCCTTAAGGATCAAGAGTCTTTAAAAATTTCACATCGTTTGCCTTGAAATTCCACCTTTAGGAATCAATCTTTCCTAAGAATATAGAGATGTGGACAAAGATATATGCCCAAAGCAGCTCATGTATTTTTTTTAAAGCATCTTCCAAGTCCAATTAGAAAAATGGGGAACAGTTATATAAAATACAATATATCTATAAACTATTGCAGATTCATTAAAAATTACACTTATGCTATGCTATGGTGTTAGAAGTCAGGATACCATCATTTAGTGTCTGGTTACAAAAAAGAAATTAAAAAAAAAAGAAGTCAGGATGCCATTACCCTTGGGGTAAAGATAGTGACTGGGAGGGGACACTGAGGGGGCTTATGAGGTGCCGCTAATGTTCTGTCTCTTCACCTGGGTGCTGGTTATACATGCGTATTCACTTTGTGAAAATTCATCAAGCTGTATTCTTTTGATATGTACAGTTTTAATAAAAATTATGGTAAGATATACATAACATAAACTTGACCATCTTAACCAGTTTAAGCGTACAGTTCAGTAGTGTTAAGTACATTCACACTGTTGTGACACCAATCTTTCATCTCGCAAAACTGAAACCCTGTATCCATTAAACCATAATTCCTCATTCCCTGTGCCGCCACCCCCCCCCAAAGTAACCACCAATCTACTTTATAGCTGTATGAATTTGACCACTCTAGGTACCTCTTATAAGTAGAATCATACAAAATCATACAGTATTTTGTCTTTTTTTTTTTTTTTGAGACAAGGTCTCACTCTGTTGCCCAAGCTAGAGTGCACTAGCACAATCATAGTTCACTGCAACTTCTAACTCCTGGGCTCAAGCTATCCACCTGCCTCAGCCTCCCAAGAAGGTGTGCCACCACACCTGGTTAATTTTTTAAATTTTTTATAGAAATGGAGTCTTACTATGCTGCCCAGGCTGGTCTCGAACTCCTGACCTCAAGTGAGCCTCCCGCCTTAGCCTCCCAGAGTGCTGGGATCATAGGCATGAGCCACCACACCTGGCCAGTAGTTGTCCTTTTGTGACTGGCTTATTTCACTTAGCGTTATGTCTTTATGTTTCATTCGTGTTATAGCATATGTCAGAATTTCCTTCTTTTTTAAGACCGAATAATATTTTATTGGGTGGATATACCACATTTTGTTTATGCACTCATCTGTCGATAGACACTTGGGTTGCTTTCACATTTGGCTCTTGTGAATCATGCTGTTACGAACACGGGTGTACAATTATCTCTTTGAGACCCTGCTTTCAGTGCTTTTGTGTGTATACCCAGAAGTGAGATGGCTAGAGATATATGTACTTTTTATATGTATGTTATACTTCAATAAGAATTTAACTTAAAAAATACTGATGCCTGGATTTCACCTTTAGAGGTTCTCACTGGATGGTCTGGGGTCAGCCTGGCCATTAGATTTGTAAAGCCTCCTCGGGGATTCTCACATGCAGGCAAAGTTGGGAACCCCTGACCCAAGAGATTCATTTAGTACATTCCTGCAAACAGCTTGCAGAAGGCTGTGCCAAAGTAGATGTCAGGGCCAGTGTGTCCCCTCTTCACACCAGCCTTTGCCTGGTGGCTTTTCTAACCCAGACCTATTCCTTCTATCTTTAACTGTTGTTCCCATCACATGGTGACCCGGACCAGGATGGTGTGTCAGCCAATGCTTGTGCTTCCTATCAATCGCAGATAGGGGAGATGGCACACATGGGTCCTCATGTCAGCCCTTGCCAGGAGTGGGCAGGGCTGGTCTATCTACCCATGGAATAGGCAGGTGGATGGCTCTGGTGAGACCGAAGGAATAGCCGGGAAGGTCTCCCCAACACACACACAACATGTCTCCCAGTAGCTACCCAAAAGTCTTCATCTCCTTTTTTGCATGATTTAAATTCCTGCCAACAAACGAGAACCACTTTTAAAAGCCAATAGGGGCCTGGCGCGGTGGCTCATGCCTGTAATCCTAGCACTCTGGGAGGCTGAGGCAGGAGGATCACTTGAGCTTAGGACTTTGAGACCAGCCTGAGCAACAGCGAGACCCTGTTCCTACTAAAAATAGAAAAAATTAGCCAGGCATGGTGGTGTGTGCCTGCAGTCCCAGCTACTCAGGAGGCTGAGAGAGGAGGATCCCTTGAGCCCAGGAGTTTGAGGTTGCTGTGAGCTATGACGCCACTGCACTCTAGTCTGGGCAACAGAGTGAGACTCTGTCTCAAAAAATAAAAAAAAAAGAAAAAAGCAAATTGGCCCTGGAAGGTTTATACAATAAGCCATTCAAAGCATATTGTCAATTAGTTCAAAAAGATGTTTTTCAACAATACAGCTGTGATATCAGGACTTGAAAGCAGGGTTTTTCAGCCTCCGCACTGTTGATGTTTTGGGCTGGGTGATTCTTTGATGTGGGGAAATGTCCTGTGCATGGTAAGACACTGAGCAACGTCTCTGGCCTCTGTGGACTAGAGATGCCAGCAGCACTCCACCCTCAGTTGTAATCACTAAATATGTCTCCAGACACTGACAAACGTCCCCTTGCGGGCAGAGTCCAGCCCAGCCTCCACCCAACTGAGAACTGCCGCACTCAAGGAGTGGGAATTTTGACGGAAGAAGGAAGGAGGAAGAAAGTTTGCAACATAGAAAATTTGGAGGCAGTTAGGCCTGGAAAAGGTTGATACTGCTTTCTTCTCATGACGATTTGTGTCTCAGCCCCAGAAAACTCCCCTTCTGGTTGTGGGGCTGAGAGCCAGGTGCACCATGGGAGACAGGAGAGCACTGAAGACAAAGTCCTTGTTGTGACATGTTGTCTTGTGCTTACATGGAAGCTGTGTCATTTGGCACCCATCGCTCTCCTCCCAGCTCTCTTGCTGCCTCCAAAATGGGAAATGTTGTGAGGTTAGGACTTATTATGGGAACCATCCTGCTCCCGCAAACCGTCCCACAAAAATATTTCCAGTTTTTCACAGTGACAAAGCTAACTCTTGTGAATACCATAAACATGGTTTGTTCGCTGACACACACCTTGTCATTTATCACATTTAAGACAATAATACACATTCCCAAAGCTCTTTAATGTAAACCTGCCCTAATGCTAAAGGACTCTGTGCAGCTAAGGTGGTGACATCTTTAAGTGCTGTGCACAGACGGCTGAGGGCTGAACTCAGCTTTCCACAGTGACAACTCTGACCTAGACTTCCAGTCACGCTCTTCCTCTCAGGCCCTTTCCCACGTTGGAGCAAGAACCTTAAAAGCTACTTTCCAAGGCTCTGCTGAGAGAGCCTTGTTCGATGCCTTTTTTCCCTTCCATTCTGTCCTCTCCACCTGAGGCTTCTACCTCATTAGGGTTGTGGGAGTCTAAGGTCCCTCTGTGAGGAATATTCAGCCAACAGTGTCTCCTGCCGGCAGGGGAGCCCACACACCCGCAGGTGCAGACACTGCCCTGTCGCCTGCATGTCCTCTGTCAGCCGCTGTGCGACCTAGATTGTGGCCCTAATGGGGCAGCCATTTTGCAAGGAAAGACGACGGTAAACAAAGCGTTTGCCCCGGGAGCTTGGCTCAGATTTAATAGAGGATGTGTGTAGGCTTTCAGTGTGCCTCGGCCCACAAGCTTTAACCACTGTACAAACTGATTTAGAGCACTAAAGCTCAACTGTTTGTTTAGTGGCTTTATTGACTCAATTCCTGCCTCTCAGGCAGGTGGCCCAGGCAGGCCACTCAGTCATTGTTCTGACTCTCTCCTCAGTGACACCCGGGCCTCCCTGTTGAGAGTTCCTTTCTTTATTTCATTTTCTGGTCCTTGAAAAGTCGGGCAATCAACTCACACTTACAGGTGTAGTGTTTCATTTTTAAAGAGGCATAATTCACTCTAGTCAGTATTTTCAGCTGTCGAATTGGGTTTGTTGTGTAATAGGGACTTTTCCACTTTCCTCTTGGTTAAAGGGAAGGGCTGATTTCCTGGGTGACCGCAAGGAGTGCTGTCACTGCTCTGGGGGATTAACTCTTTGCCTCCCTGGGCCTCATTTGTCAGTGGCTCCCCAAGTGCCCTAGTGTATAATTAGGATATACATTAAGACAGACACAAAGCTTTGGCAAACTTCCCGTGGCACTTGGCTCCACTATTGATTTGGGCCAAAAAGAAAAAGATCTTCAAAGTGCACTGGGAACAATAATATCGTTTATTAAACATAGACTTTGTGCAAAGTACTATGCCTAGTGGGTTTTTTTCTTAGAAGGATTGGCTCCTTTGTCTTCACCATAAACCTTTGTGCTGGTATCATTGCTCTCTTGTGTCAGACAGGGGAGGGAGGCCCAGAGAGGTGAAGTGGCTCACCCACAGTCTCTATCTGTCTGCAGACAGAGCAGGAATGAAGCGCACGTCTGCCGGACTCCAGAGCCTGCACCGCTCGCCACACCTTAACTCTCTCCCTGTGCACTGACCTCTCACGTAGGTGACGAGGAGACCCCACAGGCTCCAGGCGGGGGCCGCAGTCACATGGAGTGGTCCCTCGAGCGAGGCCTGTAGTGGCTCAAGTGGGCTTACTGTGCTTGTGCCCCTCAGAGTCCACTTGGCAACTTCTCCCAGTGGCACAGAGCCAACGCCCTCTCTTCTGCATGGCCAGAGCCATCCTTAGACAACTTCCTCGAGCTTTCTCCTCAGAGGGCAGAGCTCACGTGTCACCTGATCTTGTTGCTGGTAAAGGAAGTTGGGGGCAGCACATGCACACACCCAGTCACACAATGCACACTGATTTGCATACCCACTCACAGGTACATACACACATGCACACGCTCAGGCACACAGATGTGCTTACCCACTCACAGGTACATACACACATGCACACGCTCAGGCACACAGACGTGCACACCCACTCACAGGTACATATATGCATGCACACACTCAGGCACACAGACGCGCATACTCACTCACAGGTACATACACGCATGCACACACTCAGGCACACAGATGTGCATACGCACTCACAGGTACATACACACATGCACACGCTCAGGCACACAGACGTGCACACCCACTCACAG
>CM052438.1:50895723-50965108 GCA_028533085.1 Varecia variegata | reverse complement strand
CCACCATGCCCGGCTAATTTTTTCTATATATATTTTAGTTGGCCAGCTAATTTCTTTCTATTTTTTAGTAGAGACGGGGTCTCGCTCATTGCTCAGGCTGGTCTCGAACTCCTGACCTTGAGCGATCCACCCGCCTCGGCCTCCCAGAGTGCTAGGATTACAGGCGTGAGCCACCGCGCCCGGCCGGTTTCTTAAAATTTTAAATTTATATTTAACTGTTTTTGCCCCTGCTCTGTAATATGTCTTTCCTCATAGTTTCTTTGGGTTTAATTTACTGTACTTTGCCAATTTCTTGAGATGGATGCTGAGAATATTGATATTCAACCTTTCTTCCTTTTTAATATGTGCATTGAAGGATATATTATGCTCTCTAAGCATGGCTTTAGCCATATCCCAGACGTTTTGGTATGCATGACTTGTTACCATTAAAAATATTTCCTAATTTCCATTGTGATTTCTTCTTTAACCTATAGATTATTGAGGCGTGTATTTTTAAATTTCCAAATACATAGAGAATTTCCAGTTAACCTTTTCTAAAAAAAATTGATTTCTAGCCTACTTCCACTTCAAATAACATATTTGGTATGAATTCCATCTTGTAGCACATGGATAATTTCTGTTTATGTTCCATGTGTGCTTAAAAAGAGTATCTATCTGCAGTTGTTGGGTATAATATTCTACATATGTCAGTTAAATTTATTAATCACCTTGTTAAGGTTTTTTTTCCTGCTTCTTATACCAGATATGTAAAGAGATGTGTTAAGTCTCCCGCTATGATCGTGGCTTTTTCTGTTTCAGTGCTACTCTCAGTGTGGTCTGCTAGCCAGTGGTAGTCTGCAAGCTGTCACCTATCCAAGAGTACAGGAGTAGGAAACTGAAACAAACATTTAGAGACTTTATTAGTAATTTGACATTGCTGTGACATCTATGCATGGTGATTAGTGGGCTTGTATTTTGTGTGGCTTTTTTAATTTATTTTTTTCTATTAATCCATTTTATTGTCATTTTATATTATAGAAGTATTAATCTGCAACAGATTAGAAATATTTAAAATTTTCCTTCACCACGGATAGTTTGAAAAGTACTATTTTATCTTATAGTACTGTCAATTTTGCTTTGCATATTTTTATCCATATTACAATCTTAGAATTGCAAAATCTTCCCAGTAAATTGAAAATTTTATCATTATGACTTATTCCTCTTTATCTCCAGTAATATTTTTTGCCTTAAAATCTACTTTTTGTAATATCAGTATAACTATTCCAGCTTTCTTTTTCCATCCATTTCTATATCTTTGTACTTTAGATGAGTGTTTTATAAGCAGTATGTAGTAATCTTTTACATCCTGCCTGACAAACTTTATCTTTTAATTGAAGTGTTTAGTTCCTTTACATTGGCTGTAGTTACTGGTGTGTTTAGACTTAACCTGCCATTTTGCTATTTATTTCCTCTTTCCTCTACTGGTCTATATTTCTGTCCAGTCTACAGTCCTCCGCTCTACCAGCTGAGCTATCGAAGGGTGCGCTGGTCTATATTTCTTTTTCCTCCTTTCTCACCTTTCTTGGGATTTAGTATTTTTTATTATTCCATTTCTCTCTTTAGCTTGTTAGTTTTATATAATTTTGCTCTTCTAATTGTGCTTATTCTAGTGATTATAATGTGCATCCTTCACTTAAAGTCTAACACTGCTTGGTATTTCTACTCTTTTCCAAGGTGATGCAAGAACCAGAGAACATTTTAACTCCATTTACCCCCTCGTGACTTATGTGTCATTGTTGTTGTGTAGTTCTTTACAAATATTTTACCCTAAGGCACTATTATATATATTGTATATGTAAATATATTATTATAATAGTTTACCCTAAGGCATTATTATTGTTGTTGTTTTATATAGTCAATAGTGATTTAAATTAGTCACATATTTACCCTTTTTGTGCTCTTTATTCTTTCTTGCCTTTCTGGCCTTCATTTTTAGGTAATTTTAGTTGTGTGTGGGTAATAAGCCTGGAGTGTTGGTCTGCTGTAACATATCTCTCACTCCTTCCTTGTAACATTTAGAATTTGTGACTGGCAATTAGTTTCTTTCAACATCTTGAAGACACCATCCCACTGTCTTCTAGCCATTGTTTCTGTTGAGAAGTCAGCTGACAGTTTGTTGTGCTTTTGAAAGTATCTGCCATTTTCCCTGGATACTTTTAATATTTTTTGTTAGTCTTCAGCTTTGAGAAGTTTTATTATGATAATTTTAATTATATTTTTCATGCTTTAGATTTATAGTGCATCTTAAATCTGTAGCTTGATACCTTTGATCAGTTTTAGGCAATTACCACCCATTATCTCTTACATATTGCTTCTGCTTCACTTGGGCTTCTCCTCTCTTTTAGAAACCCCATTTATCCATATGTTAAAAGTCTTTGCCAGACACTCTGTTTTTAATGCACTTTGCTGTGTTTTTTCATCTTTTCCTCCCCTCTGTGCTTTATTCTGAGCTAGCTTCCTATTCACCTATTATCTCTTCAACTTTCTCTAAACTGTGTTAACTCATCTATTAAATTCTTAATTTCAGTCATTTTCATTTTCAGCTTTAGATTTCCATTTAGTATTTTTATAGTCTCTAATCCTCTACAAAATTCTCAGTCTTGTATGTTATTTCCTTAAACATAGTAAGCATACTTACTTTAAAATCTGTGACGACTCCATTTTCTGTATCTCTGGCTCTGTTCCTATTGTCTCATATTTTTCATGGGTTTTAGTAATACCATCTGGTATCATTGTGTGCTTGGTCATGTTTTATTGGGTTTTAGACATTCTATATACAAAATTATAAATAATTTGAGGTCTACAAGGATGCTCTCTTCCCTTGGAGAGGATTTATATTTATAGGCATATCTCAGAGATACTGTGGTTTGGTTCCAGACCACTGCAACAAAGCAAGTATTGCAATAAAGCAAGTGAGTCACACAATTTTTTATTTTCCCAGTGCACATAAAAGTTATGTTTACACTATACTGTAGTCTAACAAGTGTGTAATAGCAGTATGTCTAAAAAAGTACATATCTTAACTAAAAAATAGTGTATTGCTAAAAAATGCTAACAATCATCTGAGCCTTTGGTGAGTCATAATTCTTTTGCTAGTGGAGGGTGTTGCCTCAATGTTAATGGTGCTGACTGATCAGGGTGGTGGTTGCTAAAGGTTGGGGTGACTGTGGCAATTTCTTAAAATAAGACAACAATGAAGTTTGCTGCATCGATTAACTCTTCCTTTCACGAAAAATTTCTCTGTGGCATGTGATGCTGTTTGATAGCATTTTACCCACAGCCTAACTCTTTCAAAACTGGAGTCAATCTTCTCAAAATCTGTCACTTTTTATCAACTAAGTTTATGGAATATTCTAAATCTTTTGTTGTAATTTCAGCAATGTTCACAGTATCTTCATCAGGAGTAGATTCTGTGTCAAAAAAGCACCTTCTTTGTTCATCATAAGAAGTAAATCCTCATCAGTTCGAGTTTGATCATGAGGTTGAAGCAGTTCAGTCACATCTGCAGTCTTCACTTCCCGTTTTCTTGCTATTTCCCTCATGTCTGCAATTACTTCCTCCACTGAAATCTTTGGACCTCTCAAAGTCATCCATGAGGGTTGGAATCCATTTCTTCCAAACTCCTGTTAATGTTGGTATTTTAACCTACTCCCATAAATCATGAATGTTCTTAATGGCATCAGGAATGGTGAATACTTTTGAGAAAGTTTCCAATTCACTTTGCCAAAATGCATCAGAGGAGTCACTATCTATGGCAGATACAGCCTTACAAAATATATTTCTTTTTTTTTTTTTTTTTTTTTGAGACAGAGTCTCACTCTGTTGCCCAGGCTAGAGTGAGTGCGGTGGCGTCAGCCTAGCTCACAGCAACCTCAAACTCCTGGGCTTAAGCGATCCTACTGCCTCAGCCTCCCAAGTAGCTGGGACTATAGGCATGCACCACCATGCCTGGCTAATTTTTTCTATATATATATTTTTAGCTGTCCATATAATTTCTTTCTATTTTTAGTAGAGACGGGGTCTCCCTCTTGCTCAGGCTGATCTCAAACTCCTGACCTCGAACGATCCGCCCGCCTCGGCCTCCCAGAGTGCTAGGATTACAGGCGTGAGCCACTGCGCCTGGCCCAAAATATATTTCTTAAATAATAAGATTTGAAAGTCAAAATTACTCCTTGATCCATGGGCTGCAGAATAGATGTTGTGTTAGCAGACATGAAAACAACATTAATCTCCTTGTACATCTCCATCAGAGTTCTTGGGTGACCAGGTGAATGGTCAGTGAGCAGTAATGTTTTGAAAGAAATCTTTTTTTCTGAGTGGTAGCTCTCAACAGTAGACTGACAATATTCTGTAAACCGTAGTATAAACAGAGGTGGGGTCATCTAAGCTCTGTTGTTTCATTTATAGAGCACAGGCTGAGTAGACTTAGCATAATTCTTATGACCTTTGTGATTTTCAGAATGGTAAATGAGCAGTGGCTTCAGCTTAAAGTCACCAGATGCATTAGCCCCTAACGAAAGTGTCAGCCTGGTCCTTTGAAGCTTTGAAGCCAGGCGTTGACTTCTCCTCTCTATCTATGAAAGTTCTAGATAGTATCTTCTTCCAATATAAGGTAATTCTGTCTATTTTGAATATCTGTTGTTTAGTGTAGCCACCTTCATCAATGATCTTAGCTAGATGGTCTGGATAACTTGTATCTGCTTCTCCATCAGCACTTGCGGCTTTACTTTGCACTTTTATGTTACAGAGATGGCTTCTTTCCTTAAAGTTCATAAACCAACCTCTGCTAGCTTCAAGCTTTTCTTCCTCAGCCTCCTCACCTCCCTCAGCCTTCACTGAATTGAAGAGAGTTAGAGCCTTGCTCTGGATTAGGCTTTGACTAAAGAGACTGCTGTGGCTGGTTTGATCTTCTATCCAGACCACTAGAACTTTCTCCACATCAGCAATAAGACTGTTTTGCTTTCTTCTCATTTTTATGTTCCCTGAAGTAGCACTTTTAATTTCTTTCAAAGATTTTTCTTTTGCATTTTCAGTTTGGCTGTCTGGCACAAGTGGCCTAACTTTTAGTCCATCTCAGCTTTTGACATGACTTCCTCACTAAGCTTAATCATTTCCAGCTTTTGATTTAAAGTGAGAGACATGCAACTTTTCTTTCACTTGAACACTTAGAGGCCTTTGTAGGGTTATTAATTGGCCTAATTTCAATATTGTTGTGTCTCAGGGAATAGGGAGGCTGAGGAGAGGGAGAGAGGTGGGGGAACAGCTAGTTGGTGGATCAGTCAGAATACACACATTTTTTGATTAAGTTCATTGTCTTAGAGTGTGGTTCATGGCTCCCCAAAACATTATAATAGTGACATCCAAGATCACTAATCACAGATCATCATAACAGATATAATGATAATGATAAATTTTGACTTTTTTTTTTTTTTTGAGACAGAGTCTCACTTTCTTGCCTGGGCTAGAGTGAGTGCCGTGGCGTCAGCCTAGCTCACAGCAACCTCAAACTCCTGGGCTCAAACGATCCTACTGCCTCAGCCTCCCAAGTAGCTGGGACTACAGGCATGTGCCACCATGCCCGGCTAATTTTTTCTATATATATTTTTAGTTGGCCAGATCATTTCTTTCTATTTTTAGTAGAGACGGGGTCTCACTCTTGCTCAGGCTGGTCTCGAACTCCTGACCTTGAGCGATCCACCCGCCTCGGCCTCCCAGAGTGCTGGGATTACAGGCGTGAGCCACCGCGCCCGGCCTAAATTTTGAAATAGTAAAAGAATTATCAAGAGACATGAAGTGAGCATGCTGCCATTGAAAAAATGGCACCAGTAGGTTTGCTTGATGCCGGGTTGCCACAGACCTTCAAATTGTAAAAAATGCAGTATCTGTGAAGCACAATAAATCAGACCACAATAAAATGAAATATACCTGTACTTCTAAGAGGTAGCATAGGACTCTCACAGCCCAGGATCAACCTAAAGCCATTTGAGGGTTTGAAAAGATTAGAAACTGTGTCCCATGTGAGGGCTTATCTACTTCCACACTCACTGTCCACACATAGCCCTTCAGGATCCCAGACCAATGTCCTGGGAGTTTACTAGAAGTTTTCCTTTTCATTTATCCTTGAACTCCAATGTTGGTTCTTTAGCTCCTCAAGGCTCTCAGAAGTGCTGTAGTCTGCAGCCTCTCAGCCACCTACTTTGAAACTGGCCAACACCTCTAGGAGTAAAGTGTCCCCAAAGGCTGGGTTTACCTCGTTGTGTTTCCTTCTTCTCTTAGATCTCGACCCTGTCGTTTTTTGCTGACTTCTTTCTGAGGTGCCGTCAAGCAGATGTATTTTATACTTTTTTCAGATTTTCTGATTGTTTTCAGCACGAGGGCTGATCTGAAATGCCTAGCCTGTCATTGCTAGAAGACTAAAGTTCTTTTTAAAACTTTAACTCACTTGAAATGTATTTAATTTTTGGATGAGTTATCTTTTTATTCCCAATATCATTCATTGAGCAATATTTTCATAATAATATGAACCATCACCAGTAGCATACTCTAAATGATTATATAAATATTTGGGTCCTTTTTTTTTTTTTTACTTTCTATTCTCTTCTACCCCTCTTTATATTTCTGTACCACAGCCATGTCATTTACTGGTTATAGTCAATTACTGTAATTTTATAATACATTTTAATATCTAGTGAGAGAAGACCTCCTTAGTTTTCTCGTTTTTTTTTTTTTTTAACAATTTTTTTATGGCTTTGTTCTTTTGGATGAATTTTAGAATTTAAATAACGTCTATTCCCAAGAATTGCACTGAAACTTGATGGAAATTTTATTAAATTTGAATCTTAATTTGAGAATTCACAATTTTCAATTTAAGTTTTTTTTTTTTTTACCTTTTAAGCCATTGTGTTACAAAAAAAAGAAAAAAGAAGTGAAAAAATATTAAAATTAAAAAATAAATAAATAAAATTTTAAGTTTTTAATGCAGAAACATGGCATAAATTTCTATTTACACAAGCCTTTTAAGCTTTATCCCAACCTGAGGCAGCCAGGCTTTCATATTCCCAAACCAGTTAATCATGGGGTGAGGGTGGCCTGGCCAGGTATAAAATTCTAGATGTTTCTGGCTCTCTGTATGTGCAGCTAAAGAGTTCCAGTAATGTGAGGGAAGTGTTCCAAAGAAAAGTTCATAGTTGCAGATCATTAGAGGTAACAGCACACAAAAGTCAGGGAAAGGACACACAGAAACTGTGATGGCATGCAAGGGGACCTGGTGGAACCAACAGTGTCTGCTATAATACGCGTGTCTATTTTAGGTATGTGTACATTTATCAGACAAAAAATTTCATCAATTGTGGCCATTATTTTTTCTGGAAATCTGCCAAGTGTACTCAAAGTAGCTTCTCTAGTGCTGTTCCCTGGGTAAACACTAGATTATTTTAGTTCCTTCTTCCTTAACTTGGGCATTACCTACAAAGTATTGTAAACCCCACCTTTCTATACTCCCATATCTGTAACTCTTTATATTTTAGTACAACTCTGACTCTAGAAGTGTCCCAAAAATCTTTGAAATACAAAAAGACCCCCCAAAAATGGTTAAGTAGAAATATTGGTACCATAGGAGAGCATTGGGAAGTGGAGACAGATAGCTGAGAACACAGAGAAGGTGGCGGAGGCAGTGACAGTTGAGGGTGTCATGAGGTGGGGAGACAGGAAGCAAGGGTTATGCAAGTTTGTTACATACTTACACACATGTAACAAACATACAAACAAAATGAGCCTACCAAACCCCAAGTAGAGCAACCCAGTTGGAGCCTATGCTATAATCACTAGAGAATTTAGACGTGTTTGGGGGACTCATAAGAAGACTGAATGAAGGACTAAGGAGTAAGGAGCATTATAGGAAAACATTCATCTGAAGAGATAAGAAAGTCAGGCTCTTCCAGTGTTGGAAAGGAAGCATCATCTAAATATAGCACATCTGTCATCACACTGTTCCTTCAGCTCAGGATTGGTCTAAATTCTAAGGGAAAGAAATTATGGGTAAAACAGAATGACCTCTTCTCACAAAAAGCAAAATGTGTTAATGGGAGCACCACACAGCTCTCCATGGGGGCCCCTGTAACAAGTGAAAGTAAGGGACTCATCAGAGTACATATGTCTGGACACATCTGTCCACAGTGGGCTTCAGACCATGACAGGATTCTACTGTCCCTGACTTTTGAAGCATCTGCGGGAAGTGAGTATTAGGGGCTCCACAAATAGAAGAGGTCGTAACTAACCTCATGAGGCTTTGGAAAAATCAAAGACTGTGGTGTAGGCATCTCTCCAGGAAGCCAGAGCTAGGCGGGAAGGGAGGAAGAGAATGGATGCTGTGTAGCCCATGTTGCTGAACACACGTGAGACACCTGTTGGAAGCAGCTGGGAAGGGGGTGCAGCTGACTCAAAAGGATGGAAAGCTGGAGTTTCTTGTGCTAGTTCAGGTCCTCCAAGAAGTAGACACCAAGTTGGGATTAGAAGAGCAAAGTATTTATTGAGAGCAATGCCTGTGAAGGAGAAAAAGGGAGGAGCCAGCAAAGGTGGAAACGCCATCAGACCATGATGCAGGTCTGACCCCTGAGAAAGAGAATTAAGTGGAAGAATCTCAGACTGCAGTCCAGTTCTAAGAAAGTTGTGGCCAGGCTGCAGGGGAGTTCTTGCGGCCAGCCATGGTTGGGGAGTCCCATGTTCTGCAGGAACCCCACCATGCTCAGTCATTGGCTGGGAGCAGCCCATGGGAAACATGGTCTCGGCATAGGTGTGATGGTAGACCCAAAGGGCAGCGTTGGAGCTGGCAGACAGTCATGCTCCCACTGCAGGAGACGGAGCATCTCCTCTTGATGCCACCACAGTTCCACACCAGCATCCTGGACCAGAACAGAAAAATATTTGTTTTGGTCTGTGAAGCCACCCACATTTAGAACCCTCGGCCTGTGTGATCTAGATGAAGAAACTTGGGTTGCAAATGGATACAAATTTTAAAACGTTTTAGAGCCTAAAGTTACACGCTCAGTTTTCAGAACTCCTTTATCCAGAACTGTGCCCTTATTCCCCCATGGTGCCTATTAACTGAGGCATATTAGAGTGAATAACATTAGCAGGCATCAAAGAGGGCCTGGAATTGCCGACGACTTGGGCAGAGGTGGTCAGAATGGGATTTTTCTGGCCCCAGTATACTGAAAGATAATAGATGGTTTCCATTTTTCTAAATGTACATAGGGTTGGCTAGGGTGACAAAGGTGCAAGAACCCAGGTAATAGCGGGGAAGCAACCAACACACCCTACTCCAGCTGCTCAGAAATGCCAAGGATTTTTTTATATTTATTGATGTGTTTTTTTAATATTTCAGAATATTATGGGGGTACAAATGCTTTAGTTACATATATTGCTTTTGTACCACCCAAGTCAGAGCTAGAAGCATGCCTAACCCCCCAGACATCACACACCGGACCCATTAGGTATGAGTTTACCCATCCCCTCCTCCCCACCTCCACCTGCCCGACACCCTACTATGAATGCTACTTCCACATGTGCATGTAAGTGTTGATCAATTAGTACCAATTTAATGGCGAGTACATGTGGTGGTTGTTTTTCCATTCTTGCAATACGTCACTTAGAATGGACTCCAGCTCTATCCAAGATAGTACAAGGGGTATTAGTTCATCATTGTTTTTTATGGCTGAGTAGAACTCCATGGTATTCATATACCGAATTTTATTAATCCACTCATGTATTGATGGACACCTGGGTTATTTCCACATCTTTCCAATTGTGAATTGTAATGCCAAGGATTTGAAAGTTGCCTGAGGAGACCCCCCTAAAAAACAGAAAAGCTGTTCAGCATGTCCAAGATTTCAGAACACTGGTAACCCCTCCCTCAGAAAGGATTTTGACAGACTGAAAACCTGGCCAATATGCATTTGCAACGATGCCATCTGTCAGGACTGTCAATTCAAGAATTATTTGTTCAACTGGTGCTTCAGCCACATCAGGTTGAGTCTGTTTACCAATACACAGCACCTTGGGGTTACCCCTAGAAAGTGAGAGAGGTAAATACCAGGCAGGTAAAAGGAAGTGCATGGGTGGTGGCAACCTACTGAACTCGTTATGTCAAGAGGTGATGACAGCCAAAAACACAAATAGCACCTCTGTTGGAAAGTTTAGATAAGTTCATGTCTGACAGATCACTAAAGCTGTGATTTGGGGGTGTCCTTTAATCTTTTGAGGTTGCCATCAGATATATTGTCCTGTTTGTCCCACAACATTGTCTTCTGGGGCCTCTGTAACCCCCAGATTGTTGGACCAGATGTGTAATGGTTCTGATTTAATTATTCTTGAATGAATGAATGAATGAAGGTGAAGAAATTCTAAGGCAGCTGTTAACTTGTGGCTGTGCTAGGCTTGGACCATCACACTTTTATTGGTGCTGCACGGCTCTTCAGCCAAGAAGACAATTTCAGGGGCACTGCCCAGATGTTTTCATCTGCTCAGCACTAGAGGACCCTGGAGCCCACTTTGTGAGTTCCCTTTCATGCAAGGTGTTGAACCTTGGCACCTGGAAGAACAGAGTTGTCTAAACCATTTTAAAGTATATGATTCCAACCCACAGAAACGAGCAGCTCTGGTTGAGGGGATGGAGTGTTGGTGGTTGACTGCAGACAGCAGGTGGCCTCTGCCCATCTTCCTTCTCTGTCTCCTCTGAAGTCCCTGAGGCCCCTCTTCAGGTCATGATTTGAGAACCTCTGTAGCAAGGACACCAGTGTATTCAGAATTGTGCTGCATGACTGGCATCCTTCCTGTCCTAGGACTGCGTGTTTGGCTGTGTGATTACAGAATGCCATGTCACATATGGCAGTCAAAGTCTTCTGGTGAACGTAGATGGACTTTTCCAAAAGGCAGCATGGTAACCTGGACAGAACATGTGCTGTGGAGTCAGAAGTCTTGGGCTCCAGTCTTGACTTGACACTTACTAGCTGTGTAACTTTGGAAAATAACCTCTCTAAGTCTCAGTTTCCTGGCCTTTAAAATGGGGAGAACAACATTTACCTCCAAGAACTGTTGAAAAGCTTAAGTGAGAGGCCCACGTGGTCTTGGCTGAGACAGAACAGACCTGCACACACAAACATTTTCCAGGAAGTCTTGTCTGGTTTTCTGACACCCTTGTGTACCCTGGCTTCCCACATTCCCCTCAGGGCTCCTGCCTTTGGCCACCCTCTTTGTACACACCATTACAGCCGGTATCAGGGGTTCCTGGGGACACAGTCCTGATAGTCACCCTTTGACTCAACCTACTGCAGCCATGGGTGAAAGGCAGCAGGGCAGTGGTCAGACTGCCTTGCAGGAGTGGCTACTGAGGAGGGGTGGTGGGGGGGTCCCGAGCCCTAAGGCCTACTTGGTCTCTGGTCTAGCTCAGAGTCAGCTTTTCTATCAGGACTTGGATTCCGGGCCTTACCCAAGCTGAGAGAACATGCAGTGACTTCACCCTCCACACTACAAAACCTTCTGCCAGTTGGATCCAGGCAGCCCAATCCTTCATCCCAAATAAGCATCTGTTCTGACCACAAACCACTGGGAGGAATCTCTAGGTCTGCAGAGAATGACATGCACAAAGAAGACGAGACATTAGCTGGGACCCAAGGGTGAGAAGACAGATTGGGCTCACCCCAAATGAGTTGTGGTTGCATAGAACAAAAAGGAAAGGCCCCAAGGAGAGTCCACTCCAGCCACAAGCGTAGAAGGCAACAAAGCTGATCAGCAGGAAAGAACAGTGGCCTGAGAGTCAGGAGAGCTGAGCTCCTGCCTTGGCCTGGCTGGAATCCAGCTCTGAGACTCTGGGCGTGTCACCGTACGTCTTGATTTCCTCATCAGTAAAACGAAGCGGTGAGATGAAGTGATGCCCATGGCCGTGGACCTGTGAATGAAGGGCCTTGGCTTCCCTGCATTATTAGTTCCCTAGTGTCCCACCTGGGAAAACAGACCGAAAGCCAAACCTTCTGGAAGAGCCCCTCGGTTCTTGAGAAATCTTGCCAAAATGACACCTCGACCTTATCACAATGTATGCTAAACGAGACGCCACTGCTACCGCCAGCACCTGTTTCCCTAATTCCTTAATCCCAGCAGACTGGCCCCTTCTGTTCCTCGTGAAGGAGGTGGCAGACGTGAGAGCGAGAGGCAGCGTCCCAGGCGTCGAGCCATCAGTGTGGAAACTGGCAATTTAATCTGGGGAGTATCAGATAAGTAAACAAAGCTGGTAATGGTAGGAAACAGAGTCCAGCTCCCCAAAGGAAGACGGGAGATTGGGCCAGATATTAAAGCGCCCTTTCCTCATAAGGCGTCTGTCTTATCGCTGACGGAAAAGATGAAGAGGTGTTTATGTTCCACCTGGAACGCGAGGAGGTGTGGTAGCCGCGTGTTCCAAACACTGAGAAGCCTGAAAGGAAACCAGGATGACAGAATTTAGCAGAAAGGAGGTGAGAAAACAAGAAGCAAGAACTCAGCGATTCTGAAGCCAAGGGGATCCAAGGAACCAGGTCACAGGCTGCCTTCTGGGCTCTGCCTAGGACAGGCAGGGGTGTCTCTGGGGTCATTCTCTATAAGCATCCTGGAGCCTGCACCTTCACTAACTTATTGGAGAAATTGCATTTGATCAAATCATGTATGTAGAAAGTCTTTATATCGTATGTGCCAAGAATGAATCCTTTTTTTTTTTTTTTTTTTTTTTGAGATGGAGTCTTGCTCTATCACCTGGGCTAGAGTGCCATCGCTCACAGCAACCTCAAACTCCTGGGCTCAAGCAATTCTCCTGCCTCAGCCTCTTGAGTAACTGGGACTACAGGTGCACACCACCACACCCGGATAATTTTTTTATTTTTAGTAGAGATGGGGTCTCGCTCTTGCTCAGGCTGGTCTTAAACTCCTGAGCTCAAGCAATCCTCCCGCCTCGGCCTCCCAGAGTGCTAGGATTACAGGCGTGAGCCACCGCGTCCAGCCAAGAATGCATCTTATAACAGGCTCACTGTGTTGCAGGCTGTCTTCAGAATATTTCTGAAAACAACCAGTATTAGGGAACCAATACTGGTACTAGGGAACCAATAATAATAATGAGGAGGAGGAGGAGGAGGAGGAGGAGGGGGGAGCAGAGGATGAGGAGGAGGAGGATGATAACTAAGTGCTAGAAATTCTCCCAAGCACTATATTTCCTCATTTAGTCCTCACAACAGCCCCTTGAGGTAACTACAGTTATCATTATTTTACAGTAGAGAAACTGAAGCTCAAGGAGTTGAAGCAATTTACTCATTTACAACACTACTCAGCAGTGAAGCTGGGACTCTAACCCAGAACCGTTTTGCACTCATATCCATGCTTTTCGCTAATCTGCTATACGATGCAGCCAACAGTAGCAGTGGGCATTTAATGAGCACTTATTAATGCTCAACATCTCTGAAGCACTTTGCCTCTAAGATCTTATTTAAATACTAACAGCAGCCCACAAGTAGGTGCTATTTTTGTTATTCTTGTTGTTACAGAAGAAGACAATAAGGCTTGAGAGGTTCAGCAACCTGTCCAAGGTCACATGGGAATCCAAGCAGTGGATTTTGGTGCAACCCTGGGCAGCTTGCCATGGAGTTAAACTTAGATAGTAACCTTCTGGCTCTCACTGACTCAGCAGCACACATACCCTGTGTTGTCAATAATCTGAATTTCCAGGACAAATCCTGTTTGGCAAGTTCAATTTTACATTTTAACTGCTTAAGGCCCTTCTCCTAGGAGTAATATTTGGCACCTAGTGAATTGCCAACAATTTGGACCTTGGAACAGTTTCATCTCTCCCCTATTGATGCTTGAGTTTGAAATATTTGTTATGCACCACCAGTAAGTTCCCAGGCAAAGGATAATTCCTGTGGAAATTGGAGGATGATGAGCTTTACCTCTCACATGAGACTTTGTCTAAACCTTTCTAAAACTGATATGGTACCCAATGCGGCATTTCTTTTGCTCCTGCTTAACTTCTTGCCAGGATCGGAGGCCTGTCATTAGCAAGGGCCAAGCTCTCTGACCAGGTTTGCTGTTCTGAGTCAAGGCTTCGCGCCCTAGAGGGCTTCGGGGTTTTCTAACACGAGATCTCCTCTGACTGAGAGCTCCAACCTGTTCCAGGCTTCCTGTCCCCAGACGTAGCAGTGCCTCACCCTTCCAGCCTGTGCTTTTGAAAAGACCCACTAAAGCATTGCTAATGTCCGCCTCCATTTCCTTCGGCGAATTTGGATGTAGGTTTCCTGGAGTCTTATCAGTATGAAGAATCTCAAGCCATTTCTCATGTAATCTGTCCACTTCCCAAATCCTCCTCATCAACCCATCATACTTTGATTCCAGATTAAGAAAATATCAGTTCTTCCGCACAAATGAATGCACGGTGCTCTGTGGGTTTCATAATGTCTCTGTCCTTATCTCTTTCATAAAACATTATCCTTTGGCATTTGAGGAAGAAATTACTTTTGCATTCTTAATCTTTGTTTACTGTTAATTGTTTTTGTCTCTTTGGATGCTTCAAAATGGCCATTTGCATCTTTCTTCCTGTTAACTTTGTCTTCATGAACCAGGACCTTGGCCAAGTCAGTTTGCTCTGAGCTTTAACTTTCTCATCTGTCAAGCAGTTGGACTAGATCAGGGGCCAGCAACCTTTTATTGTAAAGGGCCAGATAGTAAGTCTTTTAAGCTTATAAGCCATTTGGTCTCCATGGCAACTACTCAACACTGCCATTGTAGTGCAAAAGCAGTTGTAGACAATACACAAACAAGTAAGCATGGCTGTGTTCTAAGTCAATTTTATTTATGGACACTGAAATATAAATTTCATGTAATTTTCATGTTTCATGAAACACTATTTTTTTCCAACCATTTAAAAATGTAGGCCAGGCATGGTGGTTCATGCCTGTAGTCTCAGCTACTTGGGAGACTGAGGCAGGAGGATCGCTCGAGTCCAGGAGTTGGAGGTTATGGTGAGCTACGATCCTGCTATTGCAATTCAACCTGGGCAACAGAGTGATACCCTGTTCCTAAAAATATATATATTTTAAAAAGGGAATAGCCAAAGATTTCTGAAAATGGGATCACACTTTAAAAATACATATGCGCGCACACACACACACACACACACACACACACACACATATATATATGAAATGTAAAAGCCATTCCTAATTTGTGAGATATACAAAATTAGGTAGTGGGCCAGATTTGGCCCTGGACGAGATGCTTTTAAATGTCCTCCTTGTTTAAAGTATCACGGCACTTCAGAACTAATGGGGGCCTTAGAAGCTGGCACACGCAGTCACCCTATGTGCCACAGAAGGAAACAGCCACCCAGAAAGGTGAAGTGACCGACCCACACTCATGCCACTGATGGGTCAATGGATGCTGAATTCAGCATAAGAGCGTGACAAGAGTGTGAGTCCACGACCGCACATGCCTTCAGCACATAAACACATATGCTGGGTCCCCTTTATTAACAGAATGAGATAATTTTAACGAGTTACAAGTTTGGAAATGACTCTTTCTTCCTGCCTGGAAATAGCATTTCATAGCCTTGATCATGAGCACTTTATTTGAATGAAGATATAAATGACTCACTTCTGTAAAACACTAAAGAATTTTTGTTGTATATGCATTTTTTGTTGTTGTGATTAAAGCCAAATTAGAGAACAGCTTAAATTAACTCAGTGCAATTTATGGAAGCCCAACATTTTTTTAAGCTAATCAAGTGATAGAGAAGCCCAACAGTGGTGACATTTGAACTAAAAAAAAAAGTAAGTAAATTTATCTTGAAAATTTTCTTGGATGACTTGGACTAAAGTACTAAATAAAAGAATAATCACCCCACCACCACCACACACACACATACACACATAAAAGGAAAAATTTCGGTTTATTCTCCCCAAGGACTGGTAAAACTAGCAAAACTAGCACAAATAAATTGAAAACTACTATAGGTGAGCTGGGCACAGCACCTGCCACCTCTACCCTCCAAGGAGCCCTATAAGGTATTAATGACAAAAACTTTGTTTTTGCAACAAGATTGAGTCAATGACAGTGTAGGCAGCTTAAACTATGAGGCTCTTTTTAAAAATCTATCAGTCATCATCCAAATGAATTGACCAGGCAATAAGGTAGAGCATTACAAAAACCTGCTTTTTCTTTTCCCTTTTTGTCTGCTAAAAATGGATAAAGTGTTTTGGGGTGTGTGTGTGTGTTACGATGGGGACCTAGCAGTTGCTTTAAAAATTCAGTGCTCTTCTCCCATTTTTGGCAACCAGGAGGATGGGAAGCAGAAGTTTGGGACGAGACGGAATTTCATAAAAGCAGCCCATTAAACAAGTTTTAGGATGGCGGTGGAAGGAGGAAGAGATGGCCCAGAAAAAGACTGTTCCAGCAATTCCCATCTGGAACTCAGTTTATCCTTCCTGAATACTCACACTGTTTCCGCATTTTCTTAACTTCCAGAAGAGTCCCTGTGTTCACAGCCAACTCTGGCAAGTACTGTCTCATGATTCGGGGAGAGAGATTTATTGCAAAGAGAGAGAGATGAGAGATACCTCACATAGCTTTTCAGAGGGACCTTATCTACCCGTGTCACCCTGCTGTGACGTGCAGCCTCAGGATCCTTGCTGAACCCTTTCTGAGCACTTTCACCTGGGAAGAAGAGGGAGTAGAAGTTCCAGCAGAAACAGCCCCAAATAATGCATAGTAAGGCCTCTATCTACCAGACATGAAGGTGGCATCATTACTACCCAGGCCTTTGTGATTCAGGGACTCAGCGAGATGCACTACATTTCCCAGCCAAGAGTCTGAGATCCGCCCTTACGTGTGCATCGGCTGGTTGCTAAGCCATCTTCCCCTTGCTACCCAGACTTTTCAGGCGCTTAAGGCCTCATCGCACAACAGAAAGGAATCCCAGCTTTATACTGTGCAGAGTAGGAAACAAATGGCTTAGCTTTCCTTCTGGAAATCCAAAGTGCTATCCATTGCACTACAGAGCCAGTCCTAGCTTTCCTTCTAGAATAAAGAGGCTCTTGGACTTGGTTAGTCACCTGTACTGTGGCTGCCTGCCTTCTCTGTTCCTTTAACCACACACACCACCCAGTCAATACCTGAAAACGAGAGTCCAGGCATCTCGCACCCATTAGTACAAAAGTCCTGTACTTTGTCACTTATCTCTCTCCTGGCTCCTTTTTTGGATATATTTAATTCCTAACCTCTCAGTGTTGTCTTCCTTGCCCTCTCCACATCCAGATCTTTGGACCTGTATTCATGTTTGTTTATTCATCTATTATTTATTTCTGCCACCAACATTGGTTGCCATCCTGTGCAAGCACTGTACCGGGGCATATGTGATGGAGGACAAAATAAAGGAGGCTCCTGCGCTGTTAGGCTTTGCGGTCTGGCAAGGAGGAAGATAGTGAAGAAATAATTACCTAAGTACCTACCCCCTTACGATGTGGTGAGTGCCGTGAAGGGTATGAGCTAACCGAATGTTTATAGAGAGCCTGCTAGTTAGTGCTGGGCAGAGGACACAATGGTGAACATAAAGAGAAGCCCCTCTCACATCCCTGTTTTCACGGAAACAGACCATTAAGCAAGCAATCACACTTACAAATGGTGCAGTTACCACCTGAGCATATAACAGGGGAGCTTAACATAGCCCTGAGAGTCAAGGGTGGTTTCTGGGAGGAAATGGCGCTCAGGCAGAGGCCTGCAGGCTGGGTAAGAGGCAGTGCAGCCCAGCTAACTCCTTTGGCTTCTCTGCAGGTACCCCCCAGCAGGTGTGACCCCGGGCACCCAGCCGTGGATGTGATTTCTGTACCTGCCTTTTGCCTTTATCTGGACTTGCCAGGAAACCACACAGACTAGTCCGAACCCTCACGAAGGCATCGGCCTACCTGACCAGCATCCCTGGTCCCTGACGGTGGGCATCTGACACGTGGGACATCTGACCACCTTGGCTTTGCTCACCACCTAGCAAGGGGCCTGTGTGGTGGCACTCACTAAATACAAAGTAAGTAATTTCCATCTCTTTGGTAACTAGCTCCAGTCCTCTGCAGGTGGGGTTCTCCTCTCACATTATTCTCACATTCCTTTGCTCTCCAGGAAGAACTTACCGCTAGCATGCTTCTATCTGCCTTAGCTAATTACTACCCACAAAATCAAAGCCAATAGTTCATTTCTATTTTAGCCTCTGGACTAGGCGTCTGATTAGTTTGATGAACCTGAACCCCAGAGCAGCCTCTGTTTCAGCTGGAGGAGTGTGCCCGGCTCCATCGGTTTGTAACACCAGGAAGCTCTGGGAGCGAGCAGGTGCAGGGAAGCATGACTGCCCTCCCAGGGAAGAGCTTGGGTGACAAATCCTCCCCCCACCCTCCAAACATTGGCCAGGCTCAGTGAGCTAGGAAAAGTTCTGAGGCACAGGAACACAAAGTTCCTGCTCCAGTTGTGCCAGCAGGTCTCTGAGCAAGCCACTTAATGCCCTGTTGCACCTCCCTGTGAAAGGACAGTCCCAGGACAGCCTTTAAACTGACCTCCGTGGGGGGCAGAGGGACTTCTCATTAAACTAATTTGGGAGAATTTAGCAAAGATGAAGTTCAGGGTCAGTGCTCAGTGTGGTTCCTAATAAAACCCCTGGAGCTTTCAGGAGCTGATGTTGAGGGAGGCCCACAGAATAGGCATGAGAGGGGGCCAGGGAGGGGCAGTGCCCGTCGGAGAAACCGGCCACATGTGCCCATCTGGAGGATGCAGCCAGCCTTTCCTTTTGGTTCACAGCTATTTCAGGGCAGTATCCTGTGATGGGAACAGGCTGAGAGATCTGATTGTGCTCAAGTGGCCACCCAGTTCTTGTCTTGGGCTATACTGAGGGACTGTAAATCGTGTCCCTGGCCAGGAGTTTGGTGTCCTCTTCGATTCAAACAACCCCTTCCTCTGATGGCCTTTTCTGGCCCCACTTCTTGAGTGACTCTTTCCTTCCTTAGAGCCATATGATCTGTGATGACTTGGGAGCCTCCTGGAAACCACCCCAACTCCCAGGTCTGAGCATTAGGAAGAAGACTTATTTTAAATTGTTTACATAACATAGCCATGTTTTATAATTAAAATAGAGAAAATTAGGGGGAAACACACATATTCCCATTAACCTAACACGTGACTACTACTAACACTTTGGTGTATTTTCCCCACCTTTTCCCCAAATGTATTTTTTTTGCAATGCTATAATAATGGGCATTAAAATCAATGTCCTGTTTTGCTTTATGTTTCTATCTAGTCCTCAAAGAATTCAGGTTAGTGACTAGATACTATTCATTGAAGAATAGATTGTATATATCTTAATTGTTCCCTAGGTTTTACATTTTCTTGCATCCAGTCTTTTTACTAGTGACACGGCACTAGAAGGAACATGTACAAAATCCATGGTAGAGTTCTAGGAAAGGGCCTGAGCCACGTGGCAGGGCAGCTCTCTCTGCTGAAGCCAGCCCCTAGCAACAGTGTCTTCTAGGTGTCTGGCCGGAGGCTAATTGCGTGTCAATCAGGCAACGCTCCATATCATAGATAAGATTCTCCTTGCAAAAATCCGTATCTCAGTAGAGCTAAATTTAGCAAGAAGGGGACATTTGTAGTAAAGAGAAAGGGGTATTTAGTGACGTATAAGAGGTCTACAGGCAGGCCTCAAGGAGGGGCTGGACTTGCAAAGTCACCAGAAGCCTGTTGTGTTTCTCATCTCTGCACACAACTGCTTCATGCTGTCTCCACTTTCCTCAATACATGGTGGGTGGAAAGTAGCCACTCCTTAGTGCCTGGGTTCAAATCACCATTCAACAGGGATTCCTAGACTGATTTCTGTTTCTTAATCCCCGCTGCAGTTCCAGGAACAGACAATCTGACGGCCCCATTTGGGATTGGTATATCCCTCTCCTCTTTTGTCAAATATGGGCAGGGAGGTAAAGTCACCTCCCTGGAGGCCAACACTGTCACTATTCTGGATAGTGTACCCCTGCCCCTATCCAAGGCCAGCCCCTCCAGTCGTGCCCTGCACCCTCGTCCTTCTCAGCTCTTCAAGGACATGGCTCCTCCACCGACCCCCTCCCTCTCTTGCATCTCAATCTCCCCCATCATTCATGTCATTTTGTTTGTCAGCAAACAAGCTCTATTATCTTCCAACTTAGTATAAATAACAAACCTTCCTTCGCTCCACATCTCTCTCCATTTAACATCCAATCTCTCTGCTCCTCTTGACTGATAAAAATCTCCAAACAATTGTCTGTATTGCTGTCTCCATTTCTCATCTTCCACTGTCTTCTGGGTCTCTTCAGTTGGATTTGCGTCCTCCCAGTTCCACTGAAATTGCTCTGGTTGGGATCACCGATGTCCTCCATCTGCCACACCTGTATCTTCCTCTAACCCCACCTTTCAGAAATATTCCATACAGTTGGCCGCTCCTTCTTGAAACATTCTCTTCCCTTGGATTTGAGGATACTGTATATAATTGATGCTCTGATGTGCTGCCCAGATTCCTCCCACAGGACCAAGGACCTCATGGCTCCAGCTACCAGGATCGTTGGTAGCTGACAGCTCAGGGCTCAGCCCGTCTCTGGGAGTCACCCTCAGATGGAGGAAGCTGACCTGACCAAACTTATGCCCCCCTCAGACAGCCGGCATTCAAGGGCTGATCAACATGGGGTTAGAGTACGGCCCCCATCTCAGTTTGGGAACACTGTGAAGGACCATCCCAGCTGCAGAGCTGCCCACCGTATGGCCTGAGGCTCTGCTGCGACAGCATCACAATTCACTTCCTCTCTGTGCCCCACCCTGCTCTTTATTTCCCTGAAGGTGCTGTGCCCGGGGCCTCCCAAAATCTCTCTCAGAATTTGTTTCCAGCAGTCCCAACCTAACATACTAAAGTCTCCTGGTTTCCGTCTTACCTTGTTTTCTGTCACCTGGATTTCTCACAAGTTCATTTAACTGATTTCTTTTCTGACTCAACTTTAAAATGTCTTTTTTACAAAAAATTATTAAACTTTATATTTTAGACCAGTTTTAGGTTCACAGAAAAATTGAGCAGAAGAAACAGAAATATCCCACATACCCCCTGCCCCACACAGGCTCAGTCCCCCATTATCAACACCCGCCACCGGAGGGGCACATTAGTTACGATCAGTGAACCTGCACTGACAGCGCCATTATCACTCAAAGTCTGTAGTTTACGTTAGAGCTTACTCTTGATGAACATTCTGTGGGTTTGGACAAATGTACAACTATACATATCCACCATTATAATATCACACAGAGCAGTGTCACTGCCCTAAAAATCCTCTGTGCTCTACCCAGGCATCCCCCTAACCTTTAGCAAACACTGACCTTTTCACTGTCTCCATAGTTTGGTCTTTACCAGAATGTCTCATAGTTGGAATCACCCAGTGTGGAGTCTTTCCACATGGGCTACTTTCACACAGTAATATGCATTTACATTTCCCCTGTGTCTTTTCATGAAAATGTTTTCTTCTCTCTTCCCCTCACTCCTTCCGTTCTCCACCTTGTTTCATTTGTATTATCTGGCTGTTACACATGTGCTAAATAGAGAACTGATAAGATAGTCCTCCTGCGCTAATGGTTTTCCTTAGAAATAACCACACTTCCCAAAGGCTGTGTTCCATTTTACTGAAATCTAAGGAAGAATGAAATTACAAGTTGGATTTTATCCACTGAGTCAAATGAAATTAATGCAGCAGCAACTAATACATTTATTCTTCCATTATTAAGTAGATAGAATTTACCCATGGGTATAAGCCTGAAAACTGAATATACAAATCAAACCAGTGATGGTGAAATTATATACATACTTTGCTGTTATTTTGTTGTAAGTAAATTTCATTATTTATCTTAATTCAGCTCTAAAATAAAGAAGAAAAGGACCAAACATCTGGATTTTCCATAGCTGTAAACCTCTCATTGAGGAAGGAGGAAGTACAATACTTTTTCACAAAGAGCTTCATAACCTTTCTAGAAGGAAATTGACTTCTAGACTATTACATGCAAATGAGATCACCTAGAAAATCAGAAAATAGCTATTACATAATGTAGTGTCCATGTCCTGTAACATATTAAAAGTACACATACAACCAATGTTGACCTCTTAGTTTGGGCAAATGTACCTACCGTGGTTACGTAAGAAGTTAACATTAGGTGAAGCTAGAGGAAGACTATAGGGGACCTCTCTGCACTCTCTTTGCAACTTTTCTGCAAACCTAAAATTCAGAGTTTAAATAATATACACTTTAATATGTAAGCCCAATTTGATCAGTAAGCTATTGAGAGAAAGTACTTCTGTGATGCTGAAATTGGGTGTTTGGTGACTCCAGCTCTTCAGAGGATAGTTGTGAATGCTGAAGTCAGAGAAGAGGTCTTTGAACAGTTAAAAGCTTGCATGAACTTCTCATAGGAAAGGCAGAGTTATTCTCAGGCCTGCTAACAGCAGCCATGCATGTAAATACTGAAAAAACTGGAAGCTGCTGAGAAATACAGACTACAGCAAGCTGTACTGGAGGGAAAACTACCAGTAAATGCACAGCTGTTTGGGGACATTTGGTCCAGGGGCGGACAGTCCTGCATACTTCAAGGAGTATGGCTGAAATGAAACACACATTTCAGTGGAGGGCATTTGTAATGATGTTCTTGGGTGACAGAGGCTGAGACTATTTTTGGCTTAGGTAGGAAATGCTTCTTAAAAGTACTGGTTCTGGGGGCATGTGCAGTGGCTCACGCCTGCAATCCTAGCACACTGTGAGGCTGAGGCAGGAGGATCTCTTGAGCTCTTGAGTTTAAGACCAGCCTGAGCAAGAGCAAGACCCCTGCCTCTACTAAAAATAGAAAAATTAGCCGGGAGCAGTGGCAACTGCCTATAGTCCCAGCTACTTGGGAGGCTGAGGCAGGAGGATCACTTGAGCCCAGGAGTTTGAGGTCGCAGTGAGCTAGGATGATGCCACTGCACTCTAGCCGGGGTGACAGAGGGAGACTCTGTCTCCAAAAAAAAAAAAAAAGAGTTCTGGCTCTTCTCTGCTCATACAACCTCGGAACACGTGGAGGGAGAACACGGGCTTTGGATCGGACGTTCTACGCCATCTGACCTGGGGCAAACTTCTTAATCTTTCAGTCTTAGTTTCTCCATCTATTAAATGAAAACAATGACACATATCCTGCACGGGTGGCTGTGAAGACTCCGTATTCAAATGTTCCTAGAACACCACCAGCAGGCATGAAGGGCTCGGGGAGAGAACAAGTGCACGTCCGACCCTCCGAGGTTGAGCCCTGCTGTTCTTGTCCCCTCCAGCTGCAGCACTTCAAGGTTCTCTCTCCATTCTGTCTCTGAGGACAAGGTGGACCAAGATGGGTCAGGTCGGTGACTTTCTCAGGTCACCATGATCAGCATGAAACTCATGGGGTGAAGAGCCAAGAGGTTAGAAGCTCTGGCCTCTTTTGTCCCTGCCTTTCTGGCTTGACTTTGGGTCATCTTCTCCCTGCGTTTTCTCCCTCTGGGAGTCCCCGTGGTGGACTTGGAGGCTGGTGGAGTAGACGGGCCTGGGGCTGCCACTGGCCTCCAGCTCCTCGATGCTGGGAGCTGGGTTGCTCTGGCCGGCTCTGCTCTGAGCCTTAGGGAAGAGGACTTTTTCTGTAGATAAACTTTTCTTTGGAGTAACGTAACCTTTTTTGCTATAAAAGTAATAAAATCTAGAGGGCCAAGA
Source organism: Varecia variegata (assembly GCA_028533085.1). Taxonomy (NCBI): domain Eukaryota; kingdom Metazoa; phylum Chordata; class Mammalia; order Primates; family Lemuridae; genus Varecia; species Varecia variegata. Next base: position 50,941,259 of record CM052438.1, on the reverse strand, counting down.
TGAGGGGCTAGGACGCCCTTAGCCTGGCTTTAACCTAGGCCAGCTGGGCCTGCCCATCTGGGAAAGAGTCCCGCCTGCTCCTCGAGGTCCGTCCTCACGCAGGGCCAAGGGCCCCAGGGGTCATGGGCACAGCTCCCTCAGGATCCTCAGTGTAGGCAGCCAGTGGACGGTTCTCTAACAACTAACACGGTCCCTTGAGCCCCTCCAATCTGCAGACATTGCTTGACTCCCTAGATGGATGATACTTTGCCTGCTCTGGCTTGTAGGACCAGTCCATATCCCCGGTCTGGGCTGAGCCCTGGCGTACCAGTGTCCCCATAGTATCCGCTAAGCCTTGCCTCAAGGACCTGGTCACAGCTGCTTACTTTGTGTCTGTGGTTGCGTGCCCTGGTAAGAAAAGTACACCCTATGCCATAGAAAGATATCTGTTCAAAATAACTTAACAGACAAAAATTGATGCTCAAAAAGGAAAGCACCAGATATTATAAAAAATCATAAGTGTGAGCTATCAAATGTATCTAGACATAAATGAGGCCATAGCAGTCCAGTATATTTTCCCTGACTGTCCTTGGCTGAGTTGGAAATTTAGAAAATAGAGCCTCCTGGGTTTGGCCCGTTACCCTTGAAGGCAACCATCTCTTTCCGCCTCTCCCGTGGCTGCTGATTTCCGGAGGCCCCGCGCACCTGTCCCCACTGTCCTGACCTCTTTCTGGGGCTTAGAACTGAGGGCATCAGCCACTTCCCAATGTATGCAGAACGAATTCTCAGCTGCTGGGCTCTAATTTCTGATCACAAATCGACCATGTCTTTTCAAGTCCAAAATTAGGATAATAATAACTCATATGATTTTGTTGACAGTGAGTGTCCTGGTTTGAACTACTTAAAAAAGAAAGAAGGCAACATCCAAACAAACCGAGTCATGTAGTTGTAAGTCTCGTTCTCCTTTGGAACTGGTGACATTCAGCTCATCTCCTTTTTTAGGAGGAGGGCCAGGTTCCCCATGCTGTCACCTCCTCTGCCTTGCTGTCAGGTCTGCCCTCGCCGTAGGTGGCAGCTTGTTTACTCCCCACAGCCCCTTCCATCTGCCCCTTTGATCAGGCTCACCCTTGACGGTGTGACCCCTCCTCCCTCCAAGCACAGTGTGAGCCCACTGGCCCCCAAAGACCCTCTTGCGAACACCCAGCTCCCTTGACCAGAGGGTGCCATGCTAACTACTCTGGAAGGGGTGAGTAAAGGACTGTTTTTAAAATTCTTTCTTAGAGCCAAGTGTGAATAACGATGCAGGGAAATGGGAGTTCTCTTTCAGCCAGGCAGAGTGCGCATTGAAAGGTGAGCCCGGTGAGGGTCGTGGTGTTCCGAAAACACCAAGCCCCACGGGTGTGGAATGAATCTGTGGGAGAAAGTAACCAGGAACATGAAGAAATCACTTGTGTGTTGTTCAGATGCTAAAAATACGGCAAAACTGAGAGGAGAACACATTCGTCTTTCGCATCCCCTCTTCACCAGGCTGGGAGCTCTCGCTGGGCTCCACTCTGCCTGCCTGAAAGCTCATTCTCACTGTGGGAACACAGAACCCCGAGCACTGGGTAGTGCTTGAAACAGAAGAGCAAAATACTGATGGAGAACTTAAAAGACCCTAAGTGTTTATTTGTTTGAACTAAATATGGACCAGGGAGTTGAGGAGCCAGCCTTCCCAGCCTTGCTGTTGGTGTCTTCCATATATCAAGTTGGCACAGAGAAAGGGAACAGCTTGAACACTTGCAGAGACATTCTCGGCTGCCAAGGCATCAGGGAGAGACTTTCTGAATCCTTACCCATTTTCATCCTATTTCCCCAATCTTCAGATGCTTGGATGACTGAATAAAGGCAAGGTTCCAGGTGCAGAAGATACAAACATGGCTAAGATACTTCTCTGTCCTCAAGGATTTCATGGTCCAGCGGGAAGCAGACAAACAGGTTCATTTTAAATATGAACAATTTGTTTTGTTTTGTTTTGTTTTCTTTAAATTATTGTAGATGGGGATCTTGCTATGTTGCCCAGGCTGGATTTGAACTCCTGGGCTCAAGCTATCCTCCTGCCTTGGCCTCCCAAGTAGCACTTGCCACTGTGCCCGGCACGTGAACAGTTTCAGCAGGAAGAGCTCAAGATAGGACAACCATGGGAAGAGTAGAAAGGAGGGTAATCAGATGGAAAGGGCCATAGCAGGATCCTCTTCTCCAAGCCATCCCAAGCCTGGCTCAGGGAGTCTCTGGTCCTGCTCACCAGGTGGGCCTCCAGGGTTCCACCTGGATAAGGTCAGCATAGGGTAGAAGCCCAGCTTGTCGCCTCCACTCTTCTGGGGGGAGCATTCTCTCAGGAGGGACACCTGCAAGCCCCTCCCATTTTGCTACATGAATCCTCAGGCCTGCTGGCCCCTGCAGCGTGCTGTGATTCAACCGTAGGCCCCCTGACCCTGTCCTTAACACCTGACCTAGCATTCTCTAGGGACACACCAGGACATTTTTCCAAGAATGTTCTATATGAAGGCTGAGTATTGACAGTATTCTGCTAACTTTATCAGGCTGCCAGCACCAGCAGAATGCTTGGTCTCTGCTGGCCAGAATCTGGAAGATGGATGTTTCCATCAGGCCTCCGCCTCTGCCAAGGCCTTAGTCAAAACGCAAGATCCTGCAGCTTCTTGGACCCAGAATGTGCCAGGCGTCCTTATTCCTCATTCTTCTTTTCACTATTGACCTTCCTCCAAAGTTCTGTTCCTGTGCTCTCTGGAACTTTTATTTATTGGGATCAAACTCTTCTGCATCCTCCACTTTGTTTGCACGAAACTTTCTTTCCTTTCTTAACTAAAACCAGGCTCTCTCCCAGGGGCCACCTTATTTGTAGTCCTTTTAAGGGAAGGTGGTTCCTCTGCCTCTCCCATGTGCTGCCTCAGATCCCTCCTCAGCATTCTGCTGCAAAAAAATTCCTCCTTTGAGATCAAGCCATTTGAGCAAAGTGCCATCTGGAATTCACTGTTATCAACTATAGACTGTCCCCTCAATTCCGTTCAGTCATTGAGGACCTTGTCTTCTGGCTCACACTTTTCTTTTCACCCTAAATCCTGCCATCATCTCAGGGACCATAAATAGCTTTGCAGACAACCCATTCTAGCCTGAAGGTTTCTGACACCTCAGTCCCAGCAACATTCCCCATGCAGCTTTAGCAGCCTACCTGCAGGACACACCCTAGAACTCGTGATCCTCCCTCCCTCCCTGCCTTCCCCCTTTCCTTCCTGTCTTCCTTCCCACAAACATTTATTGAAAGTCTCTGCCAAGCACTGCGATTGGCACTGGACTTTACTAATAGGAGAGAAAAATGCAAACGAACAGGTGTGTCCAAGCATCCTGGGTCTGTGAGAGCAGTCTCCTTGGTAGTGCTCCCTCCTCTTCTGTGTGCAGATATGGACAGCCGCCCCAGTCCTAGGGTGCTTGTCCTGCCTTGCCCTCTATATTACGCTCACTTCCTGGTGCTAATCGCACCTTTATACCAATACCTCCCAAATTTGCATCTCGAGCCTGGACCTCTCCCCTAACCCCAGTCTCATATGCCCAACTGACAGCTTAACTTGTCTCCAAACAAACTCTTCATTCCCAACTTTCCCTATGCCTCAGCCTGTTCCTGCTCCAGGCTTCATCTCTGTAAAGTGGCAACTCCATCCTTCCAGTGGCTCAGGAGAAAACCTTGGGGTCATTCTTGACTCCTCTCCTATCATAACCACTTTTAATTTCTCAGAAATCACTTGGTTCTGCCTCCAAAATACATTCCAACTCTGACCCCTCATTCCATGGATTTACTGCTGACACCTCACCCAAGTCACCCTCACCTCCCACTCACTGGGGTGTGTGCAGAGCTGCTGTCCCAGCTCCCCTGCTTGCCTTTCTGCAATCCCTTCTCAACACAGCAGTCAGGGATCCTGGTGCAACCAGGTCAGAGCCTGCCACTCTTTTCTACAAATGCCCCTGCGCCTTCCTGTCTCACTCAGAGCAGAGCCAGTGCACCACGGTGGCCCAGCCCCATTTAGTGTTCAGACTGATTTTCCGGAGGGGCTAAAATATTAACTTATATCCCTTACCCTCATTTTTAAGAAGGAAAGGAGAGGAAATAGGAGGGAGAAAGGAAAAAAGAAGGAAAAAAAGGATAAAACTATGTTCTAGAAAAATTTTCTACAAGGCAGAGAAAACCCACTTAACCAAATCATGCTACTCCCAAAGAATTCCAGCCAAAGATTCACAGCACCAATTAAAGCTGTATCTTATTGCTTTGACTATTTAGATAAGAAAACTAGAAAATAGTGCTTATGTTTACTGTATTTATTTTCCTTGATTTTAAAAACCACCTTCCTTTTTTAATAAAGAAAATTCTGGAGTGGTTTTTACAAATATTGTTTTGATTTCAAATATATCTCATTCTGAAACCTAGTTCTTTCTGGATTTAGAAATAACATCCTCATCATCTGTGGTCTTTATATAACTGGAAAGAAATATGTCCTCAAAATTACACATTTGTAAAAATTATATTTTAGATCAAAGTGATCTGATTTAATTCTAATTGATTTACATTATTATTGACTTTGAAAAGAGTTCTGGGTACAATCTGGTCCATATCAAGTGCTTTGATTTTTCTGGATTGGCTAATAAGAGGCAGATGCATCCTTCTCAGAGTGAATCCAATTATGCTGAATGTGACACAGGCAGGCCCCATGTGATTTTGATGCTATTTCCTTCCCATCCATAAATATAGCTTTTAAAGTCAGGGGGTAAAGGACATAAGCCTGAGCTTGCAGTAAAATTGAGAATTTCCAAATTTCTCAAAACGGAGAATTTTCAAATTTCCAAAATGACAAATTTCTGTCATATTGGAGTTCATGGAGAATACCAAGTACTCGGTCAGAATACAGGCACTCTGAAATGTTCCTGGGTGTGGTGGCAGCAGTCTAGGCAGATACAAAATCAGAACAGTGTAACTAGTAAGAGTTGGAGTTTTACAAAGTAGTTCCAGTGGAGACGCCTGAACGATGGTTGAGGGTTCACTCTCTCCTCCACCATCAGACACCCACATAATAATGGTTAACTTTTGAATGCACACTAGGTGCTGTTCTATTTGTTAGCTCCTGCAACAACCCTGTCAGGTGTGTACCATTGTTATGCCCATTTTGCAGATGCAGAAATTGAGGCTTCCTTGGATAATTTGAGCAATCACACATACTAGTATCAATAGTTGGTGGAGTGAGGATTCCAACTGATGTGACCAGCTCTAGAGGCTGCATTCATAGACACCACCATAAAGGACTTCACTTTGATCTCATTATATGTTGGCATTGCTTATAAATTTTGTTAAAAGAAAAAAGACAGAACCCCCTCCCCAAATCAGGTTTGAAGACCACCCACTTGGAGCAATCAGAACACCTTTACTAGTGCAGCTGTACCTTGTCAAGAGCAGTAAATGGTTATCTCCACAGAGAGGCTAAGCCTTTGTCATGGGCAAGGGGCTTAGAGCAAGGAGGAGACAATGGTAATAATTAATAACAATGCCTATCATATACAAGTGCTTGCTGTGTGCTAGGCATTAATGCATTACACTTAGTAAGTTATATGGATTACCTCAATGTATCCTTCCTCACACCTATTGTTACTCTGACTGTTAAGATCAGGAAACTCAGATTTAAATCGTGTCTTGCCCAAGGTCGTGCAGGACTCCCAAGTGACAGATATTTGAAACTTCATCTATCTGATTGCAGAGCCTGTGCCCCTAATCACTAACCTCTGCACAGTCCAAGGTCAGACCAAGCTAAGTGTCATGAGCAGTTGGGATCAGGTTAACCGCAAGAGTCAGAAACAGAAAGATTAGGATCTGCTAAGAAGAAGGTAGACTAAGAGTACAGCAGTTTAAATGTACTCTTCGATCCATCGGTGATCATTTTTGCATGCTCACTATTTGTTCAGCTAAGCTAGTTCCATCCATGAGCTCTTTAATTCGTTCAGCAAACATTTACTGAGCGCTTCATCCTGAGGATATAAAGATAAGTAAGTCCCTGTCCCCAGAAGCTCCAGCCTAGCAGAGAAGTCAGTTGTGTTGACAAATGTTAAGGGAAATAATCACTAACCCAAGCAAACAAACAAACAAGGGAACCAAAGCCCCTCAACCCCGGGTCTTCCTCTCTGGACTGTGCCAGAGCTGGCCCTCGCCTGTGCGTGCGGAAGCTGCTCTCCGAGCTCCTGCCGTGGATGTCAGTGCAGACCTGGAGAGTCGGCATTTTATTACTTACTAGTGAGTTTTGGATATTTGAAGATGGACCCTTAGTTAGGGGAAGGAATGAGGACTGAAACTTTTGCTCCCAAGGACTTAACAGGAATTGGGTGGGCGAGTGGAAAGCAGATGGGATGTGTTGCCAGGCTTTGCCGTGACGGCGCAGACATCTAAGGGAGCTCTCAGAGGGATAGAGCGGAGGGCAGGGAATGGCTGGTAGAATTTTAGGACACTGTTATCTAACACCGTTTTAAGTTGCTGCCTGTATTATGCTTGATTGCAATCTAAGCCTTTCCCCCCAAATCTTTAGTAAATGCCTGACATGCTGATGTTATTGGGGAAAGGAGAGGGAAGATCTGCTGTGAGGACCCAGCAGGCAGCAGGGACCCCCAGCCCCATGTGGCCTCAGAAACCTTGAGAAGGGAGCTCAACTTGCCGGGCTACAAAAGATGCATGAGTGTGCTCAGACTCAGCCAGAGCTGGGACGGTGGAGTGACCTGCTGACGCAGAAACTGGTTGACTGGGGTCACTCTGCACACCCTAGACTTGGGCACAGGGGAAGGCAGTTTCAGCTGTAAAGTAGGAATTTGGTTCAGTAAATATCTGTGAAACATCTAGTATGTGCCCGGCACCATCAGTCACAGCCAAGTAGGAGGGGCAAACCCAGAGAGAGACCATGTCAGGGGGTCCAGGAATCACAGGGGCCATGGAGCACAAAGGGGGCTCCCTAGATGAGGCTGAGTCCGGGTGGGGCCTTGAAGGACCAGTCGGACCAGTCTAGCAGAGAAAGGGGGCGTGAGCATTCGGGCAAATGGAAGAGAGAAGCAAAGGAACGGCAAGGCCTGTGGGAGCCGCCTGTGCCGCTGATTCTTGGCAGGGCTGGGTGAGAGGTGGGAGGAGGGTGGGCAGAGGTCATGGAAGGGTGGGTGCACCCTGGGGAGGCGGCTTATCCCTCTGTGGGCTCAGGGTCCTCAAACAGAGTATTTCACGATGGGGATTTTACAGGCCCTGCCAAAATGAGAAAAACACGAACATCTGTCTAACTTAAAAGACTGTTTTTCTAAAACTACATCCATGTTTTTACTGTTTGGTTACAATGACCTTTCTTTTATGAAAAGATAGTGATCATTAAATGGTCATGTTTGGTTTTGAACGCCTTATTTGGCAAAAGAAAAAGTTGGCAGCTCTACCTGCCTCTCCAGTATCATTTTATTTTACCATTGATTTTATTTTACTTTGCTTTACGTCGATTTCTTTTAAACTACCCTCTGGAATTCAGGTGCCTGGGGACCAGAGTTGAGGGTGACTGAGAGCCCTTCAGCCAGGGAGCAGTACAGAGTTGCATTTCAAAATAAACACTGGTTAGGGTGTGAGGAGGACTTCAGGAGGGCGGGGCCCGTGGCCCGGAGTTAAGTAAGGAAGCAGGAGCCACCTCTGAAATGCAGAGGGGGTCTCAGCCAGGCAGTGACAGCCAGGGTGGGACCAAGAGGACAAATGCAAGAAATAATTGAGAGGTAACAGTTCTAGGAGCTAAAGACTGTCTTGTTCACCTCTGGCTTCCTGGTGTCTAAGTATGTTGATGACCAATACATGCGCGTTGATGAGTGAATGAGCCTGAGCTTGATTTGATGTGGGAAGTGAGGGAGCAGTCCAGTGTGATTGCTGGGTGAAAGGTGATGTCCATAGCTGAGACAGAGGAAAATAAGGAGAGAGGCAGGTTTGGGACAGATGACAACTGCTTCGAAGGTGTTGGGTGTAAGGGGCTTATGGGATATCAGGTGGAACGGCACAACAGGTGGGCCCACTGCTGCAGGTCTGGGGAGAGGTCCAGGCTGGAGCCGAACTTCAGAATGCCCATGACACCCCTAGAGCGCAGCCAGCTAGGGGGAGAAAGAGGGTGCTACCATAGGATGCTTAAAGAGCTCTCTGATGTGATTACAACCCAGCAAACCAATTTTATTGATTATTCCAGAACATATCAGTATAAGAAACAACTGCCATACTCATATTAAAAGGCTGAGACTGACTGTTCTTTCTTCCCCAATCCAGACAGACCCTGTGGGTCCATGTGCTCTAGATTGATGTGACGTTTATTCTAATTTGGCTTTATTACAAACATTACAGGCAGAAAAATCAATGAATACATAAGTGTTTGGGGTGGAGATGAGGAAGGACGCCTTTTTTGCAGCGCTTGATATCTGGTGGGCACTGTGCTGGGCACTGTGCTGGGCACTTGCATACTCCTCTGCCTTGGCCGTGAAAAGACCTTTACTGGGTAGCTGCTGCCCCCTTGGCCTTGGCCCCAGAGTCTACACACAGATGCAAACCCGGCCCACAGAGAGGAGCCCAGGGCAGTTGGAGCTGGAGCTCACTGCAGTCACCAGCGGATCCACAGTAGACGTGCAGACTCGTAAGCGTGAGAATAAATGCCTGCTGTTGTAAACCATGAGTTTTAGGGTGGTTCTTTGTACAACTTTATGTGGCAATAGCTTACTGATACAACCAGTGACAGTGCCGAGACACAGTTGGGAGAGTTAGCCCCTTGTTGCTCAAGCCACCCCAAAACAAACAATCTAAGTAAAAAACAATGAGTGTACTATGCAAATGCAGCGTCAAAAAAAAAAAAATCCCTTACCATATTACCAAGTCTCAGCTCCCACAGGAAGTCTGGAGCAGCCACCTGAGCACAGCTTCTGCCCTGAGAGTAAGTGCTGCTGCGTGGACACGGCCATGTCCAGTGGCGTGGTGACTCTTCGCGCCAGTCCTCCGCTGTGCGGTGGCTCTGACCTACGGGGTTACAGGCGACACTTTCATTTCCATTGGGCCTTGACGTTTCGGAATCCCTACGGGGTAGGGCCCAAGGCAAGTCGTGTCCTTCCACTGTCTCACCTGATCCCTCAGCTGACAGCACCGAGACAAGTGCGAGGCGGAGCACATGGTCGCAGACGCACGGAGCCCCACGACGGCAGCCGGCACGGAAGGAGAGAAAGGGAATTTGTGGGGGGCTCGCAGTCAGAGGGGCTGTCACCTCCTGCCAGAGTGGACATGCTGCTGACTTCCTCCCCTCATGCTCTGTTCCTGAGCTTCCTGTGAGACGCTCAGAGCAGACCTGGAAATCTGCTGCCTGGAACACTGGGGACAATCTCTTTGCTTCTCTCTCAGGTTCCCTGTAAGTGGCCGTTCCATCCCTCTCTCCCGGTATCTGCTTTCTCTGGTGTGCGCTGCACGCAGGGATGGGAGATGCCCACCGAATCCCTGCCCTTTACCTTGGTCTCACCATCCAGCCACCTCTCCTTGCCTCTCTCCTCCTTTCCCTCCTCCTATTCCTCTTCTTCCTTTCTTCTCCCTACTCCTCTTCTTCTCTTTCTCCTCCTTCTCCTCCTCCTCCTTCCTGTCTTTCTCTCTTCTGTGTCTCACTCTCTCTCCTTTCCTGGCCCCATCCCACCTGCACAACTCCTGGGAATAGTATGACGACGGGTTCTCTGTTGGTCAAATGGACGTCTGGGCCCAGCGCAGCAGGATCACGTTGATAAGCACAACCCCAGGGGCCACTTCCTGTGAGCGGGTGCGGGGTGGGGAGTTAAGAGGATATTGCACGCTGGGCAAACTCTCAGAGCAGTGTGTTCCGGGCAGGGCCATCTCAGTTACTCCTTTGCATCTGCACAACACTTCATTCAGTGCTGAGCACGTGTATGTGATTCTCAGAAGCTGCCACCGATCGATCAATTGCACTAGCATGTTTATACCAGGAAAGAAAACCTGCCTTACCAGTGATAATAAAACCACTTACCAGGTGGCATTCAGGGACCAAGATTTCTCAGCATCCTCCGGTAGTCCTGGGCAAATAGCTAGTTAATCTGTGATCAGTCTCTTCTTAGGGAGAGAAAATAGGTTTGGTTTTTGTCCCCCTTTTTCCCACCTGCTGTTGGACAGTGGCGAGATGCTCACAGAAGAGAAGGGCCTGTCTGCCTGCCAGGCTGGGGACAGGAGCTGCCAGCAGCAGGCTGGGGAGAGAAGATCTATCTCCCACTCCTTTGTCCCAGGAAATATCAGTGACCTCCACGTTCCCTGGTCCACTTCCTGAGCAAGCCCAGGTTCGTCTGTGTATAAGCCCCACCCCAGTGCGCAGCACCAATCAGTCAAGAATTCACTGGTGGAATGGCCATCCAAGGAAACGGTTAAACTCCAAACAGTTTCTTAAAGCCAAAAAACATTTTCCATAGAGTTGAACATTTTTTGAAGTGTATTTTTTCAAATGTAAAAGCAGTGACTTTTTGTTTAAACCGAAGCAGCATCTAGAAATCAATTCTGGCACTTGGATTCTGGGTTACAGGTGAGCATTATGGACTTTTCTCCCTCTCTTATTTTGAAGGCCTCATCAAACAACCTAATTTAAAAATGGCAAAAGATCTGAACAGACATTTCTCCAAAGAAAATACATGAAAGGCTAAAAGGCGTACGAAAAGGTGTGCAACATCATTAGTTATTAGGGAAATGCAAATTGAAACCACATGAAATACCCCCCACTCACTTTAAAGGCTATAATCATAAAAATAGACAGTAACAAGTGTTGGTAAGGATGTAGGGAAATTGAAACCTTCGTACGTTGTTGGTGGAACGTAAAACACTACAGCTGCCTTGGAGAACAATTTAGTTGTTCCTTTTCAAAAGTTAAACCGAGTGACCATGTGACTCAGCATTTCTACTCCTGGCCATCGGGCCTCGAGCAGTGAACGCGAATATCCACACAAAGACATAGGTTCGTGGCAGCATTATTCATAACAGCCCCAAACTGGAAACTATCCCAGTGTCCACCCCTGGTGACTGGATAAACAAAATGCAGCAATCCAGATAACGAGTATTACTCAGCAAGAAAAAGGAGCAGATACGAGGATGCACCACAACAAAAACGGACGTAAAAAACATTTTGCTAAGTGAAATAAGCCAGACATTAATATAAAATTTCTAGGAAATACAAATCTGTAACACAGAAAGCAGACCAGTGTTTCCCCGGGGTAAGGAGGTGAGCCTAGGAATTGCAAATGGGCACCAGGTGATTTTGGGGGTGATGGAAATGTTATAAAACCGGACTTTAGTGATGGTTGCACAACTCTAGAATTCACTAGAAGTCATGAATTATACACTAAGATAAGCAACTTCTATGGCATATAAATTATACTTTAACATAATACTTTTATAATTGTTAGTAGCAAAGTGAACAAATTGTATGATACGTTAAGTGAAAACTGAAAAGCTGGCCAGGTGTGGTGGCCCATGCCTGTAATTCCAGCACTTTGGGGGGCCAAGGTGGGAGGATCACTTGAGGCCAGGAGTTTGAGACCAGCTTGGGTAAAAAGTGAGACCCCATCTCTACAAAAAATACAAAAATTAGCCAGGCATGGTAGTGTGTACCTGTAATTCTAGCTACTCCAGAGGCTGAGGCAGAAGGATTAGGAGGATTATTTGAGCTAGGGAGTTGGAGGTTCTTGCCACTGCACTCCAGCGTGGTGACTGAGAGAGACCCTGTCTCTAAAAAAAAAAAAGAAAATAACAACAACAACAAAAAAAAACTAAAAAGCTAAGGCAAAATAAATACAAAGCTCATAAATGAGTACAACCATGGATGAATCAGAATAAAAATGGAGGAAGTATGGAGCAATAAGAGTTGTAATATCCGTTAATGGGGGATTTTTTTGGTCTTTTAACAAAATATTATTTAATCGTTTTTTGTTGTATTAAAAAAGATAAAAAGCTGAGGCAGATTTTTTTGTGTTCTATCTTCGAGCTTTGCAAGGGGTGAGGGACAAGATAATGTACCTCCTAGTTTTCCAGGTCTTTTCTTCTCCATTGCTAGAGATCTTTCCAGACATTCACTCATTAATCCTGAACAATCCTCGAAGCAGGCAGAGAATAATATTACCTCCCCCATCTTGCTTATTCTGGTTCACCTTTTTCTGAACTGATGATGTGAGTTTTATGTGAAGCCAGTTATAATCATATTTTTGTGTACTATAAATTTCTACATATATGCACACCAGAATAAATGGATTATATTTTAACCACCTCCTCTGAATTAGGTTATTTCTTGCCCACTCCATTGCCTTCTTATCCATTCTGAGCTCAAGCTGAGGGTTCATGTTACCTTCGCCTCCCAACAAAAAGCACTAAGCTTGCTAAATGTTTCTGGTTGGCCGACAAGGGAATTTCTCTTTTTGTTCCATCCTTATGGTATCCGGACAGTAGAAATAAATGTTCAGGCAACAGCATATCCAGCTGCTTAGTGGCATTTCACTGGGCTGTGGTTAGGATTTACCTTCTCTCCATCACAGACAGGTGAAGTTCCACCTTACAGAACAAATGATTCCTAAATATCAAATCCTAAAGAATGTCCTTTTCACACACAAATTCCACCGTATGTGCTGACATCTTGCCTGAAATGCCCTGTCCCACCTTATCTGCCAAGTGACTTCCTTGATCCTTCCAGGCCTAGCATCTTCTATAACCTTTCCTTTTTTCCTTTACTTCTCTTGGAGCACTCCCCTCCCTGAAGCATTCCCTCTCCTGGGATCTTAATGGCACTGACTTCTATTTTTGTCCTTATCCCCCTGTATGGTAAAGGACATCTGCCTTGTCCCCTCCTATTAGATCGTGAGTTCACTGAAGATGAGTTAATGTCATAATCATCTTTGAATCTCAGCATATAAATGATGATAATGATGATGACGATGATGATAATTGCTTTCTAGGGCTGCCATAACAAATGCCACAGACTGGGTGGTTTAAACAACAAAAATTTATTTTCTCACAGTTCGGGAGGCTAGACGTCCAAGATCAAGGTGTTACCAGGATTGATTTCATTCTGAGACCCCTCTCCTTGGCTTGTAGATGGCCATCCTTCCTAATTGTCTTCACATGATTGTCCCTCTGTGAGTGTCTGTGTCTTAAGCCCCTCTTTTTATATGGACACCGGTCAGATTGGATTAGGGTCCACCCATGTGACCTCATTTTACCTTGATTACCTCTATAAAGGTTCTGTCTCCAAATCTCCAAATACAGCTACACTCTAAGGTCGTGGGGATTAGGACTTTCCATATATAAATTGAGGGGAGGGATGCACAATTCAGCTCACAACGATGATGATGAAGAAGAGGATAACGGCTACTGTTTACTAAGTGCTTACTATGTTCTGGGCGCTAACCTTTCCATCTTTCCATCTGCTACCTCTTTCACTCTTCAATAACCCTCTAATTATGATCAATACCATTGTCATTTGGCGGGGTTATATATAAAAGAACCAAGCCTTAAGGAGGTTAAGTCACTTTCCCAAGGTCATAGAGCTGATGTGTAGTGGAAATGGGATTCAGTCTCAAACTACTTTGCTTCCAGAGCTACACTCTCAATCACTGTGCTCCACTACCTGGTCCATAAGAGGTATACAGTGCATGTCGGAAAAAAGAATGACCAAGTGAAGGAATGAAATAATGAACAGCATGGCCATGTAACATTCAGATTCTGTTGTACCACAAACTGTATCATGGTTCTGGAAACTTACAAAAATTACACCTGTAAAAGTTGATAGATGATTATCCTAAAAGGTAACTTTATTCTTATCTTCTAATGCAGACAGATTAGAAGGGATTCTATCAAATTTAAAATTTAGCACTTTTTGTTAAAAAAATAGAAGTTGAGATCATGCAATCAAAGAACATTAGAGCTGGGAGAAGTTTCGCAAATCATTTGGTTCAGGTGGGTACAGGGTGCCATCATTGAGCCTGTGAAAGCCACTGCACTCTAGTCTGAGCAACATAGCAAGCCCTTGTTTCTAAAAATTAAAGAAAGAAGGAAGGAAGGAAGGAAGGGAGGGAGGGAGGAAGAGAGGGAGGGAGGCAGGGAGAGAGGGAGGGAGGGAGGAAGGAGAAAAAAAGAAAAATCATCTGGTTCATACTCCTTTTTTTTTTTTTAATTAAAGAGAGACTGAGTCTTGCTTTGTTGCCCAGGCTGGAGTGCACTGGTGTGATCATAGCTCACTGCAGCTTTGAATTCCTGGGCTCAACGGATCCTCCCACCTCAGCCTCCTGAGTAGCTGGAACACCTTTTATAAATGAGGAAATAAAGGCACAATGAGATTAGTTGAGTTGCCATTACTTTATTAGACTGGTAATTCATTATTAATTACTCATTATTGCTCTTATTATAATACTTATCATCACTGTGCTCTTAGGCATGAAGTAATCAAATCAGGTTTTCCTTTTCCTCCAAGATCATTCCACAGTAGTTGGATGTTAGATCAGCAAGGAGATGAGAGAAGGGGTTCAATCAGCAATCTTTCAAAGCCACCCACCAAATTCCTTTTTCCCATTTGCCTTCCCTCCCTGCCCCAACCCTGAAACTCATCCAAAGTAGAGAAACGGGGCTTTTTCTCCCATACACCATACACTGGCTGAGAGAGTATTCCCTAACTATTGTTGATGAAAAGAAAAGCCAAGTTCTGCGAAATTCCCAGGAAGATTAGGCACACTGTGGGACGGCGCCAAGGAGCTCCTGACATCATCTGCTGCTGGGGTGCCGGCACTGCAGGCAGGATCTTGGAAAGTCGCAAATACTTAGAGACAGAAAGAAGCTGTTGAGTCCAACTTCCTCAGAAGACAAAATTTAGTTGTACACGGTAAAGTGACAAACTAAGGATCAACGAGCCAATTAGTGAAAACCTTGGAACCAATGTGGGCCTCTTCCACGAATAAATTGGGCAGCTTCATAGTAAGGTTTCGCTCACACCCAGCAATTGTCTTAGAGTCAGGCAGTGTTTTCCAAATCGTGGTCTGCATACCACTCATGATGGTTACACAAGATATCTTCAGCTATTTTTAAAGAGCAAGGCAAAATTTGTTTTCTTTTAATAGTTATGTATTTATTTCAATTGATATTAGAAAAAAATAATTAGCCCATCAAAGCTATGAATTCACAGATAAAGCTGATTTGGGAAAAACTAACAATTTTATTCCAAAATATTCTATTTAGGTTAAAAAACAGTAAGTTGATTTAAAGAAAGAAACCTAAGATAGAAACTTTAGGTTTTTCAATGCCCAATCTAAGTTAATCCAAGATATCCTTAGCCTTTAAGTAATTCCTTCTTCTCTTAAAATGTCCCATCAAGGCCGGGCGCGGTGGCTCACGCCTGTAATCCTAGCACTTGGGAGGCCGAGGCGGGCGGATTGTTTGAGCTCAGGAGTTCGAGACCAGCCTGAGCAAGAGCGAGACCCCGTCTCTACTAAAAATAGAAAGAAATTATATGGACAGCTAAAAATATATATAGAAAAATTAGCCGGGCATGGTGGCACATGTCTGTAGTCCCAGCTACTCGGGAGGCTGAGGCAGAAGGATCGCTTGAGCCCAGGAGTTTGAGGTTGCTGTGAGCTAGGCTGACGCCACGGCACTCACTCTGGCCCGGGCAACGGAGTGATTCTCTGTCTCAAAAAAAAAAAAAAAAAAAAAAAAAAAAAAATGGAAAAAAATGTCCCATGAAGTCCTCATACTACAGATACGGTGGTATGATCACATGGCTAAAATAGTGAAGGGGTAGTGTGTGCAAGATATTAAAGTGTGGGACACACGGAACCAGCATAATTCTTTCCTTTTTACAGACACATTACCTGGTATATGGAGAAGAGATGGGATCTGCTCATGAGAACAAAAACATTTTTACATATAGTTCAGGAATTGGCCCTACCCTGCCGTTACCCTATTCTGCAAGCACTAGGACTGTCTGTTTGCTCATGTCTGTTTGACAGGTCATGGGATTTCAATGGTTTTAGAGTTGGCACCAAACAGAACTTTTCCCCCCTTTAGATGAACTTCGTAAATACATCGTGAGAAGAGCAGTTGTCTTAAAATTTTCTTGATATACTTACCGTTTGCTGCTGAAATGATAGACCAGGAAAGATCCCACGGCAAATGTTCTCATGGTAATCTGTCACTTATCAGATCCCGCTCTTTTATCTGAAAATTGGCAGATTGGACAGCAACCAGTCTTCACTTGTTCCACATAGCTGCTGTTCTGACATGTTTACTGCGAACAAATACATTTTGTTTTTATAGGATGAATAATATCCTGAAAGGGCACCTTAGGTTTCTCATTACCCAATTTAAGCTGGTCCAAGATATCCTTAGCCTTTAAGTAATTCCTTTCTTCATTTAAAATGCCTCATTAAGTCCTCAAAATTCACAAAGTTGAGTAATGAAGAAAGGTAAGTCTTTTTGTAGAGTTTTTCTGTGGTTGTTTTTGTTGTTCACAGAGTTCCCACCTTAAAGATCTGTATCTGGAACATTTGTAATCAACTAGCAGAGGCTTACCCCTCACACCCCCCTCAGAGGAGGATCAAGCATTAATCCTCAGATGTGAAGTGTGTGGGCCCAAAACTCTGGGCCCGGAATCCTTAGCCCAGTCCCCAGAGGCCCATGGGTAATCCATTAAATCTCCCACTCCTGCAGAGAGACATGTAGTAATAATGTTTTCTCTGAGATACTCCGTCAAAGGAGAATTCTGAAACAAATTGGAAAGATGTGAGCTCAGCCCTGGGGTTGGATCGGGCAGCCTTGTGAATGGTATGCAAGACGACCACAAATTCCAGGGCAATCCCTGGCCTGGCTTTCAAATCTTCCAAGGGAACACCATGTCCAAGGGCCCGTCTAAGATGTTCCACCCCCTCTTGCATTGAATGTGGTTTAAGACATCTTCCTGGTCTTAGAAGTATAGCCTCCTGCTTCACTCCTGAACCTCCTTTGGTCAAAGGCCATGAGATCATAGTAACCAAGAATTTACAAGTGTTCAAAGTGAATATAAGCTGGTAATTAGGGGCACACAGGTAAATATGGCTCTAAGTTTGGGAAAGATCTTACATGCCTGGTACATAGTGGGCACTCATCACAAACCTCAGCGTCTAGTCCTCACCCAGCCCAGCTGCTGAATTTTGCCCTGACTCTCCACACTCTTTCTAGTTTCACACTAGATATTCTAGCTTCCGAGGTGGAAGTAGCAGTTCTTGTGTGGTTTCTGGTCTGGCTGGCTCTCTTCCTGCTCCAAGCTGCAGCTCCCATCTGATCTCTGTTCCTCCACAGCTCTTTGGTTCAACTCCCTTCACTTCTTACTGTCCTCTTCTTCCCATCCCCATGGTCTGAGGCCCTCCTTTCACCCCTTATTCAACTGGAAGCCAAGGCCTTTCAGTTAAACACTTCAGTGCTGGCTCAGAAATTCTACAGAACACATTCAGAAGACCCAGTTGCTTAAAGTCAACATTCTGTATCCACCACAGAAGAGACATTTCCATATCCTCATAGAGGATCTTCTTCAAGGACGAACGACTTCTTAAAGAATTTGGGTTGAAGATATAACCCTTGGAGATTCTCTTTAAAAATTGTAAGAAAATAGTGGGAAAATATGTCTCAAAGGGAATGTTTCATGGTAAAGAATGTATCTTGTTCTATACTTTGATATCATCATTAAGAGGTAAGAAGCCTCTTAATGTTTCCTCTTAAAGGTTTCCCTACCAGTTCACAGCTTCTGCTAAGCAGACAACAGACCAGGTGAGCTGTCTCCCCAGGCTCAGCTGACTATACCTGGTGAGGACATGGGTTCCAGGGATAGCTTATCCGTAGGCCTAAGTAGCCTGTGACAGAGACCAGCTCAATGACTAAGTCAGTCAAATCTTTTTCAGCGATTTAGCAAAGACTCCCCGAGGAAGGTAGTTCTGGTGTCTGGTCCTGGGAGATCACACAGATTTGGGTATTGACTGGCCATATTGGGGTATGTATAGACAAATGACCAGAAATATTGAACTGGGAAGGAAGAGGATAAAGGAAGCAACCTACAGAGAATGACTTTGCTGTGAGCAGGAGAGTTAGAAATGTGACAAGAACATGTCACAGGGCTGCCTTGATTCCTGCCTTTCCTGAGGCTGGGTCTCTCACCTTTTCCAGCACCCCCATGCATGTGTCCTTTCAATAAACCCCATTATTTCTGAGACAACTTGAACAAGTCTGTTCCTGATTAAAGCCATGGTAGAATCTCTGAGCAAGGTAGTCTTTATGGACGCTGACCTGGTATCCCTCAGAGCTCTCTCTAAGGGAAGATTGGTTAGTGACCCCTTCTCAATGTTGGCTTGGACATCAGCCCAGGGGACACATCCCTCTTGCCAGATTTTGCTAATGTTTCCTGACCAGTTCCTGGCTTCTACTGTGAAAAGTGCCAAGTTCCAGGGATAGGATCCCATACTCAGGCTGGTGAGGGACTTCTTAGGGAAGAATTAGCTCCAGCCACTTTTCCATCCTCAGTTTACTCAGCTCAAGATGGTGTCCTGGGCCGGGCGCGGTGGCTCACGCCTGTAATCCTAGCACTCTGGGAGGCTGAGGTGGGCGGATCGTTTGAGCTCAGGAGTTTGAGACCAGCCTGAGCAAGAGCGAAACCCCGTCTCTACTAAAAATAGAAAGAAATTATATGGACAGCTAAAAAATATATATATATAGAAAAAATTAGCCAGGCATGGTGGCGCATGCCTATAGTCCCAGCTACTCGGGAGGCTGAGGCAGTAGGATCGCTTAAGCCCAGGAGATTGAGGTTGCTGTGAGCTAGGCTGACGCCATAGCACTCACTCTAGCCAGGGCAACAGAGTGAGACTCTGTCTCAAAAAAAAAAAAAAAAGATGGTGTCCTGGGAAAAAGATTCTGACTGGGCCAACTTGGGTCACATGCTGAACTGCTGGGCTGGGGGTTGGAGGGAGGATCGAGTTGGGAGGTCACATGACATGTTGTCCCACCAAGACTGTGCTCAATGGGAAAATGCTACTTCCCCAAAGGAAATCAAGCCATTGCTTCCAGAAAAAGGGAAATGGACTCTGGAAAGCAAAATCAACAAATGTTTACCCTAGTGGTGGAATTAGAATTGGAACATTCTTTCCACTACTTTCCACATAAGGAATAACAGACTTGTCTTGATACAGAATCAGAATCCATCTCCCTCCAACTTCCTCTTTTGGTCCTGGTTTTCCAACTTGGAGTCACACAATGCCAGCCTATTCTTTCTCACATCTGTTTGTCCTTCAATTATTTGGAGGCAATTAGCATACGCTCCCTCCTCAATCTCCCAGTTCTAGTTTCCTCAGCTCCTAGCTATAAATAGTCCTGGTTCCTTAAACTCTTTCTCACATGACATGGTTTGGGTATCTTCTCCACTCTGGTGGTTCTCTTAAAAATAAGCTTCAGACTTTTTATTTTCCCATTTAAAATATGGTGACCAGAGGAACCCAATATAATACTTCCGATATACTTTGTCCCAAGCAGAGTAGAACATCTCAGAATCACAAAACCTTACAGACCAAATGCTCATTTGTTTCCACATCCTGCCTGACTCAGGCTCTTTGGTCTGATGGGTCTAGTTCTATACCGTAGCATTGTCATTTGCTAGCTGTGTGGTCTTAGGTAAATTATTTAACCTCTGCGAGCAGTTTTCCTTAGCTGTTACCTGTAATCATAGTACGTATTTATGGTCACTGTCCTTACTAACTGAGACAATGCCATGCAGAGTGTTGGGGGCACTGTGCCTAGCCCACAGTAGGTCCTCGGTATACCTATTACCATTGCATTTAGTATTGTTTTTTTAAAAATCTACCCCAAGTAAGTGGCCATTCCAGCCTTTCTGTGACCATTGAGAGTGGTCAGTGCCAGAGCAGGCATGCCTTTCCTTTAGAGTTTGCTCAAAGTCACACCAGGGATGGATTGGTCAAAGATCGCAATGTTTAGGATTTATATACGCTACTAGAAGGAAATGTTACCAGTTGATAAATAAAAGCAGGGCTGTGTGGGGAAATGTGCAATGCTACAGGGTAAGGAAAAGGCTTCAGGGTGGTTTCTTTTGGGTAGGTAAAATGCAAGCGAGTTTTGCTTTCTTTTTTTCAGGCTATGTAGGAAGCAGTCATTATTTCAGAATCCATGAAGATCAAGTTTCAATTATCAAGTGGTGAAAAACCAACCCTTGAGCAAATATTTGTTGTAATCGAAATGGCTTCTCACACCCATAATAAGCTCTGCTCTCAGGACATTTGAACTTGAATTTGCTGCTCCCACATAATTAGACAAATAAAACAATGCAAGGCTGGAGTATATGTCGTATACACCCTAGAAAGTGGCCATTGTCCTTTGCCATGCTGAGACGCTGCTACTGGAGGTGTCTCAGAATGGCTGGGTATCGGCAGAGGGGACGGTCGTGTGTTCCGGCATGGTAATCAGAATGTGGAGTGTGCACCACTAAGAGGCTGTCTAGGGGATAGTTAAGAGGACAGGTTTTGGAATCAAAGACAATAATTGGACTCTGTGAAGTATAATTTGTACCTGAAGAACCAACTTTATCTTGTTCATCATTGTACTGTAAAGCTCTGGCATCATGCCTGACTCAGACCAGGAGTTCAGTAACTGTGGATGAATGAATGAACTGTCTGGGCTCAGATCCCAGCTCTGCCACTTACCAATGATATCATCTCAGGTAAGTTCTGGAACTTCTCTGTGCCTCAGTGTCTTTCTCTGTAAAATGGACATTACGATAATACCTGCCTTAAGATTGTTGTGGAGATGAAGTGAGAAAATGCAGACAGTTGCCTCTCTTACCTCACCGCCAGGACTGCAGGGTTTCAGAGCTTTGAGAGCACACAGAGGAATGGGAAGTACCTGTCATTTATTTGGAGCTGACTTAATTTCTGCAATGAAGAGAAACAATGTGAAAGAAGAAGGGATTTTATTTTTTTAGGAAACTAACTTGGTAAGTTAAAAAAAGAAGATTAATTACTTGGAAATTTTTGAAGAGTTTTGAGTTTGTTTTAGCAATGTTCCCTATTACATTATGATGTTCAAACCCCAATCTCCCAGGGTTTGACTTTTCCCTTTCCATCAACCATGAATATGATACACAGAAGTTGAGCTGATACTACCAAAAAACCCCTTGAATTCAAAAGGAAGTCTTATTATGGATATGGGTCCTTGTTTATATATATTCAATATTCTACTATATATTATACATATATATATAATATTATCCTAATTTCCTACTGTTTTAAACACTACAAAAAAAAAAGAACCTACTTATTTACAATTACTTTCTTTTTTTTTAAGACAGGCTCTCGCTCTGTCACCCTGACTAGAATGCAGTGGTGTGATTGATCATAGCTCTCTGCAACCTCAAACTCCTGGGCTCAGGTGATCCTCCTGCCTCAGCCTCCTGAGTAGGTGGGACTGCAGGTGCACACCACTGAACCTGGCTAATTTTTCTATTTTTTGTAGGGGCAGGGTCTTGCCCTTGCTCAGGCTGGTCTCAAATTCCTGTCCTCAAGTGATCTTCCCTCCACAGGCTCCCAAAGTGCTAGGATTACAGGTGTGAGCCACTGTGCCTGGCATACAATGACTTTCTTTAAATATGTTGTACCAAAATATTACAACTTTCAAAATGTATACAGTGTCTACAATTTATTAAGGAAAAAAATCCCAGTATTTTGCCTTTTTAGGGATCTTCTGCAGCAAGACTAAGAGAAACAGCCAACATTTCTGGACCATCTCAGGCAAGACACCACCCTCCAAGGAGCCTGTTTTCTGATGGTGACAATATTATGACCTCTCTAAAAAGGAAAAGAAAAAAACAGTCAGAGGAGGAGGGGGATGACTTTTCAGTTCTATTATCTTTGGCATTTTGTACCAGTCTGGGGTTTCTCAAGTCTGGAGACAAAAAGCACACATTCATTTTAGACATTAAAAAAAAAAAAGTTCTGAATGCCTTTGCAGTTTCTTCCTTGAGCTGTCTTCAGGGAACTATTTATTTTGCTTCTTTACCTTGCAAATAGCTAACGGCTTCCAGCCAGGGCTCATCCCAACCCTTTTGTGCCCTGCAGTCATTGCTGCGTCTTTAAAAGAAAACCGATTCTTTGGAATGCTGTGCGTGCACATGCCTGTCGGACTCAGCAGGCCCCACCTGCAGAGCAGGTAAACCAGATCCTCCTGCCGGCCTCTGCAGCCACATTCCAGCCCGGCGAGCTCTTACTCTCTAATTGTTACCTGTCAAACAGGTCACCCAGGCACTTGGATCTGGTCCAAACATGCGCATGTTCCCACGAAACCCTAAACCAGCAAACCTTTGACCTTTCCATAGTTCCCAGTTCCCTTGATTATTTTAGCCAAGGCTGATTTAAATCCGAAAGATGACTTTTTAACTGGCGCACAGGTTCTTTTTCCTCCCTCGCCCTGGATGGTGAAGCTGATCGCGCACTGTTTGGGGTTTCTGGACTAGCTCACGCTGGTAATTCAAGATGACTGGGAGGCCCAGATTGGGGCAGCAAGGGCTCCTGAAATGAAATCCACAAGCCCTGAATCACTCGTGAAAGTCGCAGGCTGTCCACCCCGACCGCATGGAGAATGGGTCCCCTAGGGTGGATAAAAACAGAAGTGACTTACAGGTGAAAATTCTCTTCCTTCCCTTTCGGGCACTGGGTTAGCAGTGCAGACTGCAGCATGTGAGCTCAGCCCCAGACCTGCTGTGTGTAAGACCGTGGGCGAGTCACGAGGCTGTCGGTCTGCGGCTTCCCTTCTCCAGCGGAGTGAAGGAGGGACTGACTGCCCGGGGCAAAGCCCTCTCCCAGCACCAGTGCTGTGTTCTTTTCTCTCGTTGTTGCCACCCAAAGTAGGGGATCACGTCAGGAATGCTGATGGCTCTTCACCGTTGCTATTTGGGGCTGGGGTAGGGTGGACCCTAGATCAGCTGAGGGCCTGTGTTAAGTTACCAGGACCAGGGACTCCCTTCAAGTGTGGAATAAGCCTGGGCTTCCTTCCCTCTCGTGCAGATGGCTAGGTGGGACACAGGCCATCTTAACCGCAACCTCCCCTCTGTGTGTCCCCTAATGAGTTCATTCATTTTTCATTGGGAGAGGAGGTTTTTTCGACTGTTCTGATGGCATTGACTATCATTTCTATTCTACCCGTCATGAATTCAGAATCAAAACTACAGGTTCACTGAATCTAAGTGCTTATTTTACAGATACGGAAACGAAGGCCTAGAGAGGAGGTATTGAGATGCCAGATATCCCTCCACTAGGGAGGTCCCTCACTTAGGGGACCGTGGGAGTTGATGAAAGTTGTGGGCGAGCAAAATCACTGCCAGAGAAGTGACATCAGAAAGTGCTTCCAAGACTGCTCTGATGACAGAATTTCAAAAGTCCAGGCAAAGAGCTCGAGCCTCCCGAGCAGGTTTCTGAGACAGTGCAGTGCTGCCAGGCCAGTTTGCTGAGGATCTTTCTCCTCTCGCGCTGGACAGGTTATTCTACCAAGAGCTCGGGATCACTCTGTGCCGGGCGGGAACTGGCACTTCCTGCTCTGCTCGTCCAGCTCAGACTTGTCCACCGGAGCCAAACCGGCCAGGCTAGCTCCCAGGAGAGAAACTTCCCCCAGGCCCTGGGCTGGTGGAGTCGGGCAGTCTGCAGACCTGCTCAGCATCCTTCTCACCAACTGCTCCCTTTAGGGAGAGGAACATGTAGAGTGCATAGACTCAGGGAGGTGAACTCCAACCAGAAGCCCACCTGGATTGTCCTCTGCATGCCATTAACTCATGACGGCTCCCTATGCTGTGGGCACCACCGTCCCCTTGGAGCAGCTGTTAAGTACTGAAGGGGCCTTCCAAAGCCACACTGGACAAGGAGGCACTTCCCTCCTTGCAAAGCCCTTGAAGAACATGTAGACCACAGTGTGGTTGCTTTCAAATAAATATTAAACAGTGTTTACACAATGTACCTAGTTAGCATTATTTTCCTATTACCAAACACAAAACTTTCCACAAATAATAAACTGTTTCACTGTCAACTTTGATCAAATCCCAAATGTCCTAATTTTAATGCTTTTTTTCTGCTTTACTCTACCACGTACTAGCTATGGAACATTGAACAAGTGACCATGACTTCCTGAGCCTAAGCTTCCTTAACTATCTAGCAAATGGGAACAATTGTCCTTGTTCCCCTAGAGCATCATTGTGCAGAATAAATGAGCTAAAGTTCCCTAACTCGCATGGGGCCTCACACATAATTAGCATTTAATAAATGTCGGTTATTTTTGCTGTTGTTGATATGAAACTTATTAAAATATTGACCCATGTGGCCCAGTTCCAGAATGGTATGTCCGACAATCAAAAGTAATTTCACAATAACTCAAAGTTCTTGCTGTTTTCCAGCATCATGAAGGGGAGGCTCTAATTTCCTCACATGCAGAGCAGTTTCCTGTCCATGCAACACCTTATGTTCTAAGCTGTTTTTCCTGCCATCCCTCACGTTGCTCACTGCTTCTACTTGCCATTTGTTGGTGTGGAATCAGGGATTTTAAACAGACTTTGGCATCAAAGAATACAAAGTATGATTAGAAAAGGCTCTTTGAAGGAGAGGGTATTTTTGGATTATGGCCTGGGGTCTTTTCCACCAGAACCTTCCTCCATTGGCTCAGCTCATTCCTCTGCCTGCAGGGCAATAGCTGTGTTGGGTGATTTTTCCTCTCGGACCCTTTCTTTAGGCCACCCCACTGATCACAAAGCAGGCTTTCAGAGAAAGGAGAAAAATTCAAAGACTGAGAGAATCTACTAACTGAGTAATCAACTCCCAAATCCTCAAGTGTTGACAGTTTTCTTTTTAATGTCCTGGCTTTAAAGCCAGGAATGTCCTGGGGCCACCCCGAGCCTGCAACCTGACTTCCAAGAGGATGGATGGGGCAGGACAGGACAAGTGAGGTTTGGGGGACATTTGACCCAGGACCTCTTTTGACCCATGGGTTGGTAAGAAGGTAAGAGAGGCAAGGTCCTGCAAGGAACAGCTGAAATACTCAGCAAATATTTGTTGAATCCATGCTGAGTGAACCCACTGCGTGCAATAAATCACCAAAACCCCATCAGTTCTACCTCCTGTCTCTCTCAAATCCACTGGCTGCTCCACATCCTCATTGCTTCGACCTCCACTTAGATCACCAGGGTTCTGCGTTGGAATTGATACGAAACCCTCCTGACTGGTCTCCTCGCAGTGGCTTCTGTGGCCTTTGGTGGTCTTGTTGAGGTTTCTCTCTCCAGCCTCGCTGTTGGTCTCCCATCTCTGCTCCAGGGCACGCTGCCCACGCTGTTCCCTCTGCTTCAATACTCTCCCTGCCTCACCCGCTACTCATCCTTCACATCTCTGCTGAGGCATCGCTTTCGACAAGAATGTGTATCGAAACTGGTCTGGAAACCCTCCCAGTGTCTAAGCAGCATGATGGCAGGCAGGGCTTCCACCCTGGTCATCGTGGCACGGTGTGCCTAGCACTGTGCCAGACCCATCACAGCTGTTCACCATGTGTTTTCTCATTTTTATCTGTGTAACTATCCTAGAATGCAAGTGTGACCGTGTCCACTTGACAAATGAAGAAACTGAAATTTGTTTTACTTTTTGATTATTTATTTCTTTATTTTATTTTTATTTTTTGAGACAGTCTCACTCTGTTGCTCTGAGTAGAGTGCCGTGACTTCAGCCTAGCTCACAGCAACCTCAAACTCCTGGGCTCAAGCAATCCTCCTGCCTCAGCCTCCCGTAGCTGGGACTACAGGTACACACCACCACACCCAGCTAATTGTTCTATTTTTAGTAGAGACGGGGTCTCACTCTTGCTCAGGCTGGGAAACTGAAATTTAGAGATGTGAAACAACTAGCCCAAGGTTATCCAGGGGCAGGGTCCACATTTTAATCCAAGCCTCTGGGGCTGCTGAAACTGGTGCCTTTAACTTCTATTATACAAAGTGCTGCCCCAGGAATACTGAACTTACCCCATAATTAAACAAACCAGGGATCAAATAGCTAATGAGGGTCTGCCTCACTAATGAAGGAGATCAAAAGGTTCTGGCTCCCCTGAAATTCAGATTCGAGCAAATGTCTGACCACTGCCAGGATGTGTAGGCCTCTCAAGAGTGGTTGCTGTTTGAGCCATATTGGATTAGTCTTTTTTACTTCCATAAGTACCAAAGACACTTTTAAGGCTGTGTTCTAAAAAATATTTTTATAATGATTTAAAAAAAAAGTTTGGATGCTGAGGCACATTTTGGCTTTTTAATTTACAAGTTATCAGTCAGAAAGTTTTAGGAGAGAATGGGGTCTGGGGGACTGTCGTCCAAATGCAGGCATGCAGGGAGTGGCCTTAGAGGAGATGCCACCCTGAGACTAGGAGGCAGAGCTTGGGAAGGTGATGAAGAGAGGCCCTCCAGGTCGCGTGTAAAGAGCATGAGAACGCCAACACCCCACCTTCCCAGGGGCCCCCCGAGCGCCTGCCATCAGAGGAGGGAGACTAAACTTGATGCCAAAGGAGCAGGACTCTCTGGGACTGGAGGCGGTGAGCAACGTAGCAGAGGGGGCTTGAATTTGGGGTGTTTTAACCAGCCTGGCTAGGACATGGGAAAGAGTATAAGGCAAACCCTTTCTAGTGTCCCACTCGGGTGTTCCTGAGAGGACTTCTGATTAAATGTCTGAGTAAGAGCTGAGAAGGACGTGAGGACATCGGCTGATCCGGCCGCCTGCCCTGGAAGAGAATGAGCGTCCACGTCATGTAGCCACAGGGTTTGCTTAGGAACAAGCAGGAAGGGCTCTTCCATCCTCCTCACTTCTCGCCACTTGGGTTGCCGGTCTGCGACCTCTCCCTGTGCTCCTTGTCGCCGTGTCTCAAAAAATTGAGGAAATCAAGGGTTTTCGTCTCACAGCCGGGCAAAAGGACACCAAATCTGTCAAGACCAAGAAAAATAAGGATAATGTGAAATTTAAAGTTCAATGCAGCAAATACCTTCATCATCATAGACCAAGAGAAGGCAGAGAAAATCAAGCAGTCCCTGCCCCTTGGTAGTGACTAAGTATGAGTAGAAGCAGACAATTCAGACTCTAAGTACAGGCCGGGCGCAGTAGGTCACACGTGTAATCCTAGCACATTGGGAGCCCAGCATGGGAGGATCACTTGAGCCCAGGAGTTTGAGACTAGCCTGGCCATCAGAGCAAGACCCCATCTCTACAAAAAAGAAAAAATTAGCTGGGCGTGGTGTGCGTGCCTATAGCCCCAGGTACTTAGGAAGCTGAGGCAGGAAGATTGCTTGAGCCCAGGAATTTGAGGTGCTGTGAGCTAGGCTGACACCACGACACTCTAGCCTAGGCAACAGAGTGAGACTGTCTCAAAAAAAAAAAAAAAAAAAAAAAAAAAAAAGATTAGAAACTTACAGAAAGTAGCAGGACTTATTGAACAAATGGTGTGAGAAAAGAACATTTTTCTTAATCTAGCCATCATGAGTCCTTTCCGAGACAAGGCAAGGTATAAAATAATGAAATAAATTAAAAATTATTATTGAAGTTAAGAGGGAAAGGTAGTGAGGGTGTTTATAAAAATTCCTTGAATATAGAAATATAGAACTAAAATCCACCAGGTCATTGGTAGCACCCATTGGGTCAGCTAAAGAAAATATCATGTGGGAAGGAGAAACATTCATTACAGAAAGGGCAACAGTGATATACAGAAATCAGTTTGTACTTTAAGAGTGAGCATTATATAAGAACGTTAAGGCCATGGCCCCATGTGGAAATCATTGCTCCTGTTTATGGAAGCAATATGTTTAAACTTGACTGTCAGAAAACTGCGTGAATCAACCAGTGGCTGAGAGAAACAATTGAAATGCATCCAACTTCCTACCCGTAAAAGGTAATAATGTTTCACAATTATGTATGATAATAACGTTTGATGGTATGAGAACACTAGGAGGCTGAAAAAATCAGTGTAAAAGGGAAGTGACTTTTTGAAACAACTACACATGTGTACACATACTCACATGTACACATACACACACACAATGCCTTTGTGTTGCTCAATGATTTAATTAGGAAGTCACTCCATGGAAAAAGTGATAGAATTGAAAATCCATCTGTTTCCAAAGCAAATCAACAGTGACCCTGGTGGAAGCTTTGGAGAGAAAGAAACTATAAGTATACCAAGGAATAAAATTGTCTAGAACTGGCCAAGAAAAAAACACCAGCTCAACTTCTCTTAAGAAGAGGGAATAAAAAGTTATACTATTCAGGTTTCACTAGTATATATATATGTACATATATATAGAATAAATTAAGAAAGTACAAGTCCTATGCTAGCAAAATTTCAAAGGGGCTTTTTAAACTAATACAAAAGGAAATACTCTACCAGTCTATTGTGTATCCTTGAACTTGCCAAGGGCTTTCTGAGATACAAAGGAACTAGAAGACATCATCACTTCCCTGTAATTTAAATCTAGCTGGGTAGACAAAACAAATTGAGAGATACACTTTAGGAGATGAACGGTCCAAAGCAATGGGTAAGGGAAGAAGGGCTGTGTGGTTTAGATGCCGGGGGAGTCAGAGAGCACATGCTACGGACTAGCCAGAGGAAAAGCCACAAAGTAAGTGAATCTAAAGAAATCACTTGGAGTTGAAATACCCCAGTTCTGGCCAGGATGCCAAACAAATCATCATCACAAGGATACTTGCTAGTATCTCCAAGGCTTATTACACTCTAGGGCTTTCTATATGCAAAGTGCCTTAGGTGTGTTATTTCATTTAATTCTTACACCACCACTGACAGGCAGGGCCTACTACCATCCCTGTTTTTCAGATGAGGACGCTGAGGCACAGAGATGATAAGCATGTTGCCCGAAGTGACAGTACTAGTAAGAGGTCTGCAATATTAACCACTACAGTCTACTATGCTTAATAACTTGGAAACTTCTGGTCAAAGGCAAAAACTATCACAAGTCTCAGCATTAACCTGTATATTTCTGCTAAAGTAACAACTGCTTTAAAACACAGAAATCTGGCTTGGAAATTTCATAGATACTAGTGTGTTACATAACATAACTATTGTATAAAGGATTTTCAATGAACTACTACCACTCAGGATGCTTGCCAATTAAATGTTGAAGTCTTTTTAGCATTCCATCCAGCTTATAATGATGATTATAATGAGCAGAGTTTTGGCAAAATGTCATTCTTTTCTAAATTGGAATGTGTGATTCTGCTTACATTTGTCGGTAGAGGTTAGGTTTAGTGCATACAGCCTGATTTCTTGAACTGGACTTCATCTTCGGCCCTATTTAGCTTGTAAGAAGCTCTGTTAAGATTGACAGGAGTTAGAAGTCGTTTACCTAATGACATTTTTGGGTTTTTTTTTTTGTTTTTTTTTTTCTTACCACTATTGCACATCATTGGCACCTAATGACATTTTTAAACAAGCCAAGAAACGGCTAAATTTCACTGAGATTTCAATTAAGGTGACCCAGTGGTCCCTACTGGAGACTACTCCTTCTATTAAAATCCTGCCTGAAAGGGTATCAGGATTAAATGAAACTGAGATCCCACAACTCCCAGTTCTTTTTGTGGCATTAGGAGTGTGTTTGGTTGTTTTCTTATAACCACTCACACATACTGTTTGGGCCTATAATTATAGTCAACACATTACACAAAGCACTTGGATTTTTTTTTTTTGCATGTATTGTTGAAAAGTAACTATTATACAAAAGCACATGAATAACGAGACCTAAAATATATATGTCAGAGACTGGAGAGAGGGTATTTATCCTAGATAAATTCTCGCAGAGGTCCCCGAGGGGACAGAAGCAAGAGTGATTATTGCGGTGCTGTGGTGCTGAAGCTGGGAGCAGCGTGGGTGATACCACTGGGGGTGTGCGTGGAAAACGTGGGGGTGGCATAGGCTAGAATACTTTGCAGCACTTAGGAACAACCAACTGGATGTGCCCACAGCAACATGGATGGAGTGAAAAATGAGCAATCAGAATGAGTCTTGAACACAATATATTTACATAAAGTCAAAACGCAGGCATAAAAAGCAGCAAAACACATATATACAAGAATGCATGTAAATACAAGTATACACCATATATATATATCAGATGTACCAGAATGGTTGCCTGTGGAGGAGAATGGAGATAAAGGTGAATAAATGTAGAAAACCAGAGAGGGGCCCTCATGGACCAGTGAAGCCAATGTGCTGTGAACTGATGAACAGGACAGACTCAGCTCTCTGCACCTGAGTTCCAGAAGGCAGAGAAGAAATACATGCAACCCAAACAGGCTTTTATCTTGGGTGCTTAGCCCTGTGGCTCCTGAAAGAAGTGTGTAAGAGTGTGGTTAATGATTGCCAGGCAGATTTCTTAAGCACTTTGGATGTGCTTGGATGCTCCTCAGGCCAGAGGTTCCCCAGCCATGGCTGTGCATTACAGGCATCTGGGGAGACCAAAAAAATACCACTGCCAGGCCCCTCCCCAAGAGATTCTGTTTAAAACGTCTGTGGACCCAGGCATCAGTATGTTTCGGAGCCTCCCAGGTGATTCTAATGTGCATCTAGAGGCTGGGGCCTGGAAGGGTGGATGGTGAAGCCTGAACGATGACAGCACTTTCTACAGCTGGGACAAAAAGTCTCTCCCTGAAGGGGGGAGTTGGGTGGCACCTCACCTTGACTGCTACAGCCAAGTCAATTACATAGCAGCAAACATTAAGTCTACTACACGGCAGGGCTATTCGTAGTGGGCTATTCAGGCCTGGAGTTTGGAAGGGTACAGTACTGGGAAATACTAGCCTATGTAGCTCAGTGTGTTTCATTCTGTGTTCTGAGGACAGAGAACAACCTGCATCTGAATCATCTGAATGCAGCCCCCTCCCCTAACCTGACAAAGCAGAGATCAGGATTATTATCAGATCATCCTTAAGCTCCATAGCACTGAGACTCTCTGGATGAAGATGATATCAAAGCCACGGAAGAGCAGATGAGGTATCCCAGGGAAACTACATAGGATGAACAGAGAACCCTGGAGCACCACCATTTGGGAAGCAGATAGATGTTGCACAGGTGACAGGGTATGTGGGGGAACAGGAGTGCTTGCCAGTGGGGGCCATCAACAGTAGCAAGTGCAGGTGAGAGATCAAGTGAGGTGGGAACTCTGGAGTGTCCATGGGATTTGGCAACAAGGAGGTTATTGTTGGCTCTAGCCAGGACAGACAGGGCGGCTGTTAATTACATGGTACAACCTTGGTGATACTGATTCCTAGCTTCATGGCTAGGATCCCTCAGACAGAGGAAGCAACTAGAGCCAAGAAGGACCCCAGAGGACTGGATGGGGATTGTTTTAAGATGGGCCCTCTGCTCAGGGGAAAAAGAAAGGGACTGACTGAGCGAAGGCAATACAAAGTAAGATAGGAGAAAGTAAATGAGTGAGAAGTTAAAAGGAAAAGAAACAGTCTATCAGCAGTGACTAAAGACTAGCTAAAGGAGCTAAACCCAGAAGAATGTTTATTAAGCAATTACCCTTCAGGGTTTACAATAACCAAAACAAGGCTACCCAGTCGAGGCTGTCACTAGAATAGTCACTTTAGTAGCCAAGAAAGCAAATGTATTTGGAATCAACAAACTGTAGTTCCCAGCACCATAAAGCAGTATCTCCTTAGAAAGTCATTTCACTTTAAGCATTACGTAAAATGGAGACAATAATGCCTAACTTGCTGCTCATTCAGTCATTCAATGAGCATTTACTAAGCATTGCTATGCGCCAGACACTGTGCTAGACACAGCTATGCAACAGCGAGCAGCAGAGACCAGGCCCACACCCTCCTGAAGCTTGTCCTCTAGTGAGAAAGAGACACATGAAACAGATTATGACAACAATAATGATGTCGTGACATTTGTGGTAAGTGATATAAAAGAGAAGAAAGGCAAAGTATGTTAGATTCCAATAGTGCTTGGGAACAAGTAGGTGCTCAAGAAATGGTATCCACAGCCATCCTCACTACTGGGAAGATGTTCAATGGGACCATGATCAGCAAAATTGTGAAAAGAGGTACTTTATCTTTGATATCTGGCAGTTTCCCTCTCTGTTTTCCTCTTCTGGGGAACTATGGCATTTCATTTTTTTCTTATCAAAATTGATATTTAGTCAGCACCAGTAACTCTTGCAAGAAGAAGTGAGCAGATTGAGAAGAGGTGTTGCTTCTGGGCCTTCAGTCACTCCTTGTGACACAAGGAGACAGTGCCTTGTGTCACTCATGATGGAAACGCACTCCTGAACTTCTTACACATAGGAACAGAGATCCTTTTTAGCGTTTTCTCCTCATTGATTCATTTATTAGAAATAGCACAAAGGTGCTTCTTTTCTTGCGATGGTAATCAGTGTAGTATATTGGCACTTCTTTTTTAAAAAGTTTTTTTAGAGCCACATTGATGCAAAGCTGACTCATTTGGCAGGAAAATTTGCCAATATGAGTTGGGAGTGAGTAAGAGAGACATTTTACAACTTATCAGCCAGAAATCACTGCTAATAACACCCATTGCGCTAGTGCATTCCTATCAAGCATGGGGTTTGGTACTTTCTCCAACTCCATAACATATTAACTCCATTTTACACCTGAGGAAAGCGAAACTCAGAGAAGTTCAGGCAGCTCACACAAGGTCCCAGAAATGTGACTTGCCCCAGGCCTGTTTCCCAAAGCCCTGTCCACATCACCACGCTATCTCAGGAAGGGGAAGGAGGCAGAGGGGGCCAAGATGCCAGGCACCCCCGGTGAGGGGCCAGCTAAGGGGTCCCACTCAGCACAGTTGCACTTACTTGCAGTAGCCTCTGGTCTCTCACACTCTCGCCACGTGAAGTGCAGGACCGTGTGACAGTGTGACCAGGCTCTGAGGGAAAGGCGAAGACACCATGATGGCCAAAATGAGCCTGGGCCTGAGAAAACGCCGACCGAGGCTGGGCCCCGAAAGAGACCTGGGCAGGTCAGCACAGCTGCCGCAGTCTCGCCAGAAGTATGTGTGTGCAGGTGAGAGACAGAGTAGGAATGTGTGTGTATGTAAGAGAGAGACTATGTGTGCGTGTGAATGTACGGGTGTTACGTGAGCTGGTGTGTGCTTTTGCACATGGCTATATCTGGGTGCAAGTGTGTACAAGACGGCATGTGTGTGTGTATGCATGTCTGAGAGTGCGCGTGTGTGTGGGTGCACGTATGAAGAGTCCACCTGAAGAGGTTCAGAGTTAAAGGTGCTTTCGCTGCCCTGGGCTACTCTGATGCATATCTGTTTGTCACCGACTGCGACACTAGAACCGTTTATAACCTTCTTTAAGGGGGACTCTGAAGGAACACAGTCCCAGAGTGAGCCTGAGCCATTAATCCCTGGAGTGAAATTCCTCCACCCTGGCAGGTATCATTTAGAGCCTTTCTCAATTAGCAACCATAACACCCGAAGCTTTGAACAGTTGTTGTATGTTTATCTTTCTCTTCAAGTTCACTCTGTTGGCTCTCATAACCAGCCAAGTTCAGACAACCTCTGTCTGGCAGCCACGAAGACAACTCCACCAGCCCCCAACCCAAAGCAGTCATAACCAGAGTTTGGAGCTGATTTCCATGATCTCTGTGTGTGTTCTGTTTTTTTTTTTTTTTTTTAAATAAATTGTGCTTTATGATGTGCCTAATTCCATCAAGAAATTGCAGTGGCTTACAATATTAAAAATATACATCCAACATAAAACACAAACATTCAGATCAAAACTCAACTCACAAGAAGAGAAAGATGTTCCAATGTGTGTGTTCTGTTGCTTAATTTTCACTTATGGTAAAATAGAGCCATTAGAGGTGCATTATTGAGTAACGGTTAAGAATGTGTCTTGGCTGGGCACGGTGGCTCATGCCTGTAATCCCAGCACTTTTGGGGGCCGAGGCAGGAGGATTGTTTGAGGCCAGGAGTTTGAGACCAGCCTGGGCAACATAAGGAGACTTTATTCTACAATGAATAAATGAATGAATGAATACATAAATAAATAAATAAATAAAATGTGTCTTTAGGAGTTACAAGCTCCAGATTTTAATTATTTTTGCTCTCTCAATGTCTCAGTCTCCTCATCAATAAAAACAGGGATAATGATAGACCTACCTTGTAGGATTGAAGAATGGAATAAGATAATATATACAAAGTGCTTAACACAGTGCCTGGCACACACTGAGCAATCAATTTAGCCGTGTTGTTATTCTCACTGCCATGTTAGGATCTGAGTTACACCCACATTGCATCTCTTGTTGGTTGAGTAGATCCAGATCCAGATGGGGTCTCCCCCCTCTCTGGGCCAATGGGAAGCGAGGTGACGTTGGTGTATTACTGGAGTCCCATCATCCAATAGCCAAGAGCAGATGCTGTGGCTGGTCTTGTGCATGGCAGCCAGATGGTTCAGGATGCACAAAAGAGGACATGACTCAGGATTTCTTTAATTTTCTTTTTTTTAGTTTTGGCTTCATTTGCAAGCTCTGTTGGACATTTGCATGGGCTGGTTTGGCCTGTGGGCTCTGCAATCACTAGGAAGGGAGCTGAGCCGAGCCTGGGTGATGGCCCGTGTTCACTTGCAGGTCAGGCTGTGGCTACCTGGGGCGTGGCACTGGAAGATTTATGGACCTCCTTCCAAGGACCACTTGAGTTCCGCTGATCTCTGAGGAACAACAGATCTTAGGGGCAACCGATCTCACAGAACACTGGTAACCTATTTGATGGAGCCAGCCTATAGTATAAACACTGCCATGTGGGTTCTTTACTCAATCCCACATACCTAGACACACAGTCACCACATGCATTCATCCCTCCTGTCTCCAGGGGGTGGGTGAGAGGTGAGCTATGACCTCCTCAAATACTGTTAAGTGCTTAGAAGAGTCTCACCGAGCCCTCCCACTTATTCAAGAACCCCCTACCTCCAAGCTTCTGCTTGGCATTGCCTCAGTTTCCCTGGTTTCTGAGGCAAGTACCATCTATACAGGCCTGCATGGGGAGTTACCCCAGGAGCTAGCAGTCTAATCCTGCCCTTATTGTTATCCATGTGGTTGTCTGTGTCCCATTCTCTTCCTCTAGCCAGCAAGATGGGCTCACGGGCTGGAGCTGCTCACCACTTCTCTCTGCATCCCCTCCCCACCTCCCACCCCAGAGCTCCTTGGTGCCTGGCACTTAGTAGGTGCTCTATTAATAGATATTGAATCAGGGTGTGAGTATGAAAGCAAGTGAGCAAAGGAATGAAGTATTTCTATGAATGAGAAAAAATTACAGCAGAAATAAACCCTACAGACCTTCTGGTTCAGCAACCACACATTACAGTCACCAACACAGAGGCTGCCACTTCCCTAAGAGATGAAGAGTCTCAGTGGCAGGACCAGAGTCCAGGTGTCCCTCTCTTGCTGTGACCCTATGTTGCTGCTTGTTTCCTCTCTCGGTCTTCATCTATCATTCTTCCCAGAGACAGACTCCAGAAAATGCCTGGGTCGCTGTCGGCCCCACTTCTCATTGAAATCCCTTATTCATTAACTAGGGCATAACCGCCTGGCCTCTTTACAAAACCAAATCAATGAATATTGATTGAGGGCCCACCATGTAGACAGCCAGGTGAGAATGAGGGAAGGCAGGAAACAAGAGAGGAGAGAAACCATGTGATTATCCGCCTTATTAATGGTCAATCTGACACCCCAGTCACATCCCCAACACAGACCTGAGACGGCAGCAGGAAGGCCTTTGGGCTTTCAGCACGAAGGATAAGGAGAGCGGGGTCTCTACTGGGAGAAAGTCCCCTTTTCTCCCTCCAGGTGAAGGGGAGACGAAAAGGAAAATGTTATGTAAATAGTAAGTCCACAACTACACTCTGATCATGTACAAAAATTCCAAGAATGATTAAGCCCGACTGTGGCTCCAGGATAAACAGAAATTGAACATTGCATTTGCCCCGCACACTTGCACATGCTCTCTTTCTCTCTCTGTGTCACACTGACACACAGACACAGACACACACAATATGTTGGTGCAATTGTTGTCACTGGTCCACAAGGAAGGCAGTTCAGCTGAAGGAGAGGTAATTCTGGAAACAGTCAAAAGACTCGCTCACGGTCCCTGCTCAACCACTCACGCACTAATTCTGGGCATATCAGTTAATTGTTCCATGCTAGTATTTGTCCATTTTTAGAAAGGGAATACAAACATCATTATTTATCTGCTTTACAGGGATGCTGTGACTACAATTGTGCTTCATAGATATAAGTACTCCTTAGAAGCTGAACTACTGCATGCTTTATGCAGTCTAATTAGTCTTCAAAAGTCAACTACATATTTCAATACACCACTTTCAATAATGGATAGAACAACTAGAGGGATTAACAAGGAAATAGGAGACCTGAACAACACTATAAAACAACTAGATCTAACAGACATCTACAGAACATTCCATCCAACAACAGAATACACATTCTTCTCAAGTGCAAATGGAACATTCTCCAGTATAAACCATACACTAGGCCACAAAACAAACCAATAAATTTAAAAGGATAGAAATAATGCAAAGTGTGTTCTCTGACCAGAGTGGAATGAAATCAATAGTAGGAATAAATTTGGAAAACTCACAAATACACGGAAATTAAACAACACACTCTAAAATAATCAAAATAACTAATGGGTCAAACAAGAAATGAAAGTGGAAATCAGAAAACACATTGATACGAATGAAAATGAAGATGCAACATATGAAAACTTATGGGATACAGCTAAAGCAGTGTCTAAAGGGAAATTTATAGCTATGAATGATTATATTAAGAAAGGTTAGCTGGGTGTGCTACAGGCATGCACCTCTAGTCCCAGCTACTAGAGAGGCCAAGGCAGGAGGATCACTTGAGCCCCGGGGTTCCAGGTTGCAGTGAGCTATGATGACACCACTGCTCCCCAGCCTGGGTGAGAAAGAAAGAAAGAAGAAAGAAAGAAAGAAAGAAAGAAAGGAAGGAAGGAAGGAAGGAAGGAAGGAAGGAAGGAAAGAAAGGAAGAAAGAAAAGAAAAGAAAGAAAAGAAAGAAAGAAAGAAAGAAAGAAAGAAAGAAAGAAAGAAAGAAAGAGAGAGAAAGAAAGAAGAGGGGAGGGGAGGGGAAGAAAGGAAGGAAGGAAGGAGGAAAAAAAAGGAAAGGAGAAATATCTCAAATCAATAACCTAAACTTCCACCTTGAGACACTGGAAAAAGACCAAACTAAACCTAAAGCAAAGAGAAAGAAGGAAATAATGGAGATTAGAGCAAAAATGAGTGAAACAGAGACTAGAAAAACATTAGAGAAAAAAAATTAGTGAAACTAAAAGCTGGTTCTTTGAAAAGATCAACAAAATTGACAAACATTTAGCTAGATTGACCAAGAGTTACCCATAAACAGATTGCACTGTGGTTAGGGACCTCAGACAACATACTCAGCTTTATCATGGCCAAGGACGCTGAGGCTTTGAGAGCTGGTGGTGTGGCCAGGGCAGTGGTAAGACTGGAAACCAAGTGTCCTGACCCCACCAGGGCTTCTGACACTCTACTTCCTCTTTTAATGTCTAATACCAAATTGAATGCTTGAATGTCCACTCATATATGAAGTGCAATAGGAAACCCACTGAAGAGAATTTTACCATGATGTAAAATAATACATATTTGAATAAACCCAATCATTGTCTCCTACTTTGTCTTCTGCATAAATCAAAAAGTGTCCTATTTTGATTTGCTTGAAGTAAGGATTACTCTTCCAAGCATTGTTCCTATTTTCTCTGGTTGCTTAAGAACAACCCAGGGCCATAATCGATGTGGCAAGAGAAAATTTAAATGATGCATCTATTAACAACTATTCTCCCGCAGGGTCCTCGTGACTCTTCCAGGATTATAATCCTGAACAGGAAAACGTTGAGCAGTGGAAGAGCCCAGACATGCACTGTATTTGAGAATCAGGTTGAGTTTAGGGAATGAGAATCTCTAGAATATTCCCTGGCTGCCTCATAGTATTACAGAAACACTGCACAGGGAGTGTGCAGCAGAAGACAGGGAGGGTTGACCTCACTCATCGTGATGTCACAGAGAATGCATCATGCTCTTTGGAGAAAGGTGAGCCTGGTATTACTTACAAGAACAAAATCAAAATCCCAGAACGGTGTTCTGATAGAGGATCCTAAGACGAGCAAGCAGTTTACACAGCCCCCACTGTAGGGGCATGACCACTCTCAAACATCTAGATTTTGCCCCCGTTAAGTAATATTTTCTCACAGGGTTCCAGCATCAGACATTTCTTCATAATACCAGTTGAGCTGATTCTTCCTGATATGAATTTTATTCAGCTAGTGAGAGACCTAGAACCTGAAGGCAGGGAGGATTTTTAGTTGTATTTAAATGAGCATGGGTCAAAGGAAGGAGTCTTGGAGTCATAATCACAACAGGTAATATTTATCAAGCACGTGCTAGAGCCAACTAGTGTTTGAAGTATTTTATGTGGATGAACTCATTCTACCTATGTCACAGAACATTATTACTGACTCCACTTTACAGATTAAAACACTGAGGCAGAGAAATTTAGTATTCTGCCCAAGATCATAAGCGGCTGAGCTGAGCACCATTAAGTCTGGGTTCTTAACCATGCCACATAAATAACTCCCCGAGGGACCCAGATTTACAATCTGGTTCTACCAAGTACCGTTGTTTATTACTTTATGATTATTTTTAGCCTCTCTCTTTCAAATTCCTACTTATTTCCTCCATCTGCTATCCTCTTCAGGAATTTGAATTCTAAAGAAGCTAGGAATCATAATATGATAGAAAGTTAAACCTGGGAGGGAACTTGGAAATCATATCAGCTGAGCCTCTATTTTATAGACAAGGAGACTGAAGTCTAGATTGTTCACATAGTTGCTGGATGGTTGTTAGTGACAGAAGAACTATTTACGAAGGTACAATCAATCAAATAGTTCTAGTGTCAGTCACTGGAGACTATCAAACATCAAATCTATTTTATAGATCCTTCTAAGATAAATTCTAGATCTTTCCATAGAGGAGAGAGCCTAGCCCCAAGTGTTCTGAACCCTGGCTGCCTTTTAGAATCACCTGAAGAACTTTTTAAAAAACACTTCTATCTGGGCCCGTGGGAATCAGAATCTCTGGGGCAGAGTCGGGGCAACTGCATATTTTTTTGATCACCCCCAGGTGAATCTGATACATAGTGAAGGCCAAAAACCACTTGCTCAGCCAATATTTTATATACTCTTGCTGCTTGGCCAAACCAACACTTTATCTAGTCAAGGAATCCACTGATTCTTCTGGAATAGTTTTTCATTCCATAGGTGGTCCTTCCTAAACAGGGTCTGGGCATCTTAGAAAAGCAGAGTTAATGTGACTGTTGGCGTCTTGAACTCTTTTGTGAATAAAGAACCAGCTTCCTAGCATGCAACCACTTCCCAGTATCCCATAAGCAAGATGTTACGTTCAGGAAGATGAGGGTAGTAGAGGAAACATAAGATTTTGGAAATAAATTGGCATGTGTCTGTGTAATCCGGTAAGGCACTGCAGACCCACCTGATATCCATACAGAACTCAGCCTCAACCTTCCCTCCCTCAACGCGCAAAATCATTTGGCTCCCAGGCCAACCATGTGATCCCCAAGCAAAAATCAAGCTAAAATTGAAAGATATTTAGTAGTTACAAAAAAGTGAAGTGTGGGCAGTCTCCCAACAGACATAATCAGCCCACTTGCACAGAGGGCAAGTACTAATGTATCAAGGCAGAGGAATGAAGTGGGGAGGAAACAGAATGCTTGGTCCCCAACACCCTGTGCACTCAACAAACAGCCATTTGAGTCACTTTGGTTCTCTCTTTTTATTCTCCAGAATGATAAAGACCTAAAGATTGTCCCTGTAGTGTCTTCATGGCTAGAATTGTAGAAAACTGCATTTTGTCAGTTTGAGTAAGTCAATTGGAGTGAGTCAATTTTTAAAAAAAAATCCTTGGGATCAAGTGGAGCTGGAGGAAAGTCAGGGCAGGGGTGAAAGGGTCCATTCGAGATGTCTGCCTTCGGTGACAGGGGAGGGAAAGCAGAACACACAGGCCAGGTAAGGAGGATGCAAGGGAACAAGTGGAATCCAACACACCTCCTGAGGCAGAATTCCTGAAGCCTTGTGAGTTCATGAAAGCTCTTTGATAAGCAGCAATGAACAGGGACTGATGCAGGAGCACTTACGAATGGAAAAAATAACTGAAATGTTTCCTATGCTTCTAAATGAAAAACAAAGTGTGTACTAAGAACGTCGAGTGTTTCAGTGAGTTGTACCCAGGATCAGCTTGATATTGATGAGAGAGAATGTCAGTGAAATGGTCACAACCACAGGTTGTTGATCTTGCCGTGGATTCTGAAACCTGTGACTTTTTATGAATTGTTACTACAGCCCCTGGGCCTCTTTTTTTTGCATATTTCATAGCATACAGGAAGATGGAACTGCAACACCCCCACTTCCTTCCCTCCCTTCCACCTCTTGTCTTCCCTTCTAAGTTTTGGTCCTTCTGGTAATGACAAAGGGAGCACGGAGAGGGAGGGCTTCCCACCCCGAGACCCTTTTGTGCCCAGCATGGGGTGGAGTCGGGAAGCAGCAGGCTCCCCCGTCAGAGGCAGAGCGTCTCAAACAGGAGCCTCTGCTGTTTTCCAAGGCGGAAAACCCTCCTGATGAGCCAGATTGTAAGCAGAGATAGGGAAACCACTAGCCAAGGTTTCTTAACCTCTCTTTATTTTTGATTTGCATATTCACTGACAAAGATCCTCATTGTTAAGAAGTGGTCTGAAACCTTTTTATATGCATTTAAGCAAAGTGATGTTGCTTTCCCTAATCCCTCAGAGCAGGGAGGAGAGCCAACGTTTATTAAATTCTCCTCTACAAACACCAGCATTTTAAACCTTGTCATTTTTTTTGACCCCATGAGGTTGCCATTATTTGTCCCCTTTTATACAGATAGGGAAACTGAGGCTTAGAGAGGGGAAGTAACTTTTCCAAGGTCACACAGTAAACCAACGGTGGAGCCAGGATTTAAGCCTAAGTGCCTCGGGCTCTGGAATCCTCACTCCTTCTCTACTATTTTTTCCTTTTAGCCCCTCATTTTCTTAATTCTCTGCCTCCTTTCCTATGGGGTAGTTTTACCAAGGACAGCATCTCCGGCACACACTCTCCTAATTCCCAGTGACAGGGCAGTTGCCCCTGACTGAACCCCTGGGGAGGGGGGGACTTACTAAGAGCTTGGGAGTTTCTGATCAATTGCGTTCTGGGAATATTTTATGACTCGAATAAAGGGTCCCCATCTCCTGATAATTTCAATCCCGCATCTCTCCTCTACCTGTTCTGTGCTCCTTCTTGAGAATATGATGGCATTTTGGTCCCCTGTTAGGTCATAAGGGCGCTGGGATAAGAGACAGCCGAGTTGAAATGCACCACGTGGTGTCGCATCAGTGACTTCAGTTTTCACCATTGTACAATGAGGATAAGCATGGATTGATGGGTTGTCATGAACAGTACAGGAAATAACGCAAGAGCTTAGTGTGGTGACTGGCTTATAGAGGTGTCTCAGTAAGGTTTCTCCTGCTCCTCCTCCCCGTGAAATTGGAGACCAAGCAGGGTGCAGAACTGTATGTCTGCCCAGGGGACACAGTCTGGCCCTGCAGCTCTCAGCCATCGGAGGCTATGAGGGGCCGAGGAGGAAGCTGGTGGGGTCAGCAGTGAGAGGTGGAAGGCAAGTCCTCCTGTCTTTGCCCTTTTCTCCAGTCGTCCAGACCTGGGATGACCATCTCAGAGACCTCACGGATAATGTGACGAAGGATTGGGGGTGGACATTAGAGGATTGTGGGGAGCAGAGCTGAGAGGGCCACCAAGATCGGATCTTGTATAAAATATAATTGTGGGAGCAGCATGGAAAGAATGTGGAGTTTGCCCCCCCCCCATACCAGCTGTTTATTTTGGGGCATGTTATGTCACCTCTCTGAGCCTCAGCCTCTCCATCCTAATGTTTATTGAGCAGCTACCATATGCCAGGCACCTTTTTGCTCAATTTTCATACATATTTCCTCTATATGAGGGCTTACATCACAAGCACTCTGAAAAATGTTATTATATCCTAGTCTATTTTATGCCACTGCTTAGCATTTACTTGTTTAACAAATATCTACTGAGTCATAGACTCGTTGCCCTCATATTGCTTATATTCTGGAGATAATTTGAGGTATGAGTGGGTGGTCATGCTTAGTACATATTGTGTCTTCAAAAAATGTCAGTTTCCTTGGTGGACCCTCTCTCCTCTCCACCTCTCCTTGCTCCCTCCTCCCACTCTCCTCCCTCCTCTTCCTAAAAAAAAAAAAAAATCAGTTCCCTCCTCCTTCAGCTTAATTCACTTTATTGTGGGCCATAGAGTTCAACTATTAAGCTGAATTACATAAAATTGACATTTTAAAAATCAAAAATGTTTAAATATTTGCAGAAATAGTAAAGCCCATTCTAAAATTCATATGGAATCTCAAGGGATCCCAAATAGCCAAGACAATCTTGAAAAAGAAAAACAAAGCTGGAAGACTCACATTTACTAATTTCGAAACTTACTACAAAGTTACAGTAATCAAAACATTGCGGTACACTGTTGGTGGGAATGTAAATTAGTGCAAACACTATGGAGAACAGTAGGGAGGTTCTTCAAAAAACTAAACACATAACTACCATATGACCCAGCAATCCCACTGCTGGGTATATATCCAAAAGAAGGAAATTAGTATATCAAAAAGATATCTGCACTCCCACGTTTATTGCAGCACTACTCACTACAGCCAAGATTTGGAATCAACGTAAGTGTCCAACAACAAATGAATGGATAAAGAAATTGTGGTACGTATACACAATGGAATATTGTATCGTCACCAAAAAGAATGAAATCCTACCACTTGCAACAACATGGATAGAATTGGAGATTATGTTAAGTGAAATAAGCCAGGCACAGAAAGACAAATCTCATGTGTTCTCACTCATATGTGGGAGCTAAATATTAAAAACAACTGATCTCATGGAGACAGAGAGTAGAATGATGGTTACTAGAGGCTGGGAAGGATAGTGGGGAGGGAGGGATAAAGTGAAGATGGTCAATGGGTGCAAAAATATAGTTAGATAGAATGAATAGTATTTGATAGCACACCTGTAGTCCCAGCTACTCAGGAGGCTGAGGCAGAAAGATCGCTTGAGCCCAGGAGTTGGAGGTTGCTGTGAGCTAGGCTGATGCCACGGCACTCACTCTAGCCCGGGCAACAGAGCGATACTCTGTCTCAAAAAAAGAAAGAAATGATAGCACAAAGAAGTGACTATAATCAAAAATAGGGTATATTTAAAATAACTGGCTGAGCACGGTGGCTCACGCCTGTAATCCTAGCACTCTGGGAGGCCAAGGCGGGTGGATTGTTTGAGCCCAGGAGTTGGAGACCAGCCTGAGTAAGAGCAAGACCCCATCTCTACTAAAAATGGAAAGTTAATATTTAAAAAAAAAAGAATAAAATAATATAACTAAAAGAGTAGAATTGGAATATTCCTAACACAAAGAAATGATAAATACCTGAGGTGATGGATACTCCAATTACCCTGATTTGATTAACTCATATTGTATGCCTGTATTAAAACATCATATGTACCCTACAAATATATACAACTATTATGTACCCATAATAATTAAAAATAAAAAAATAAAAAAAAATGTGGTATTGGCATAAAGACAGACATACAGACCAATGGAACAGAATAGAGAGTCACATATATAGTCAAACAATTTTTCACAAGGGTGCCAAGACCATTCAAGGGGAAAGGACAGTCTTTTCAACAGATGGTGCAGGGAAAAGTGGATATCCCCAAGCAAAAAGATGACATTGGACTCTTACCTAATATGAAATAAGAAAATTAACTCAAAATGGATTAAAGACCTAAATGTAAGACCTAAAGTTATAAAACTCTTAAAAGAAAACATAGAGCAAAATCTTCATGACATTGGATTTGGCAGAGATTTCTTGGATATGACAGCAAAGGCACAGGCAACAAAATAAAAAATAGACAAATTGTACTTCATAAAAATTTTAAAATTTTGTGTATCAAAAGACACTATCAACAGAGTACAAAAGCAACCCACAGAATGGGATAAGATACTTGCAAACCATACATCTGATAAAGGATTGATACCCAGAATATGCAGAGAATTCTTAAAATTCAACAACAAAAACCTGATTCAAAAATAGTCAAAGGACTTCAATAGACATTCCTCCAAAGAAGATATACGAATGGCCAATAAGCAATTGAAAAGATGCTCAACATTACTAATCATTAGAGAAATGCAAATTAAAACTATGATGATATACCACCTCACACTCATTAGGATGGCTAGTATCAAGAAAACAGAAAATAACAAACATTGGTGAGAATATGGAGAAATTGGGACCCTTGTGTACTGTTGGGAGGAATGTAAAATGGCACAGCCACTGTGGAAAACAGTATGAAAGTTCCTCAAAAAA
The DNA here is from genome assembly GCA_028533085.1 of Varecia variegata. NCBI lineage: Eukaryota > Metazoa > Chordata > Mammalia > Primates > Lemuridae > Varecia > Varecia variegata. Next base: position 50,896,536 of record CM052438.1, on the reverse strand, counting down.
TTAAAAATAGAATTACCATATGATGCAGCAACTTCACTTCTGGGTGTACACCCAAAAGAATTGCAAGTAGAGTCTCAGTGAGATATTTGTACACCCATGTTCATAGCAGCATTATTCACAATAGCTGAAATGTAGAAGCAACCCACGTGTCCACCAACAGATGAATAGATAAGCAAAATGTGGTATATACTCACTCACCATGGCATATTATTCAACTTTAAAAAGGAAGAAGGTCTGACATGTACTACAATATGGATGAACCTTGAGGACATTATGCTGAGTGAAATCAGCCAGTCACAAAAAGACAAATATTGTATGATTCCACTTATATGAGGTAATTAGAGTAATCAAAATCATAAAGACAGAAAGTAGAATGGTGGTTGCCAAGGGCTGAGGGAAGGGGGAACGGGAAGTTATGATTTAATGCTGTGGTCCCCAAAGCCTGGGCTGAGGACTGTACTGGTGCATGGCCTGTTAGCAACTGGACCACACAGCAGGAGGTGAGCAGCTGCCGAGCACGTGAAGCTTCATCTGTATTTACAGCCACTCCCCATTGCTGACATCACCGCCGGAGCTCCGCCTCCTGTCGGATCAGTGGCAGCATTAGGTGCAGGAAAATAAGCTCAGAGCTCCCACTGATTCTGCATTATGGTGAGCTGCATAATTATTTCACTATATATTGCAATGTAATAATAATAGAAATAAAGTGCACAATAAACATAATGAGCTTGAATCATCCTGAAACCATCCCCCGCATCCATGGAAAAATTGTGTTCCATGAAACCGGTCCCTGGTGCAAAAAAGGTTGAGGAA
>CM052438.1:50870263-50895223 GCA_028533085.1 Varecia variegata | reverse complement strand
GCATTTATGAAATTAAATTTTATTCTACTTTTAAACTTCATTGATAACTTGTCTAAGCATAGAATTCAGTATTTAAAGGCATTTTTCTAATATCTTCAAGCTAGTGGTGTTGCTAAAAAGTCTAATATATCCTGATTCTTGATCCTTTGGTGTGAGCAGTTTTTCTTTGCCTATTTGATTTTATTTTTGCTCTCTAGAAAGGTCAGTGCAGAAATTTAATGATAATCTCCTCAATTTACGGCTTTTAGAATTCACTGTGCTGAGCAGTAAGTAGATTCTGTCAATCAACAGACTTATAATACTTTAGTTCTTAAAAATCGTATTTTAAGTTTTTTCTAATAATTTTCTCCCCCACTACTTTTTCTACTCTTTCTAAAACATCTGTTAGCCACATATTATATTATACCTTCTTAATTGACCCTACAATTTTCTTATCTTTTTAATTGTCCATTTCACTGTTTTTTTGTTCTACTTTCTGGGAGATTTCCTAGATTCTATCTTTAAACATTCCATTAAAGGCTCTATTTCAGCTTTTATATTTTTAATGTTCATAAGCTCTATTTGATACTGTAATATTTGTTTTGTTGCTCTTAAATAGTATGTTATTCTTGTTTCATGGATATAATTTCTTCTTAATTATATAATTTTTATACCATTCCTGTACTGTCTGTTTTTCTCAAAGTAACCCTTTTAATGAGACTTTCATTCTGGTCTTTTTTCTTATTTATTTTATTTTTTTTATTTTTTGAGACAGAGTCAGAGTCTCACCTGTTGCCCTGGGCTAGAGTACCTTGGGGTCAGCCTACCTCACAGCAGCCTCAAACTCCTGGGCTCGAGCAATCCTTCTGCCTCAGCCTCCCGAATAGCAGGGAGTATAGGCACATCCCCCAACACCCAGCTAATTTTTTCTATTTTTATTAGATATGGGGTCTCGCTCTTGCTCAGGCTGGTCTTGAAGTCCTGAGCTCAAGTGATCCTCCTGCCTCAGCCTCCTGGAGTGCTAGGATTACAGGCACGAGCCACCATGCCTGGCCTATTCTTGTCTTTATACTTCATTTTTAAGGCTTTTCTCAAATGTTGGTGATCCCTGACCTCAAGTTTATACTTGAGTGTGGCATAAAAAGCTTACTAGAGGCTCTCTGTGAGGGCGGGAATGCTGGGCTTTGTTGAAAGGAGATGTGGTAGACAGCAGGCTTCTTCCTTCCTTTTTCCCCTTCCATCCTATCTCTCTCTCTCTCTTTCTTTCTGATTGGGGAACACCCATGTATCCATATCTGCAGATCTTTTCTCTAGGAGCTTATAATTTATTCAAGGAAAGATCCAGATCCCCTAATCTCCAGCCTTGGGGAGAGGCATGGGTGGAGGTGGTATGAACTTGGCCCCTGGGGGGAGGAAGCTAGGAGATGGTATCTCTCTGATTAGCATAGGACCTTCACTTACCCTCCTCCTTATAGGTCCAGTGCCTCACTCCTGATGGGTCCCCTGATGCACCCAAGTGGGAAGTCTTCCTGGTTCACTTTGACTAGAATACACTTCTGTCTCTTGTCAGCATGGAGGAGGGATGGTGTTTTGGACTGAATTGTATCTCTGCAAATTCCAACGTTGAAGTTCCTAAACCCCCAGTACCTCAGAATATGTATTTGGTGTATTTGTATTTGGAGACAGGGCCTTTAAAGAGGTGATTAAGGTAAAGTGAGGTCATAGGGGTGGACCCTAAGCCAATATAACTTATAAGAAGGAGATTGGGAGACAGACATATGTGCTCACAGCAAAAAGACCATGTGAGGACACAGCAAGATCACTGGTCACCTGCAAGCCAAGGAAGGAGGCCTCCGAAGAAACTAACCCTACTAGCAACCTGATCTTGGACTTCCAACCTCCAGAACTGTGAGAAAATAAATTTCTCTTGTTTAAATCACCCTGTCTGTGATACCTTGTTATGGCAGCACTAGAAAACTAGGCTAGATGGGACCTTGATCGTACTGAGTGGAGATGGAGATGTGGGGTGTAACAGCTCTGTCAAGCTTTTGAATCAATCTCTCTGGTATCAGCCTTATCACTCACTCCCACCTTCAATGATAATTGGGAACTTGATTTTCTAAGTCTTTCTGAGGTTCCACAGGCCAAACAGGCTTGATCCGCAGTGTCTACAGATGTTCAGATTCATCTTTCTCAACTCTGCTAAATCAATTCCTACTCTTTTAGTCACTTCCAATTTCCAAACGTTGTTGTCATCTTTTTTATTGAGACAGGGTCTCTCTCTATCACCCAGGCTGTAGTACAGGGGCACAATCAGAGCTTACTACAGCCTCAAACTCCTGGGCTCAAGTGATCTTTCTGCCTCAGCTGCCCAAGTAGTTAGGACAACAAGTCTACACCACCAGGACTGGCTAACTTTGAAAATTTTTTTTGGAGAAAGGGTCTCACTATGTTGTCCAGGCTGGTCTTGAACTCCTGGCCTCAAGTGAGCCTCCTGCCTCTGCCTCCCAAAGTTCTGGGATTACAGGTGTGAGTCACCATGCCTGGCCTGTTATCATCTTTAATCCTCTCACCTCCTCTCTTATTCTTCTATCAGTGAGGATTCAGGAAGGAGTAAAGTTGTGTTCAATGCTGTTTTAGCAGGACCATGTTTTCTGTTGAAGGGTTACCAACGGCCAGTTCTAGCAACAGAAACATTCGCTACCCTGAAGGAAATGTGCAAACCAGCCGGCTGAATAAGTTGCCCCAAACTGCAAGGGAACTGCCATTTAATGCTCAGTTGGTTACCTTATAAATCCCTACATTGATTTCAAATTCAAGCATCAAGGTACATTTTGTTCTTCCCAAGGTTCCTTCTTGGGGATAATAGCCAATTGATCAAGCTAATGTTTTTATAGTGCAGAACAACCTAGGAGATACTACTTGTCACGGCTTCACAGTAGCATCTGCGGCAGATCTGCTGGGGTGGCCCTGTATGTGATAATATGTAGCGGAAGAGTACTCAGCCAGCGGATTTATTCGACTAGACCTGCAGCCTTTTAAAACTGGATTCTTCTGCCCAGATGCCCCAGAATGGCATCTTTTCCCCCACGTCTCCCTATATAAAAGATTCATCATAATAAAATGACAATTTAGTTTCAAATACTAAACACTTTTTACTTTAAGAAATGGGGATTAGCCATCTTTTTATTTTTATTATTATTTTTTTTTTATTTTGTGTCCTGTACTTTACTGTGAGGGATTAGCCATCTTAATAGATGCTAAAGACTATTACTTAAATAATAGTTGAAATAATACTATTTTTTCCCTTATTTTAACTAAAACTTCCATCTCATAAGTGAAATAATTTAGTCTAAAAGCAGTATCATCTTGTCACTGGCTTGACTAACCACACCCATCACTCTGTGGTTATTTGCTGGGAAACTCCATGTCCAGCATAATTTAGGATGATGGCCTTCCATGGCTACAGAAGTGCTTCTTCATCCTGTCACTACTGTGTTTCTCAAACTCTAATATGCATCAGAACCACCTGGCTTGTCAGAAAAAGAGGTTGCTGCCCACCCTTTTGAGTTCCTGATCCAGTAGGTCTGGGTTTGGTTGGTGAATCTGCATTCCTACCAAGTTCCCAGGTGATCTGACGCCGGTCGTTCATCCAGAGACACATTCTGGAACCACTGCTGTACTGAAGTATTTATGGCTAAAGATGTTTGGAGGGAGAACAGCATAGTTTTATGATCAGTGTGGCAGAAACTTTCATATTTATTTACAACTCCTCTGCCAAAAAAGTCAAAACATTTGGATAATGAAAGTAATTTTATGGTTGACGATTTAAAACGGTCCATTTGAACCTTCTCCTTTACTAATCTATCTAGCAGTAGTTAGCCAGTCAGGATAATACCAAGTTATCTAACCAAAGTTGAGTTATTAGCTGTTAGAAAGGAAGAAAGGAGACTTTCGTAAAGCAACAAAAGGAATGGTTTGGCTATAAATATTGCTTTTGTTTACACAAACAAATTTGGGACAGTTTGGTAAAAGCTTTTGGATAGTTAGGGGAAATGGACTTCAGAGTAAAGATGGCAAATTGACCCACACATGTTCATCTTCATTCCTCCCTAAAAAGGACAGTGAAGGAACATAAAAGGACAAGTCCATAGGGACAAAGAGGATGGAGGAAGAGTCATCAGTGAAAGATATATTTGAACACATTTCTGAAAGATGGGGTGGAAGGAGAAATGAAAACTCGTTTGATAGCTACACTCTAATGTGGTCATGGAGGTCAGTACAGAAAGAATCCACTTGCCCCACAAAATCCCAAAGTGGCCTGGGCCTTGGAGATGCCAGAGATCACCAGAAAACAGTGCTGATGAGGGGCCCCAGGATCCCAGAATAAGGGAGAGGTGAGCAGCTAAAAGCAGGGGCCAGGTCAACGTTGGCATTTGGAGTTGTTGGACCCTCAGGTCCTCTGTTCCACTCCTTGCAGCCAGCAGGAGAAAGAGGAGAGAGGTTTGTGCACCAGGCACAAAGACGGGCGGGAGCAAGGCATGTGCAGGAAAGAAAAGAGTGTGAAAGATTGCATACTAAGCAGTGACTCGCCCAGACCCCTTCCCTTGAACTGTTTCCAGAACATTGGCAGCCAGGTGAATGCCCCCTCAGGCAAAAGATTGTAGGATATTTCTCATGAGAAACTGAAGAGCTCCAAAGAAAAGACGTCTAGTTTCTGACATTTGGGATACCTTCCCATGAAAAAGATGAGCTTTCATCTGATCACCGTACAGCAAGCTCACCAGTGAGCAAGCGTACTTTCTCCACCCTGTACAGAGTTTCTGGTGAGGTTTTATGACCTCATTCTTAATTATGAAAAGAGAGTAAAAGGTTTGCAGACAGTTGATGAAAGCCTCTAACATGACAGGGCTAGAACAAACACAGGGAGAGAAAGGACGCCAGAGGAAGCCAAGAAAATCTCATAGTAGGTAAATACCCTAAAAAGATAGAAAAAATTATCGCAACTATGACATAATCACAGAATTCTATTTAGAAGATAACAGAAAACATGAAAAGAGCTCTTAAAATAGATAACAACTTCAGTAAAAAGTAAAGTAAGGAAATACACTCCAAAATAGAAAAAAAGATGAAGAGATGTCCAACAATAAAGAACATTTTAAGATTAATCCAGGAATTTCAGAAAGAAACAATAGAATGAACAATAATTGAGGAGTTCCTATGTGTCTGGCACTATTCTAAGTGTCTCATGTGTATTAGTGAGGTAATTACTATTATTATCCCCATTTTATAGATGAGGAAACTGAAGCACTGTGAGATTAAGGAACTTGCCGAAGGTCATATAGAATCACCAGGGTTTGAACTCAGGCAATCTGGCTCCAGAGCTTTTATGTTTTTTAACTACTCTGCTAAGATGGCTCTCCCCCACAGGGGAGGAAATTATTAAAGAAATGTTTCAAGAAAATGTCCTCAACTGGACATAAGCTCCCAGATAGAAAAAGTCCATTGAGTGCCCAGCATAATGATTAAAAGAACACCTGAACTAAGGCACGTAATTATGATATTTCAGAATACTAGAGATAAAGAGATTATTTGATAAGTTTCCAGAAAGAAAAATTCCAGGCCACAAAGGAATGGAAATCAGATGGCATTTAAATTGTCAATAGTCATACTGGAAGCCAGAAGATAAAAGAGCAATTTCTATAAAATTATGAATGAAAAATTTCAACTTACAATTCTATACTTGGTCAAACTCATCAAAAGCAAAAGTTTAATAAAGACATGTCGAGTATATAAGAACTCAAACTTTTACCTTCTGTGCCCATTTCTGGGCTGTTACTAAAACATGTGCCATGGGAAATGAAGCAAGAAGGCATAAGACACAGAAATGGGGTTCTCACCCTACAAATGAACGCGTGTCCCAGGATGACAACCGGGCAGGAGGTCCGTGGAACAACTCATCTCCATTGGAACATGAGGACAGTGGGATTTTGGAGGAATGTTTCCAGGAGAAAAAAATGGAATTGACTGACCATTTGGAAAATACATTTGATAGTCATTTGATAGACCAGTTTAGAAAAATATCAGGATAGGTGTATAATAAACTAAGCAAATAGATAAAAGGTCTTATAAGAAAGAAAACAATAACAGTACACTAGTTGGCTCTGTTGTCACTGATATTTGCACAGTCACTACTTAAACCCTTAAACTGTGAAAGAGCTGTGTTGGAAGAATGGCTGGAAGGGAAACCTGGGTGGGGTGAACGAGCTAAATTCTAATCTGATGCAACAAGTGGTTAGAGCACATCTAAATTGATTAATCAAGGCAGAACAGTATAAATTATTTAGAAGTAGGGAAGTAAAGGACAGAAGAGACAGCTAAAAGTGGGATATAGCTGCCTCTAGAAAAGAGGTGGAGAAGGTAGATACTGAATTATCTTAAAATATATTAAAATAGGATCTGCCGTATCTTAAAATATTATGTTATCTTTAAAAAGTACATGTGTGTTTTAAAAAAGAATGAAATTTTGAAATTGATCTGCTGAGAGTGAAAGCATAGAACAACCAAACCTCATCTCATAATGTACTTTTCAGAAAATATGTGACCCATAAAGATTAAAATAATAGAAGTTGTATCAATTCTGGCAGCGTTAGTATTAACTTAAAATAAGGTGAGATTTCCAGGCCCTCCTTTATTTCCACAATCCATATGTATGGGCCACATCCCTGTCAGAACTTCCACAAATACTTTACTCTTTGGTAGCAGTGGTTATAAATTACACCTTTGCTAATTTGCGTTGTTCCCACCCAGAAGAAACAGAACCACAAAAAAGTCGGTTTCATCCTGCAGTGTTTCTGTAGCAACCATATTAAGCTGGAAGGCTAAAGCACCTTTGTAGTAGTTGCTTCTATCGAATTACAATGTAAATGTTGATGCCTGCCTGGAAACGTCAAATGACAACAGGTTTATGGAACGAATTCAGTGGCTGTTTCAGCTCTGGAATCCTAGGCTGCAGAGTTAAGATTCAAGAGGTGCGTCTGGGCCATCTTAGTGTCAACCCAATTTCTTCACTCCATCAAAACCACTCACTCCCCACCTGCCCAGCTCATCTGGGCATGCTAGGTGAGCTCAAGGGATGCTCACCTATTTGAAAATCTGTAATCTACCTGGTTATCTTTTACACACCAGGACACGAAAAGTGTTTGTTGTGGCTAAGAATGTCAGAAATTCAATTACGCAGCAGACCAGACAATCTTTGTGTTTCTTCTCCCCTCTCAGCACAAAGTAACTTTAGTCCGGTACTCTCGTGCCACTGTCAAACTTTAGTCCTCTTAATGAGGGCGTTAAATGCCTTCTGGTGTGCTGCGCATGTCATTCCGCTTGGCTTGGGATACCAGAGTTCTGCTCTCCTTCGTCCTTCCGTTCCACCCACAATCCCTAGTGTTTGCAGGTGTTGCATTCGCCGCCCCCATGCCACCACCGTCCCTCCCCCCTTCCTTCGCTTCCTCCAGTCCCCCCACCCAACCCCGGCCTCAGGGAAGGAGGAAAACGTAGCTTGAAGTCTACTCCAAGAACTGACCCTCAGCACCCACAGGCTGCCGCAGAGCTGCACGCATGCCGCCGCTCCACTCAGGTAAACTTCGGAGTGAGTTACCTGCACTTGGAGAAGGGCCTTACCTGAGCGCGTCTCTGCCAATGGCAGCTCACCTGAGGGAGCTCCGCAGCCAATCACCGCGCAGCTCGTCCCTCGGGCTTGTACCCTTTAGTGAAAGAATTCAGCTCCTGGCGAGAAAGTTACCTGTGGCCGCCCAAGTCCGCCACTTTCTGCTCTGTGTCTGCCCATTGCCACGATCCAGGAGGACTCCGCGCCGCCCGGCCGCCTCCGAGCTCGGGCCCCATGTGAGGGGCCCTCCCTTATCCCACCTTTCCGGCTAGGTGAGGGCGCGAGCGGGCGAGCGAGCGAGAGTGGTGAGGGGGGACGGAAAAGCAGAATTACCTGTAGCTCTTGTTCTGCCATCTCGGGCGCTCTCACACACCTTCACCTGCACAGACTTGAAAGTCCAGTTTCACCAGAGGCTGAGGCTCCAGGAAAAGGGGAGCGAGTTCATTGGATCAAACATGTCACAAGAGTCGGACAAGTAAGTGGATCACACGCGCCGGCTGCTGCTACTACCACTTTGGGCTGATGGCAACTGGTTTGTTATGTTTTTGTTTTTGTTTTTTTAAGTTGCTATTGTTGGTATTTTTTTCTTTCTTTTTTCTTTTTCTTTTTGGTGGATCCAGACTTTTCCGGATTATGTTTCTACCCTGATTAATGGGAGAAACCCTACAAGAATGTGAATGTTTAATATCCCCTCTGGGCCTTGATAGTAAAAGTAGGTTTTCCTCCTTCCTTCCTCCCTAGCGAATGGCCTCAGCCCCCGCTCCCCGGACGAATACTTGGATACTGACAGGCTTTGGGAGATGGGCGCGGGAGACCTGTTGTTCCCTCTCCTTTCGCTGCTCCCGGCGCTTCAGGTTTCTAGGGCCACTTGGAAGTCCAGCCGAGGTCCCTCGATTTGTCCGTAGGGCCTGCTGGAAAAGCGGGTCTTGGCCGCTTTTGTGTGAGCGCAACAAAGAGCTTTTATTCCCAAGCAGAAACGGCCATCTTCCCGCACCGGGCAGGAGGGCGCGCGTGTTGGCGCCCGCGGGTGCGCCCCCGACGGGAGGCGACGCGCGGTGGGGGCCGGGGTCTCGGGGGCCGCCGCGGTCGTGGGGGCCGCGGGCGCCGACTCCCCACTGCCCCCGCCGGCCCGCCTCATCCTCCCTGCCCCCAGGCCCGCCCCCGCATTGTTTGGCGACCTCACGCAGGTGCCCAGGGAAAGGGCCTTTCGAAAATGGGGGGAACTGATTTGAGGCCCCGAGTTAGCGCCGCGGCAGGGCGCAAAGGGGTGCCCGCGACCGAGCAATTCGCGCGCCCCGACGGCGTGTGCACGCCCCTTCGAGGGCTCCAACGCTGAGGGCCGCCACTTCGGACGTGGCAGGCGGGACCGTGCGGGTCTGGCCGAGTCTTCTCGAGGGGCTCTCGACGTAAAGGCGGGGGTGGGGGGTGGTGGGGGCCGCGGGAACTCTAGACTCCCCGGGGAGTGGCAGCCTGCGCGGCCAGAGTCGCAGGTCGCCGGCCAGGTCCAGTCGCCTGTCGCGGCCTCCCTGCGGGCCTGGCCCACGCCTTCAGGACGGCTTTGTGCGAGCCGGGGGAGGTGGGGCCGAGGGCGGGAGCGGGAGGGAGCCGGAGGTGGGTCCCGCGGCCTTTCCCGGGATTCGGTGGCGACACTCCCTTCCCTCGCCCCTCGGGCGCGTCCCGGGCTGGGAACTGGCTGCGTCTTACAGGAAGTACGTAGGGGGCCACCTTTTTGCTTTCCCTGGTAACTGTACCCTGGTGTTGTGGCCATCCCAAGGAGACCTTCCTGAAGGTGTCTCCGCCGGGGCCAGGAGGCTGAGGAAGTGGCCGGGACCAGCCCCAGGTTGATTGGGAAGGCCCTCCGGATCTGCTCAGGGGTGGAGGGGAAGGACCATACTCAATCAAAGTAAAGCCTCTGGTAGGGTGGGCGAATATAAGAACACACGCTGGCATACTTAAAACAGAAACCAAAAAACTACCAGATATTTGTACCACTTTAGACACCAGTGAAGAATTAACTGAGTACTACATACCAGAGGAGAAGAACTAAAGTTAAAAATACAGGAGGTGGTTAGAGGTAGGGGTAGGACTAGGACAGCGTATGAGTGTATAAGAATACCCGCCGCCCCTCCACCCCCCCAGATCTCTCTGTAGTTTTTAAGGAATCACTACTTGAGTTTGAAAACTTCAATAGTCAATGCTGAGATTACAGCAGGTTTTTTTGGTTTGTTTTGACCTTCGCGTCAAAAATGGTTGCATATGTAGTTTCACCGCACGCAATTAACTTTTAGTTTAACTAGGTAGTGTTGTGGTACATGACTCGAATTCAGAATGAATCGTTTTTTATTTTAACCACTTATATTTAGCAGCAATAAGGACAATATATTTACTATAAGTACCGAGTACTAGCAATCTGGTTTGACTATGAAGCATTACCTAGTTTTTACGGGTAATAACTATTTGGATTATGTATGTATAATAGTATGCTTACCATTATGAAAGTTGCTTTCATCTAGTTATGATATCCAAGACTAAATTTTGTATCCTGGGAAAAGCAATAGTGACAATACTGCAAAGATACACGTAACGGTCTCCGTTTGCCTCTCTCTACTTGGACTGTTGAGAAATGCTTTAGGTCAATACATGACTTTTAGATCATTTTTGCAAATACTAGCCTAGTTTTCTTAATGGCAGTATTCTAATGAAGACCTGGCAGGGATGGGCCTGAAGTTTATGCAACTGTGTGTCAGATGGGTGGAGACTCCTAGAAAAGAGATAACCTGAGCACATTGCTGAGGCTTCCTCACCTGAGCAAGTGAGAGGCCCTGCAGCGCTGGAGCTTCATCAACTTCATGGTGAATCCACCCTGGGAGGCTTGGCTGTATTTCTGGAAATACACTAAAAGAAAACACATTGAATATTCTTCCATAATCCCATTGAGATTTTGGTAATCTTTTGGATAACATAGGAAGATATTTCCAGTTAGCAAGTCTGGACTGAAGTAGCATCATCTTTTTTTATGGTGTGAACTTTTCAGATTGAAAGGGATTCTTCTGCTTTTTATGTTCTGAAATGTTGATGCTATTGCTAATTACAACAAAATATTTTTAGGACATTTTGTCTTTGTACATATTTAAAAATTCTCTACTCCCACATCTTAAATTTTATGAAGACTTATGATCTTTGTCAACCAGGATGTGTATAAGCAAGGCAGTGATAGATTTATAAACTCTTTTTTTTTTTTTTGAGACAGAGTCTCGCTTTGTTGCCCGGGCTGGAGTGAGTGCCGTGGCATCAGCCTAGCTCACAGCAACCTCAAACTCCTGGGCTTAATCGATCCTACTGCTTCAGCCTCCCGGGTAGCTGGAACTACAGGCATGCGCCACCATGCCCGGCTAATTTTTTCTATATATATTTTAGTTGGCCAGATCATTTCTTTCTATTTTTAGTAGAGACGGGGTCTCGCTCTTGCTCAGGCTGGTCTCGAACTCCTGACCTTGAGTGATCCACCCGCCTCGGCCTCCCAGAATGCTAGGATTACAGGCGTGAGCCACCGTGCCCGGCCTATAAACTCTTATTTTACTGCCAGAATGTATAAAATATACTCAGAGAATATATATTAATATATACATAACATTTGATTTTGATACTCAGGTATTTTTCATTTGGTAAATATATTTTCAGATTACCTTCTATTTGCAATACATTGAGATAGGTATTATAGGAGCATACAAAGATGTATAAAATGGGCCATGTTCTCAAGGGGCTTACGCTGTAGTGGACATGAATTGACATAAATTAATGCAATACCTGATAAGTGCCTAAAACTTACAAAAAATACAATAGTTACAAAAAAGTTTTTAAAAAACACAATACAGGTCATGATAAATACCTGTTTCTCCCTACCCACCCTATTTTTGCCTAGGATAATTACTGTTAGTCATTTTATGTTTTATCTTAAGGTGTTCTGCTATTCATAAAATGCCCAAAGTTATAGGTATTTCATGAGGATAACCTTTCAAGTAATGGCATGGCTATACATTTTAATTAAATTCTCTACTCTTTAGTTTTATAAATGCACATGTTTGTTTCCATTTGGGTGTATAAAATAGCTTTTAAGACCACAAATGTCAAGAATTTGTCACATCTTTCTCAAACCAATACAAATATCCATTCGTTTTTCCCAGTAAACATGTCTTGGATGCTACTGTATACTGGGGATTGATGCTAGCATTGAGATTCACTAGTGAGTAGAATATAGTCCCTGCTCTAGAATGGTGCTTACATTCTAGTGGTGTGTGTGAGGGGAAACAGCAAATCAATCACGAAGTAAATAGGTAATAAATTAGATGATGATAACTGCTATGAGGGAAAGCAAGGCAGACTAAAGGGATAGAGAGGAATGGGGAGCTATTTTATATGTAGTGGTCAGGTACAGCTTCTCTAATGAGATGATCTTTGAGCCAAGACCTGAAGGAAGTGAGGAGACTTGGGGTAAGAGTGTTACAGGCAGATGGAAGAGTAAGTGCAAGGGCCCTGAGGTGAGAGTGTGCTTAGCATGCTCTAGGACCAGAAAGGAACCCAGTGTGGGTGAATCAGAGGGAGAGATAATGACGCTATCAAGTAAATGAACACAATCAGTTCTCTCTTATTAATCCAAACATTGGCATACTGAAAACCAGAGAAAATTATACTTGTAAATGGTTCTGGCAATCAAGAGGTAGTAATACCCATTGAGTAAATAAAGAATTAATGAACACCATCAGTCCTGTTGGATGATACCTGAGTATCACCAATTTTAATGCTTAGAGTCCCGTGTTCTGTTCCCTACAATGGATTAAGTCTTACATACTTCTTAATTCAGAGATGAATAAATGTACATATACTAGAGGGCCTCTGGGAATTAGAACCAAAGAAGAGGGGCAAAGTACAAGTAGTGTTTGCTGGGACACTCCCACCTTCCTAAAACTTTTGGTTCAACCTACCACCGTCAACGATTATCTCCACTCCTTAGCATTAGCCTCACGCAAGAGAAAACTTGCCTTTCCTGCCTTCCTCTTGCTCGTGTTCAATTACTGCACGCTGTATCCATCAGAAAACATGGACTTGTCAACTGTGTCTGAATGAGAAACACTGCAAAGAGTGTGCTTTGGTTAGTTCTATCTTCAGTGAAGTAAACTGACATACAGGCAAAGGTAACCTAACTGAAAAAGAAGAAAATGCTAGACAACACCACAAAAATCTAGGTTAATAAAAACAAAGCTCAAGATGACATATATGTTTAATAATAGGAATCTCCAAAGGAATCCTTTAAATCATTGCTCCCAAACTCATCTGAGTTTAAAATATCTATAAAATATCACCTGAGGCACTTGGTAAAACTACACACCCCTGGGCCCCAACCTGGAGGTGTTGAATCAGATTCTCTCAAAGAGGGCCCAGGGAATCTGCATTTGAACAATGTCCCAGGTATACTTTATGATTGAGTTAAATAGGGAAACACTGCTTTAAATGAATATTTAACATTACATAATAAATGCAATTTATATGCAACTTTTCAGGTGCATATTCATTTTATAAATGAAATGAAACCTGTGCACTTTTATTTTACCTTATGCTACCTCTAGATGAATAACTTCTGAGATAATTTTAACTTGGATGTAAGAATTCTTAGGCCTTCTCTCAGTGTTGTTTTCATTGTTTTGCTGAACTGCACCTTCTGGAAGAAGGCATCCTTTTGACAGGTCATATGTTTCCAGAGAGGCTAAAGAACTGATTGGAAGTGATGTCACCCATATGGACCTCTGCCAGGCTTGTCAAGGGTCAAGCTAGGGTTTCTGGCTGAATCTCACTCACCTGAGACCTGGTGTTCACTTTTCTGGGGACTGTCATTTCATTGAATTTAGATTCTATTTTGTAGTACAAAGTCAAAGATAAGGAATTCTAATTTGAAATTGGTCCCTGGTAAAAGGATTTGATGGGGTGACGGTTGCAGTTTCAAGTCTAGGGCTTATGATAGCTTTAAGTATTACCCTAATAAGATGGTACTAGACTTTCTGTTGGCCTGTAGTGAGGTTCTGTTTTAAACTGCCTGTAGAGTCCAGGCCACCCAGGGCCCAGTGCCACCTGTCTTAAGGAAGATTAGAGGTAAGTGCTAGAACAATAAATGAAGAGCTATATCAAGCAATTTCAACTAGACTCTGCAAAGTAAAGGAAAATTGAGAAAAGTAGCCAGATAAGTCAAACATACATAGAAAACATTTAAACAATAATAACAGCACCTAATCACCCAAAGAAGTGTGTTTGAAACATATAGATAATTTAAATAAGATTTTTTTAATATTAGGTTGTTAAATTTGCTTTTTAAAAAGTCTTAGATAATTCAGGCAACTGCTTCAGTTTGTCTTTATGACTTTGGCCTAATGAGGCATACATTTCTTGTTAGAAAATGAACAATTTGGTTAAATAGTATTTTTCCCCTCACTTCCTCCCTAATCTGAACCAACATTATTTCCTTCCTCCCTCCTTCCCTCCTTTCCTTCCTTCATTCGTTCATTGATTTGTCTCTCTGATGTCACTTTCCTGATTTTTTCTTCCCATATTACTTGCTGAGAATTACACATACACAGCCTCTATGTACAGAGATAAATGTGAATCTGATTTTAGGTGTTGCTTTAGTTAGTGAATTTTGTTACATTCTTTCAGTATTTACAGCATCAGCAGCCTATCCTTGTTACCTGAGCCCAGAGGTAAGATGATGACAGCAGATGATGTCACTTTTATCTAATTTAAGCCACCTTAGTTTAACATAGGAAAAATTTTCAGTTCTTTTCAATATAAGAAAATCCTTACCCTAAATTAATTGGACTCACTCATGATTGCTGGCATTCACATTGGGGTGCTGATACTCTCTTCCTTTTCAAGAGGTTGTCAATGACTCTTGCTCAATTATTTAAACTAAGCCTAACCTGAAAATTGGTTTGGCAGTCTTGTCCAGGAAAAATTTCTTAGCAAGCAGCAACAGGCTGAATGGGAATTTTTGCTTCAGCCTAGGAGGACTAGTGTGTTGCTTAGTAACAATAACATGCATCTGAGAGTCACTTAAGATAACTTCAGTGGTCTTAAAATTCAGGCCTCCAAAATTCAGATTCACCTCACTGTCCACCTATTTGCATATTTCCATCCTTTAGATAAATCCAGGCTCCTCGATTAGTTTTATATTTATTTAATTTTCCACTGTCAGAAAAGTATATTTTATGCTGCAAGTTTTTTAATGGTAAAACGTACTGGATTATAATGGCTTAAGTGGGATAGAAGTAAGAAAGTATTTCTTTGAGGATCTCTATCCCCCCCACTCTCAATTATATTGGGAAGAGAGTTAGAAGTGTTTGGGTTTTGGCAAGCAGTAGTAATATTATATATTATATAATTATAAAACCAGCACATTTTGAATTACCATGTATAATATCAACCAAAGAACACATTTGAAGATTCTATGGAAAGTACTAGAAAAGCTGGTACATTTCTGGTGAAGTCAATGGTTTAACTAGAGGACTCCCCCAAAACCTATATTTTGAAGATAGGTCAGGATGGGGGAGATTGTTCATGCATTTGAATGGACATTCAGGGGCAGCAATCGCCCGCCTGTGGCGGATGAAGTGCTTTATTTTACTTTGTAATGAGCATGGCAGTGAACTTTGTGGGGAGCACTTCACTTTCACTCCCAAGGAAATGCTTCCTTTACAAGTGTGAATGCAGATACCCTCCCGAGCAGAAAAGGAAAGCCAAATTTGCTGTTGCTTCTCTTTATTTTGGCATTTGCCTTTCTTCTGAACTCTGAATATACAAATGTAACTAAACCCTGGGAGCCACAGTCTTTTCTTTTTTAAGGCCCATGAATTTAGATCTGGGTTTTAGGAGAGGGAAAGGTTGAAGCGAAGGGGAGAGGGATGGAGAAAGGAAAGGACGAGAGAGCAGAAAGAAACTGCTTGAGTAACTGTTGAGCTCACGGTGTTTTCTCAGTAGAGGGTGAGTGGCCGGGCATGGGCTGCTGAGCTGGGGCCTCGGGTGGGAGGGCATGTGGTTGTCTGGCCTCCTGGAAGAATTGGTTTTGATTTTAACTTGCAGCTTAAAATCCAGAGCTAGGACGAGCCTTGGGGATTATTTAGGGCATGTGAGTTAGCAAGTTTAGGATTTGGATCTAAAAATTTGGTTTGAGGAGAAAAGTGTGTTGCATTCCTTTTTCTGTGTTACATGTGATTTCGAGTATGAATTGAAAATCTGAAGTTTTGATTAGTTTGAAAAAACATGCTTTTTAAAAAAATTTTTTAGGGCAATTGGGAGCAGGGAAGGCATTGCATGTTTACTTCTTAAAACAGGAACATGAGCATATGTAATACCTGCTTAAGATTCTGATACCATTACTGTTAAAATGGTATCAGTTAAAATGGACTTCTCTTCCCACATGCACCACAAATCATTGTTTTGAGTTTTCAGTTCAGTGAGCCCCATAAAACAACTGCCTTCTGTACTTCTTGGATCTAATTTTTCAAAGAAGCAAGGAACAAAGGTAGCTTTTGCCTCTTTCCTGTATTGCCAATAAGATAATTAACATAAGATCAGAGGATTCTTCTTTCATTATTTTTCATCTGTAAAATGGAATTGAACTAAATGATCTCTGAGGGTAATCACCTGCTCCAACATTTTGTGAGTCTCATTTTCTCCCTGCAGAGGAGTCTGGGCTGGTGGTGGCCCACAGGAGCAGCAAGGAACATCAGCAGGACAGGAGAGTATCAGGCTCAGCGGAAACCGCTTCTCCTCCAAACTTCCTCTCCCCTTTACCAAGATCGAAGGGGGTCTGACTAAGATGACAAAGAAACAGATTTGTAGCAGGCAGAAGGAATTCAGAGGGCCACAGGGAATTCAGAAGGGCAGCTAGGCGGTGAAATCAATGGTTTAACTAGAGGGCTCCCCCACAGCCTCCCTGGGCGGGTGGAAAATCAGATAAAATGGGCTGGCAGGGACTCTGAGAACTTCTTCAGGGAGAGAGCCCAGGAAGTGGTTTACTCTAGGCAGGCTCATCGAGTGAGAGTGAGGCACTGTCAGAATGAATGGAACATTGAATAAAATTTAATAAGCTGGAAACTTTAAATAGGCAAAAAGCATGACCTCCTCTCCCTACCCTTCTTCCTTCTCCCCCTCCCTCTCCCCCCCCCACTACTCCTCCTCCTATTTCTCAGGGTCTCCTTCTTCCTTTTCCTCTTCCTCCTCCCTTTCCCTATTACTCCTTTTAATAAAACATAATTCACAGGCACCCACGGTCAGAAAATACTGTCAAGCCAGTCGTTTAGTAAGTGTTCGGAAAAGATACTAAATAATATAAAGATAAGAATAGCAGCTGCAGTTTCACTTCAAGGCCAAGGTAATATATTATTTTATGTCAGGGCACATAATGATCATTCATTTAGTTCAAGAATAAGATCTTCTCTGGTATCCTGTTGTGTCACAGAATTTAAAATCTCTGAAATCAATTTTCTCTGAAGTTAGTAGCCCCTGGAAGGTTCTCATGTTGGAGAAGTTTTGATTAGGTTGCAAGACATTTATGTTTCCTCTGCAGACCATGATTTTTTAGTTGCTTTGGAGTCTTGGTGTATACTTTAAAAAATATGTATCTATCTCTTGCTTATTTCTGAAAACATTTTAAAAAAGGACAAATGCCTTAATAGAAAGATGGCCAAGTGGCTAATACACATAGAAAATAATGTTTAGCTTTATTAATAATTCAAAAAATACAGATTAGATAACAGGGACATTCTAAGTTTCCCTGTCAAATTGGCTAAGATTAACAAAACTCGGTTTGAGTAAAATGCATTTTTAGAGAATTATTAATATAAATATTACAAACTTTCTGGAAGGCAGTTTGGCAAAACTGGTTGAAATGAGTCTACTCACTGACACCTGAATTTCAGTTTTAGGAGTTTATCTTAAGGGAATAATCAAAGCTATTAAAGTGCAGCATTTATTTTTAAAAGTGAAAAATTAGAATAACCGTAAATGCCTCGCTATAAAGAGTTGGTTTAGTAAATCACAGTTCAGTGAGATGTTGGGATACTATGCAAGCCTTATAAATCACATTATGGAAAAATACTTAAGGACAGGAGAAAACGTTCATGATGTATTATATTAGAATGTTTATAGGCATAAAAATAAGGAATAAATTTTTCAAAACCACAAAAATTTAATAGTGGTTTGTTCTCTGTTTTGAGAAAATATAGGTACTTCTGTCTCTTATTTGTGCTTCTCTGTGTTTTCCTAGTTTGCTGAAGTGAGCTTTGCGCTGCTTTTGTAATTAAGGAGAAATTTTAAAGGTTACTTATAAAAATAGTCATTCTGCCATGGAGACATTTAAAAATAACACGCACATTCTCATATAAAACGGAAAAGCCTGCTGCTTGCTTGTTTCAGGTAGACTTGACCTGATCCCTGCAGAAAGAACTCCCTGCCTTCTCCTTTCTGTCCCAAGTGTGCCACACTGCGCTTCATGCTGGGATGCCACGTGTAGTGCCCGCCCTGCTCCTCACTAACCTGTATATCTGTTCGATTTGTGTCTCAACAGCCTTGTTCTTTTGGATTCGGCTATGTGTTAAGTTCAATTATTAAATCCAAATATTTTTCAAAATAGCACAAGTAGGTGTAGGAGTTTCCAACATTTGTATAATTTGAAGCTGAGGAATGACTAAGAGAAAACTCAATCGCTTCTCGGCCTTTTGGCTAACTAAGATCAAGTGTAGAAAACTCGGTTTATTCCACTCAGTAGGCTGCAAGTGCCTGCGTAGTTTCCCTTGAAGCAAATTCTCCGTAGGCGAGGCTGCCTGCCATACCATCTCAGACCTCACCTGAATGTTCTTGGGAGAGATCTGGGCTTGGGTCCAATTTACTTAATCTTTTGGAGGGATAGATGGGGAGAGAGCCTGGGATACGACTCCTTTTAAAAACAAAAAGTAGTCATAGGCCAGGTTGAGTTTTTACGATTTTTAAAATAATAATTTATTTTTTCCATAACGTAGATTAGCTTCTCCCCGGAGGGACAAGCATGTGACTCATCTAACTGCTTCTACAAGCTGGTACATAGATCATGCCAGACCAGCTTGAGTCTGTTAGTTAAACTGTATGCGATTGCATCATAGGATTTACTGCAGGCGTCTTTAATGGAAGCTTTGTCACAAACGTGAACTTATTTGCTTATCAGCCTATCCAAGGAGCATCCACAGCAGGGAACAAAAAGTACCTAATGTGAACTTGCTGGGGAAACTGGCCTCCCAGAGTCACTGAAGTTGCCAAAATTATGTCATTAAAAAAAAAAAAAGCAGAAACGAACTTTTGTAAAATGTGAACAAAACCAAGGCAATCTGTGGCTGTGGGAATGAACAGGGTTTGTGAAACAGGAACTAGTAGGTGGATGTTGTGGTTTTGTGTTCAAAGTGAACTTGCAACTGCCCCCTCCTCTCTATCCTACCTGGCTTTCCCCTCCCCCATACTTTTCTTCATATTGCACCGAAATTCGTCAATTCCAAATGCTGTATTTTATACTTTCAAAAAATTGCTGTCTATGAATGTTAAAAGTCTAAATAAAGGCCCACATGCTTACGGGGCTTGTGGGAGGGTTGAGGGAAGGGCCATATCGTTTATCCTTCTATGCTGTGTTTATCTTCAATTTTAGTAAATGATCTATAAGGTGTGATTTGTATTATATTCAGCCACACAGAAAACACAAATTCCCTTTCTGAGTTTGCTCACAAATCTTGGGACACAATTCATTTATCACTTCTCGTCTCCTAAAGTTGAACTGAACAGGGGTAGTAGTTGTATCTTTATGCTTTTTTGCCTTTCTGATCCTTCCTAAACAATGAAATACCTGTGTGGTCAAATCCCAGGACATGTTCAGTTCCGAGTTCCAAGTTTTTCCGCTGTAGCATACCCATGCGTGCTTAGCCAGATAAACAAAATTAAACATGCTTCCAGGGCTAACGTGATTTTGTTGTTGTCATCATTGTACCAAATATTTCTGTAGTATGGAAGAAGTTGAAAATGCTTTTGTGATACTGGAATTTTTATTGTTCTGCATACTTGATGGATTATTTTGTAAATCACTGTTTTGAAGCATTTCTGAATGACCTACCTCACAGCTCTCAGTGCTATTGCCCAGCCTGACTTTTATTGCATCTGTTTTATGACACGGCTTTGCATTTGCATGTATTTTCTTTTTACGGAAGCATTTTTTGGGGAGTCTTTTTTCTGATTATGAAAATAATAAATGCTCATGAGGGAAAATTCGAAACGAGAGAAAATATATAGAAGAAAAATCACTCATAATTCCAGCACCCTAACAATTATTTTCTTAGTTTCTAATATGTGCATGCATATTTTATTAATGTGGTTTTTAAAAGAGTATGCAAATTATGATTCTTCATTTTTACCCTTCATTTTACCATTCATGCCCTTCTGCATTTTCCACTTAATGCTGTATGATTGGTATTTTACCAGCCCTTTAAGTATTCTTCTACATAGCATTTAAAGCTGAAATATACCTTCTCCTATTTTTAGTAGTTCAGTTGTTTTGATTTTTTATTATAATAAATCATATTTATACATAAATCTTTGTATCTCTGGTTATTACTTTAGAATAGGTTTCTGGAAGAAGAGCAAAAGACATAAATATTTTTAGGTCCTTGGTACATAATTTGAAAATGACTTCTAGAAAGAAACAATTGGTGTTCTCTCAATAGTGTTTGAGGTTGTCTTTCTCATATCATCTTACCAGTAAATGAGAATTATACTGTTATTGTGTATTTAAAAAGCAAAAAAGAAATGAGTGTATTTTTATTGCAGTATGTTGTGGATTTCCTATCATCGACTTACATTTAGGTTACAGGTAGGTTGTTACCATAGTTTTCACTATTATAAAATTCTTTAGACATAAAATCTTTCAAGATTTTTTAAATTGTTTCCTAGAATGAATTTATACAAGTGGAATTTACTGGGTTAAAATTCACAAATATTAAAAATATATACTCATTACACAATAACAATAAATTTAGGGAGAAAAAAGATAAATGCCCCTTCTATAATTCTCTCCTATCACTTTCAACAGAATTTTAACTGTTTCTTGGATATCATTCTAGATGTTTTTCTAGGCATTATACCACATATGAATCTGCACGCATTTGAGTTTTTAAAATTTTCCCTGTCCTATTTTTAGCATAAATAAATGATTTTATACCTATTGCTCTATGATTTTGATTGTTCCATGTCAGTGGTAGTCATCTCATTTTTTTGATAGTTGCACAATATTCCATAGTATGAATATACAAGTGACTAAAGGATAAATTCATAGAAGTGGAACCTCTGGGGGAAAAGCTGTACATCTAGAAACTTTTGATAGTTTTCCAAAAATGCTACTTTGATTACTTTGAGTTATACTCCAATGAATAATATTCAAATATGCCCATTTCTGCATACCCTCACAGCAATGGATCTTATTAGTTTTTATAATTTTTGCTAGCATAAAAAATGGTATCTTATTGTTCTCCTAATTTAAATTTCTTTAATTTTTTTATGTATTTACAACTTATTTGTATTTCTTTTCCTGTGAACTGTTAATGTTCTTTGCCTATTTTTCTATTTTGCTGTTGGTCTTTTCTTTTAACTGAGATAGAGTCTTGCTTTGTTGCCCAGGCTGGTGTCAAACTCCTGGGCCCCAACAACCTTCCTGCCCCAGCCTCTCCAGTAAGTAGCTGGGATTACAGGTGCATCCCACTGTACCCAGCTTCTTGCTGTTTTTTTCTTGATGAATTTTAAGAGCTATTTATGTACTGAGAGATAAGCTCATTGCCTACCAGTTTGTCCTTTGTCTTTTGACTATGTTATGGTTTTGCTGTGCAGAGATTTAAAGTTTTTAGGTAGCCAGATTCATTTGTTTTTTAAAATGGTTTCTAGGTTTTATGCCTTGCTTAGGAAAGCTTTCTCTGCTCTAAAATTAAAAGCAAACAACTCCCAACAAATTTCTCCCCAAATTTATTCTATCATTCTATTACTTTTATGGTTTCACATTTTCACCGAAAGCTTTGATCCACTTGGGATTTATGTGATGAAGAAATGAGGTAACATTCTTGCTTAATTGTTTCTCTAGATGACCATCCTATTGTGCCAATACCATTTATTAAATAATACATATTTCCCTCACTTGTTTAAAATTAAACCTTTATCATATGTTAAATTCCTATGTATATTTGAGACTATTTCTCAACTCTTTAGTGTGTTACACTATCTATTTATGCTGTGGAAGCAACTATTTATGTAACTTTATAAAATGTTTTAACACCTGGAAATACTGTACCATTTAATTACTCTTCCTCTTTTTTTTTTTTAAATTACTTTTCTCTTAAAAATATCTTCCTGGTTATTTCTGAATTTTTTTGAAAGTCATACAAACTTTCTTTAGAATCAGCTTCTGTAGCTCTCAAGAAATCCTGATTTGGGGGAAGGAAGGAAAGAAATACATTAAACTTTATGGATAACTTTGGTATAGAATTGACATCTTAATATTGTGTATTCTTGTAAGAACAAAGTATGTTTTCCTCCATTTATTCAAATCTTCTTTGATGTTCCTCCATATCATTAAAACATTTTCTTCATATAGATCTTGCACTTTTATTATGTTTGTTTGAAAGTATATTATCTTTTTGGTACTATTTTAAGAGGGGTCTTTGCTTTCTTTATATGTTATATGGTTGTTTTTATATTGAAAAGGCATGGATTTTTAAATGTTATTTTGTATCCAGCTACCTTATTTCTTTGCCTTGTTGTCTGTAATAGTTGTTCAGTTAATTCTCTTGGGACATGCTATCATATTGTGTGCAAATAATGTTTATTCACTTCTTCCAGTATTTACACATTTTATTTCATTCTCATCTCTAATTGTATCAACATATTACTGTAGAACAATAGAACATTGTTAACCAATACTAACTAATGGGGTTGAGAGTGGACATAGTTGTCTGACGTCCTTAGGGTTTCAGCATTAAGTTGAAGCTCGTCTTGATTTTATATGATTTTACATCTGACCACCTGAGTTCCTATTCTAGTATCTATCCATCCTTTTCTCCTCCCCCTCTTTCTTTTACTGAATCTCAATTTGTCTATTAAGTTATGTTGTTTGCAAATAATGACTTTTTTCTCCTTCTTCCCGGTATTTAGATTTCTTAACTCTTTCACTTTTGTTATATTGGTCAGGATTTCAAGTGCAATGTTGAAAAGTATTATAAGATGGTAGAGGATTTTCTGTAAAGGAAATGCTTTCAGTGTCTCACTGTTAAGCATGATGGTACTGTTGGTTTCTTGGCTATTTTCTTAGTCCAGTCAGGTTGCCATAACAAAGTACTGAGTGGTTCATAAACAACAGAAATGTATTTTTCACAGTTCTGTAGGCCATAAATCTGAAATTAGGATGCCAGCATGGCCAGGCTCTGGCGAGGACCCTCTTCCAAGCTAGTTGGCTTTCTGGCTTCTTCTTATAAGGGCACTAATCCCATTCATGAAGGCTCCAACCTCATGACCTAATTATCTCCCAAGGACCCCACCTCCAAATACCATCACACTGGGGATAAGATTTCAACATATGAATTTTGGGGGAGACACATTCAGTCCATTGTAGCTATTAATAATGATTTTCATTTTGTTTTTCTGTTATATTCTTAATGTTGTGATATCCATAAATAAATTTCCTAATTTTTTTTGAGGAAGCTTTGCATTCCTAGGATAAGGCTTACATATGGTCATGATTTTTTTTTAATAGATTCAGTTCATCAATATTTTCCTGAAGATTTGATATCTATATGTATCCCAGCTCTACCACTTACTGGTAGTGTGACCTTGGGTAAATTATTTAATCTCTCTGAGTTTTAGTTTCTCTTCTATAACAAAAGGATAATAGTAAGAGATCCTGACTCCCAGCATTGGGGTGAGGTATATGACTTTTAGAACAGTCCATGGGACATGGTACACACTCAGTACATGTTAACTCTCATTGTTACTGTTGTCGTACCTGACCCCAGTGTCTTGTTTTCGGGGGTGGGGGGTGTCTGTGTGTGTACGTGGGTTTGTGCTACTTTTGTGCATTTTCATATCTGTGTTATGCCAGCTGATTAGAACAAGTTGGGAAACTTTCCATGTTTTATTACGTTCTGCAACAATTCAAACAATGTTGGAATTATCTATTCCTTGAAGGTTGCCTGGGCCTATGAAGGTCCTTGACTAACCTTTCAATGTCTTCTATGCTTTCTTTGTCTACTCGGGCTTTCAACCTAAGGCCAAGTTTTAGCGTTTATATTTTACAGGAAGTCGTTAGTTTCAGATCTCCTTTGTGTCAGTGGTTCTGTGTTCTTGCCCTTTCTTCATCAGATTTTCCGTCTCCTGCCATTCCCTTTACCCCAGCCCCACCCTTACACACATACAAGTACTAATACATTTACACACACATACACACATGTACACACACACAGAACCACTCATCAGTGTCTTTATGGACACTTGGCTAGAAAAATTGGGGCCACAGCAGAGGCAACTTATGCAGTGATTCCTGTAGATAGGACTGAGACCAACAGGTGGAAATGAAAAGATTTGACTTAGTTTATAGAACTGTCAGTCCCGATGATCCCAGAAGCAGACACCACGATGACAGTAAACATGTGAGGATCTTATTAAGGGAATGTTTCTGTGAAGGAACGTAGGGAGGACGCTGGGCAAGGCAAAGAGCCCCCAGACCCTGAGACGATTCCAGCCAAGTGCTGGAGAGAGGAAGGAGAGATTCGGTAGAAGCCTCTTTCATCCCAGCAGTCTAAGTTCCCTCAAAGCCCTGGGAGTCCTCTACTTCGGGCCATCAGAGGAGTCCTGTGTCTGCTGAGGGTCTGGGCCAGTCCAGCCTCTGGCAGGAGTCCTGGCTACAGTGCCAAGGTGCCAATGCTGCCACTGGGCCCCTGGGCAGTCACTCTGCCTGCAGCTGGAGAGCAGCAAGGTGCATTGCAGTGGCTGCCGCAAAGGAAAAGCTTCCTAACAATTAGAGCTTTCTACTAGTGGAAGGAATAGGTTTTTAAGGCAGTGCCTTGTTTCTAGAGATGCTTAGGCAGAACAATTTTGGGATGGGGCTGTTTATATTTAAGGGAGAGAGTCTCAACCTTTAAGTACAATTTCTGTGCTCACAACCTGCCCTTTTCTTTGCTTGGAGACCAGACTGTCATCATAGCTCACTACAACCTCAAACTCCT
>CM052438.1:50824061-50869763 GCA_028533085.1 Varecia variegata | reverse complement strand
AGAAATTCATAGGTTCACAGTTCTGGAGGTAGGGAAGCCCAGGATGGAGGGGCCAGCATCTGACAAGGGCTTTCTTGCTGCATGTGACAAAAGGTGGAAGGCAGAAGGGTAAAGAGAAGGCAAGATAGAGAACAAGAAGGGGTGAACCCACTCTAGTCATAACGAGCCCACTCCTGCAATAACAGCATACATCCATTCATGGCCTAAAAGCTTCTTAAATGCTCCACCTCGCAATACCATCACAATGTCAATTAAATTTCAACACAAGTTTTGGAGGGGACAAATATTCATATCATAGCACCGACTAACATACTTTATACTACCTTTTAAGGACATTATTACTTCTCATGGACAGTTAAAAAAAACAAATCAGGGGCAGTCACTTTAGCTTTAATTTTCCCTTCCTTCTCTCCTATCCTGGGGAAACACAAATTAATGCCTGTAGCCATATAATGTGTGTACTATTAGTGGGAAAAAGGAACATTGTTCTCTCTGTTAATGAACCTCACATGTCTTTTGCTTTCACAGTAATAAAAGACTAGTGGCATTAGTGCCCATGCCCAGTGACCCTCCGTTCAATACCCGAAGAGCCTACACCAGTGAGGATGAAGCCTGGAAGTCGTACTTGGAGAATCCCTTGACAGCAGCCACCAAGGCGATGATGAGCATCAATGGTGACGAGGACAGCGCTGCTGCCCTTGGCCTGCTCTACGACTACTACAAGGTAGGTCTCGCAGCCCTGCCTCCCTACTCGTCCTGCCCCAGGGCCTCGCCTCCCTTTGCTGGTGGGAAGAGCCGACAGATTCACCATCCTGGACCAGGGAGCTTATGGTATTTTCAAACTTAATTTGGAATTCAGCCTCTTCCTGTTCTCATTGCCTTCCTGCCTTCCTGTCTCTGAAGCCCAGCCTCACCATCCACCCAGAGAAAGTGTTCATTTTGGGATAATTATTTTTTGTGTCCTTTATTCACATGAATAAATATTTACATATTATTTTTACTTAACAACATATTACAAATACTTCCTTGCTGCTGTTTTTAACTTTATGATTATAATTTTTGGTGAATTAAGTATATTACATTGTGTGGCTATATCATAATTTAGTTATTGCTCAGTTGCTGAGCATTTAGGTGGCCTCTAGATTTTTCAGTTTTATAAGAAACAGGGTTTCTAGATTTTTTGGTTTTTCAGTTTTATAAGCATTATCTTGATGAACGCTTTATGGAAGACTTTTGCAGCAATTTCAAAACCTAATTTATTTATAACTCTAACCATCTCTATTTGTTTCAATGGGTACTAAATTTTTATTTTGAAAAACTCTTAAAGTAGAATAAATATAACTCACTTACATTACAAAAAGTACCTGCCATACAGTCCTTACAAAATAGGAGTATTTCAGAAAATCAAACAAGAAACAATGGTCTGTCTCAAGCATAAAGAACTATACCTGGTATGACCTGCTCTCTTTGAATCACTGAAGTGTAAAAAATCAACAAGTATTTACTAAATGAGATTTATTGTCTGCTTTGATTGTAAACACCTTTGGCTTATGCTGGGAATTGGCACAAAGGTGATAATGACTGTTTATTTTGCTGGTTGGGCACAATGAACTCTTATTTTAGAATAAGAACTGAAGAGCTGGAACCCATTCTCCTAAGTGAAGTATCCCAAGAATGGAAAAATAAGCAGCACATGTACTCACCATCAAATTGGTTTCACTGATCATCACCTAAGAGCACATTTAGGAATAACATTAATCGGGTGTCGGGCAGATGTGGTGGGGGGAGGGGATGGGCGTATACATACATAATGAGTGCGATGTGCACCGTCTAGGGGATGGACATGCTTGAAGCTCTGACTCGGGGCGGTGGGGGGGCAAGGGCAATATACGTAACCTAAACTTTTGTACCCCCATAATATGCTGAAATAAAAAAAAAAAGGGAAAAAAAAAGGTGTTACTAGTAAACTAATAGTAAAAATGTTTTCAAGTTGTCAGCATACATTTGTTTTTGCCTGGGTTTTACTGGACATTTTTATGTTCTTGAGGTGTCAAGATTTGACATAAAGGTTATAAAAATATAAACTCAGCCAAAGACAAAATAATGTGTGATTTTTGATAAGTAAAGTAAATTTAATATTTGGTCTAATGATAATCACTAAATCTGAGTTACCAACAAAAATACCTATATGTTTAACTTTAAGGTAAAAATGCAAAAAAAAAAAAAAAAGAATAAGAACTGAATCCTACCTCCCCTTCTCCCTCCATCGTGAAAAAATCAGAGCTTTGGGCAAAACCACACAGGAGGAACAATTTCCCTTTTAGTAATCTTTAGTCTCAGCTTCCTGTTTCCTTCCAGCTTCCTACTTTCTATTTCCTTCCAGCAGCCTTAACTTTGCAAGCCTTGTTGTCTGTCTCCTTTCTCTCTCCTAAACTAGACTTGTCATGCTCTCAAAAGATCTCCCACCACCACCAATTCTGGCACTGTCCCCAGGCCCACTCTTCTGCCAAGTTTTCTAAAATTACTCATTCCTTTTCCAGCGTCTTTCCCGTTAAAACACCCAGGAGAGCTCCTTCCTTGGGGGGATAAATGAAAACAAAGCTGGGCCTTAGCTAAGATGCAGAGCAAGGTGTGAGTGACAGGTGCCAGGGACTGACAGGTAGGCCCATCCAGGGTTATTTTAAATGAGGAGATTATTAACTCAAATAGGTGCATCTCTTATTGTTAGGAAGTGCTGGAGAAATATAGGAAGTGTGTCCCACTGGTACCCTTGTCAGTCCAGGCTGACATAAGAGAGCCAGAGTTGGCAGATTTTGACAGCCCTCTTAAGAAGGTATAAAATAACCAACAAGGCTCCTGACATAGCAAGGAGACCTTAACTCTGGGGGACTTAGGCTCCAGATGAAATGTTGTTTTAGGGTCTAAACCGCATTTCATGTAAGTAGGGCTGTTTTCTCTACAGTGAAGGGGTAACACCTGAAAAAAAAAAAAAAGTAAATCTGAAAACCAAAATAGCTTTATGGTAGGCTTTTCTTTCTTCTTTTCTGTTTGTGGTTAGGATCTGTCCTTGAAACACAAGGATAAATTCTAAACATTTTGGAGTGAAAAAATTCAAAATTTATTGAGGATGGTACAGAAGCACAGAACTCATCAAATTAGACTGCTTCATGTACTAGGCCACTTCTCAAAGATTCGGCTTTTTTAGGTCTCATCCTTAGAATGAAATTGAAAAGCGATTTTCCTTCATGATAAACAAATAGGCAAAACCTGACAGTTTTATTGATCTTTAAAATCTATGAACACATCAATAAAGTGGCCCTGAGTTTAATTAATCAGGTTATTACAACTTCTTTTTGTCACTTTTATAATGTTAAATTAATATGTCAGTTAATAGTTTTTTAATAAGGCTTTGAAGAAATATATTGATTATATTTATAAGAAATACATTGTTCTAATTCTTTAAAAATAGATTTTATTCTATTATTGTGAAATGGACATAATTTCACCTATCTGTATTTATTTGATGGGAACTTTTTTTGTATTAGTGGAAAAGAGAAGCATACCCCCAAGACAAACATAATTAGTGATTTATGAAGGCAATGTATTTTATCTCCCATAGGTTCAGAAGACAATTAAGTATTAGTAAACATGGATAATTAGGTATTAGTAAATGTCATACCTAGATTACCTTACCTCTTGCACATTTACTGATATTTAAAAGAAAGTTGGATTATTGCTTTCTGTAAATATTTTAAGATGCAGGGTAGGGAGCTTGCATAAAACTCAAGTTGTAGCCACGTTTATAACTCTGTTGAGTTAATATTTTCCAAGACTGTGTGGACTGGTAGAGTTACATGGCTCCTTTCATTTCACACAAATTTCACACATTTGCTATATTTTCGCTTGAAACATTTTATTGTTTGTGGGAAGAGTCTTGTTTCCAAAAACTGTATGTTTACATGATCATTTTGAGGCCCTTTTGAGTTCCCTGGATGTTCACAGTTTACATATGCTGGTGTTAAAATGATAACAAAGTTAAATGTCCTTTGAGGATAGACCTTTTTTCTGTAATAAAGTGAAATGTTAATGAAAAACAGCAATTTCCGGGCCGGGCGCGGTGGCTCACGCCTGTAATCCTAGCACTCTGGGAGGCCGAGGCGGGTGGATCGCTCAAGGTCAGGAGTTCAAGACCAGCCTGAGCAAGAGCGAGACCCCGTCTCTACTAAAAATAGAAAGAAATTATCTGGCCAACTAAAATATATATAGAAAAAAATTAGCCGGGCATGGTGGCGCACGCCTGTAGTCCCAGCTACTCGGGAGGCTGAGGCAGTAGGATCGCTTAAGCCCAGGAGTTTGAGGTTGCTGTGAGCTAGGCTGACGCCACGGCACTCACTCTAGCCTGGGCAACAAAGCAAGACTCTATCTCAAAAAAAAAAAAAAAAAAACAGCAATTTCGGCTTTTGAGTATAAACTTCAGGAAGTTAAATTATTGTAACAGTTGCTGTCACATTATTATTTAGATTTTGTAGACATAATGCCTCTTTGGAAATGCAAATTGGGTTTTTTTTCTTTTTTTTTTGTCAAAGACACCATTTTCCCTCTGAGGGGACTGTAGTGGGTTCTGTCCAGAGAGAGGCATCCATGTGACACAAATAGGTACTCAAGAAAAGTGGTCCTTGTCCTTGGAAACTGGCAAAGACATATCTTTGCATAATGCTTCATAAATTTCAAGGTATTTTCATTTACCTTTTTTTACTGTCACCATAGGATCACTGCAGTGAGGACTATCAGATTTTAAACTGTATAGTTCAGGCAACTGAGTGGGATTTAGCCAAGATCACAGGACAATCCTGTATGTTTCCTAATATCCATTGCATTACAATGTCCACCATTTTTAAAAATCCCCTTTTTTGAATCCATTTAAAAATGAATTCAAATTTTTAAAGATTTTGAAGATTAATATGTTGTTTACTAATTAAATGATGTTTATTTAAAAAAAATCCCAATAGACTCTCTCATAAGGGGCTCAAACCCTGGCCTAATTCTCTATCCAGTTTTTACCAATAGCAGCTCCAAAGCCGTGTGACAGAAAAACATGAGATTTAATTAGCTAGATATTTTTAAAAGTGGTTTGACTTGGTTTATCTAATTTTATTTTTCTCTGGAGAGAGCTGGTGGTTTGTAATCATCTGGTTCCAGCTGTAGTGAAAGTATGCTTCCCTGGTCAGGTGGTCCCTATCTGTTGTGATGACTCAGTGCTGCTGGAAAGCAGTTTGTTGGTTGATTTGTTTGTCCGTCCATATAGTCATCCATCCATCCATCCATGCATCCAACAAATATTCCCTGTTGTCTGTGACCTTTCCAGCAGTGGTGGTAGACGTTATGGTGGTGAATGGGACACGCAGAGGCAGAAGAGTTCAGTACCTCAGAGAGGTCCCTGCGAGTTGCGGTCCAGGACAGACACTGTCCTGCAAACCTGTGACCACGGTGCACAGAGGTTAGTGCTGTGAAAGGGATATGTTCGAGGAGTAGTCAGTTGAGCGACAGCCTCCCAGAGAAGTCACAGGCTTTCAGAGGAAGTGACGCCTACTCTACCACAGAGCAGGGAGGGCCTGTCATGTGGACAGATGAGGATAGAGCATTTCAGGCAAAGGAATAGGAGATGAGAAAACATGGGGTGTGGAATCGAGCAATCAGTATTGCTGAACTGAGGAGGGCGAGCAGGGAAATACGAGGGCTGCAGTGGGAAGGCAGCAGCTCCTCCTGAAGAGTCTTGCCAGGCCAGGCTGGAGGCCTCTGTTCTCCCAGAGGAGAGTCCAGGGCTAGGTGCATGGTCTTTGCTTTTTGCAGGGTGAATGAACAAGTGACCTCATAAATACTCATAAGTTGTTAAATTTTTTTAAAAATCAGCTTTTCTATTTGTCTATTTTCCAGATTCATTAGGTATTGTTGACAAATAGGAATTGTATGTTTTTAAGGTAAGCAATTTGATGTTCTGACATATCAGCGTTTCATTTTAAGTTTATACAAGTCTATTATAGAAAACGCAGGAAAGCTTAAAGAAGAAAATGAAATGTCTGTAATCCTTTTATCATAATATTTGGGATCGTTTCCTCTCATACTGAAGGATTTTGAACATAGGCCTTGTAGATTGGAGAAATTATCCATACATATTATAGCACCAGCAACAACAATAGAAAGGTAGGTTGGTTGCAGAGAGTCCAGCAAGAAGTCGATTGCAATAGTCCAGATAAAAAAATGATGAAGACCTGAAGTATGAGCGTGGTGGTGGGATTCTCTGAGTCAGCAGAGAGTTCTCCCTAAATCAGCCACCCAAACAGGTGCTAAATAGAGACAAGCCATGTGTTCCGGAAATCATTAAGCATTTGTTTGAATTAGAGCTGGCACCTGATGTGTGTGTGTGTGCGTGTGTGTGAGAGTTGGTGGGGGAAGCTCATAATTAGGAGGTAGATGCCTAAGATAATTCCTGGAATAGTCATGGTAGGCAGCACAGAAGAAAGGCTTTTGAGGAGAAAGATGATTGAGTTGAGTTTGATGTGCTTGTAGGATGTCCAGGTAGGGATGTCTGATAGACAGTACTGTGGGTCCAGGACTCGAGAGGGGATTGAGTTCAGAGGTTTCAGTTCCTCTAAAGACAGTCTGCAAAGCCACAGGCAAACTCGGTTCAGAGAGGCCCAGATTGGAGCAAACCCCAAGGTTAACAACCACTTCCTCGTGTTGTACCCAACGCTGTAGACTGAGCACAGTCGTCTGCTCAGAGCTCTCCTCGATGACTCCTGGCAACAATAGCATTCACATCCATGCATCTTTGAGAGCTGCTAACATGTTGTAGTTTCTTCTGTTTCTTTGGCTCTGCCATTTCCAGGCCATTTCTATTGATTCATTCATTCTTACAGTAAGTAGTTAGGGAGGGCCCACTACCTTCCAGGCCCTCGGGACATAACCATGCACAAGGTAGACACGCGTGGAGATTACAGTCTTATCGTGGACACAGAAATTTACACGGGACTCGACGTATGGTCACGAGTCCGTCTGGGGAAGGCATGGGTGGTGGCGGCGGGGGCAGTGGGTTGCGGTCTAGGCAGAGAGGACTTTGTGTGATGGCTCTGTTGTGAGAGGAGCACTGCATGGTCATCAATACAGTGTGGCCCAAGTGTGGTAAGCGAGTCCCAGGGTGCCCACGTTGAGGCTGGAGACTTTTTGAAGGTGATGTGACTGAGAGTAATGGGAAGCATTGAAGAGTTTTGAGTAGCAGACTTGCATTTCCAAGAAGACCATCTTCTTAATGGATCCAGAAAGGATTTGTGGGAATTCAATGAAGGAGAGGAGAAACCAGGCAGGGGCTGACACAGCAGCCGAGGCAAGAAACGCTGGAGGCTGGACCTGGAGGCTGGATCTGGAGGCTGGACCTGGAGGCTGGCGTCCAGGGGCAGTGGATGGATTTCAGGGACACGGGGGATTCTGGTTGGAAGGGGAGAGGGTGAGGGATGCTTGGCAGTCACGGAGAAGTGGCTGTGCCACAGCACACGGCATTTTAGAGGAACCATTAGGAAGTAAAACATCTGCGCCTGGGTCACCTGGCTTTTGCTCACCTGGCTTTTGCTCATCTCGGGAGCCACACCTGCCCTACTCCTTCCTCACACTGGCCACGCCTTCCTCATTCTGTCCTCCCCTCAAGCCTCTCTATGGGCAGCTCCCGAGGCTAGAAAGCCTTCTCCAGCCACTGCCAATTCCTACCCACGGCTCGGTTCCTCTGGGGAGCTCTGTCCTCGGGGCTCCCAGCGGGCCCTGTACGCAGCTCCTTTTACCTCATATCACTGGGTACTGGGTTTTTTATACACTATTAGGAATAACTATATTTTAGGAGAGGAGCCAAGTGCCCTCTGGTGGGGGAGGTGCAGTGTGAGGAAGCTCCAGCAGAGCTGGGAGACAGGGTCTTCTCCTTAGAAGCTCACTTCCTCCTTATCACCTTTCAAAAAATTGTGGTACAAGATACATAACATAAAATTCTATGTGTACAGTTCTGTGGCATTGCATATATTCACATTGCTATGCAGCCATCACCACCATCCACCTCCAGAACGTCTTCATTTTCTCAAACAGAAACCCATTAAATCATAACTTCCCTTTCCTCCTCCTCCCAGGCCCTGGAATCTGTATCCTACCTCTGTCTCTACGAATTTGACTATTCTGGGTACCTCATATCAGTGGAATCATACAACATTTGTCCTTTTGTGTCTGGCTTATTTTCTTCGGCATAATGTCTTCAAAGTCCACCCATATGACAGTGTGCATCAGAGTTTCACTCGCTTGTAAGGCCGAGTAATGCTCCATTGTATGGACAGGCCACATTTTGCTCATCCGCTCATCTGTTGATGGACGCTTGGGTTATTTTTACCTTTGGGCTATTGTGAATAATGCTGCAATGAACATGGGTATTATAGTGGGTATTGAAATTTTATGTTTATCTGTCATCTTCAACAGATAATGGGAACTATGTTTTATTCACCTCATTTTTATCTGGCACTTAGCAATGCCTCGTATATTGTAGGCTCCCAAAGTTGACATCAATGAAGGACTTACAATTGATTTATTTTTATTTAACAAATATAAAGTACTAGACACTCTAAGGAATTTAAAAATATTAACTCATTTAATTTTACTGAAGCCTTTTGAAATATGGGGCTATCATGATGCCCATTTTACAGCCGAGGAAAATGGGACAGAGTTTAGGGAGTGGTAGAGCTGAGGTTCAAACCCAGGCAAGCAGGCTGTAGGTCTGGACGCAGCCACCTCGCTCTGCCCCCTGCCTAGGCCAGCTGCCTGTCCGGGCTTGTGTGTATATTTAGGGCAGTGGAAACCATACAAATTGCTAGAGTCCAGGAGAGGGGTGCTTCTCATGAAAGTGCTTTCAGATAAAAAAAGCGAAGGCTGCATTTGGGTGTAAAGGAATTTGGCTAGAAGGAAAATATTTACATTTAGCAAAAATCCAAAAACAAACAAAGAATCCAATCAAACAAACAAATCCAAGCCTCCTTCATGTGTTTGAAAACCATGACAGCGTGAAGGATCCATGATGCAGGAGGGCAATTAGGTCACAGTCACAAATACAGCCTGTGGGGTGTCCCTTCTCTCAATAATCTTTCAGGTAATATGTTGGCATTATGATTGTTAAGACAATAATGAAAGTGTACTGGAAAAAAATTGTGAAAGCAAGTCCCCAAGCAGTGTAGGGAGGGGGTGACAGGTGGGGCTGGTGTACTGGATGCTTGTTCCCCCACTGCCGTGCGGCTCTGTGCCCAATCCCCCACCCCCTGCCAGCACTGGAGTCCCTCATCAGAGAGGAGGGGCAGTCCCTGTTCCTTAACATGACACCTGCTGTAACTCCACCATGCTTTGCCTGCTCAGAGACACCATGTCCAGATTCACCCCCACACATTGCTGCCTTCCCCTTACCCTCTCCCAAGGTGGGAAGGGCACAGGAGGGGCTTGGGGGTGGGGGAAATCACCCAGGTCAGCAGTGAACAGCAGAATCATGTCTGTTGTGGCCCTACATTTGTCACCATCCCTTTGCCTCTGGTTCCACAGCCACTGTCACTCAGTCTACTCATCTTTAACCATCTCCTTGTGATAGCAAATTTCCCACCTTTTCCTGGAGAACATTCCATTTTGGTTTCTTTGCTTATGCTGGTGTCTAGCTCTGAGCATGGTCACAGTTGCATCTATGTAAGTCTGACTGATGGTTGGTGATGTTCCAGGTTCCTCGAGACAAGAGGCTGCTGTCTGTGAGCAAAGCAAGTGACAGCCAAGAAGACCAGGATAAAAGGTATGGTGTAGGTAAAGGAATATGCCTGGTCCCCCAAATAACTCTTTGTCTGTGTTTCTTGAAAACAGTGGTATTAAACTATAAGTTTTGTTCTTGAGAGGAGATGGAGTCAAGTCTGTCTGTCTTTTGAAGTCTGGACCAAAGCCATATTTTTCAACGGGGAGAGCAAATTGCATGTTTTGGTTGTGCATCCACAGGGTCATCAGCAGGCTGTTCCAGCGCCTTCTTCTGAGGAGGCTAACGGTGCTGAGTTAGAGGAGATAGGCTGGCAAGACAGCCCACTGCTGGGATTGACTTTTCTGATCAATCCCGTGGCTTTATAGCTGCAATCAGGCCCTTGAGGGAGTGAGACACTTGTAAGATTGCTTTTGATGAGGAGGAAAGGAGGGAGGTTGGGCTGTTTCCTAGCTGAGGGAGGCAGCAGCTGGTGGAGGGCTGTGAGCACTCTAGGGGTGCAGGGCAGGAAGGATGGCAGGAGATCATTGGGTAAGACCCATGTGAAAAGCAAGACACAGTCAGATAAATTGAGATTAAAAAAGAAAAAAAAACCAACTTTATTTCTGATGAAACCAATTGGAGAATGTGACTTGGAATCTGAGCTTGTAATATTTTAGTCTTAGGTAAGTCCCCCCATCAAGTCCCAGGCAGGACTTTGTACCATTTGTGGCATGGCAAGGGTGACAAGAGAGTGGGTCTCCTGCTTTTGGCCAGAACGATCCAGACAAAAAGAGGGGACCAGATGGGGCTGACCCACCCTGTTCAGCTACTTCTCCCAAACTCACCCATCAGTAAATTTCTTCCTCTGCAGTAGGGTGGCGAGAAGCCAAGGGGTTTTTCAGTTGAAGGTTCTTTCACATGGAAATATGAAGTCCAGAGAAATAAAACTGCCTGCTAGCACGTACATCAGTCAGAATCTTACCTGGCCTTGATAGGAACTGCTTATGACATTATGATCTTGTTCTGCGACCAGCAGCAGGGGACACTCTTCCGACCAGCAGCCCTGTGCTGTGCAGCACCTCAGGGTACAGCCCCAGCAGAAGATTAAGGTTATCTGCCTCTGATTCACGGTTCCGTTAGGGATCTTCTGAAGCCCCACGTTGCCCTGGGGTCCTGGGACCTCACTGGCAGGAGTGATGACAGAGAGGAAGAGGCTGACACTCTTCAGGTCCTACAACTTTTCCTTCATCCAGCCAGTTTTATTGAGCTAAGCTTGTACTGTCTGCTAAATCCTATACCCATAATTATAGTGGGTTCAGGGCAAAATGAGTCTAAGCTCTGTGCTCTGTCTATGGTGTACATCATAGACAAGAGAGGCCATGTTTCCTTCAAGCACCTTTTAAAACAACATTACAAAGTGACAGTTGCTCATTGTGTTTTAGTGATTATTTTTGTGATTTCCATAGAGTTCCTTTAAAAAATTGGCAGAGAAGTATAGACTAAACTACCTTGTACAGACTAATTATGACTTGGACTTCCCATTGAATATAGTTTGGAAGAATGTCATTTTGATCTGCAGTGTATTCATGAATTAAGGTGCCATGTGCTAGCGTGGTATCATGACAGCTGTTTATATACAGAAGTTGCAACTTGGAAAAATAACAGAACCAATGACATAATCCAAATTTTTTAAAAAATGTATTTAATGCACCATTATTATTATTGCATTTTCTCTTATTTTATACTTGGTTCAATTTTAAATTCTATTATAGATAAGTCAGTATTTCATAATAATTCTTACTTTTTTCTAATTATTCATTTTTGAATATCTTTGTGAAGTTCTCTGGCATTAGCTTCTAAAGCTAATACTGTTGTACAGAGGAATAGTTACACATTTTAGGGTGGTGCTCAATCTGTTATTTTCTGGTGATATGGTAATAACAATTTGACTAGATTTAAACAATCTTGCTTACTTTTTGTTTATAAAAATACCAAAAAATATTTCGATGTGTGTTCTTGTTTAGAATTCATATGTTTTGCATGAGTTAAACAATTAAGAAATTTAGCCTAGCCAGGTGTGGTGGGTCATGCTTATAATCCCAGCACTTTGGGAGGCCAAAGCAGGATGACTGCTTGAGGCCAGGATTTCGAGACCAGCCTGGGCAACATAGTGAGACCCTGTCTATACAAAAATTTTAAAAAAGGTGCTGGGTATGGTTGCTTGTGCCTGTAGTCCTAGCTATTTGGGAAGGCTGGGGTGGGAAGATCGCCTGAGCCCAGGAATTTGAGGCTGCAGTGAGCCATCATCATAGCACTGCACTCCAGTCTGGGTGACAGAACAATACCTTGTCTATAAAAAATGAATGAATAAATGAATGAAAAAAGAAATTTGACCCAAAGTGGACTCTATATAGAAGTTGGTTAACTTTGAATATTTTGGCAACATTATCCACAAGTATTAATAGTTATTCCTCCACAAAAAGGTCTGGGTGAAATGAGTTTGGGAAATTCTGGGTTTTGATTTAACAGGTAGAGGAACGCTGGAAGACCTCTACCATATTCACAGTGTTTGTGACCCACTCAGGGTGGTCTGTCTTGTTATGGCAATTTTTGTTTGTTTGTTTTTAATACTGATTTTATCATGAACTCCTTGTTTTTTCTTTGAAGAATATCTATTAACATACCATGCAATGTTCTAAACCAGTGGTCCCCAACCTTTTT
This sequence comes from Varecia variegata, assembly GCA_028533085.1. Classification (NCBI taxonomy): domain Eukaryota; kingdom Metazoa; phylum Chordata; class Mammalia; order Primates; family Lemuridae; genus Varecia; species Varecia variegata. Next base: position 50,857,258 of record CM052438.1, on the reverse strand, counting down.
GGCACCAAGAACTGGTTTCATGGAAGACAATTTTTCAGGTGGTGATGTCAGCGATGGGGAGTGGCTGTAAATACAGATGAATCTTTTCTCTCTTGCCCACCACTCACCTCCCACTGTGTGCCCCCTCATTCTCTAAATGTCATGGAAGACAATATTTTCACAGACAGGGGGGTGGGGGGGAAGCTCAGGTCTTGACGAGCAATGGGGAGTGGCTGTAAATACAGACAAAGCTTTGCTTGCCCACTGCCACTCACCTCCTGCTGTTTCTAAGTTTCATGGAAGACAATTTTTCAGAGTGGATGGGTTTCAGGGAGGCCCACAGTAAACAGTGGGGTTTAGGAAATACTAATGTGAATGGGTGGTCTGGGTTTTGGCATCCTCCAGCTAACTGGATTCATATTAAACATAATTTTAAACTTTTCACTGTGTCTTCTATACAGGTTTGCTCTACTGATTTAACTAACCATAAAAACAGGTCATTACATAAAGCCAGAAAGTTTGTGGACTTGTGATTTTATTCCTTAGAGGACTATCTTCTAGAATTATTTCTACAGATCTGTGACAGACTCAGAAGTTTCGATGTTTTTTCTGTTAGCTTTGCTCATGTGGAGCCTTTCTTTTCTCAAGCTTTACTTTGAAGTTTCATTTGAAAAATCAAAGCTAAAATGATCAAGTCCTGCTTGATAGTTTGGCAAGATCAGAGGGTAATAGACTTCCTTCTTTACAGAGAGGAACCAGAGAACCTAATTCTTGGAGGAACCAATTTTATTCAAATATTTATCTCAGTGAGGGATGCTAGTCAGCCCCAGAAAGCACATTCTAGATAAAAAACAAAAACAAACAAAAAACTCAAACATCTGAGCTGGGGATCTATGCAAAACATGTATTTTCTTTCCATATTAGTCAGAATAATTCATAAGTGAGAGGTGGCCCTCAAATTTTGCTGATCAGAGGGACTTTGCTAGTAAAATCACTTTGCCGTCAACAACAATCTTCTATTAATGGGTTCCCCTTTGCCTCTGCTTTCTCCCAGAATTCTTTAGCAAATGCAAGTATTTCATCCTAGTCTGGCAAGAGTTAATTTTCTAAGCATTCTCCTTTCTCTCCTTACCAGCCAGGAGGTCTGAGATCTGAGATCTTGTTTTACCATAAGCCCAGCTACACTACTTCCTTAAGCCCCAAAAGGAATTCAGTGCTAAGGATATCAATGAGCTCATGTTATTTCTCAATTTGGCAAAACTATTTTAATGACAGATTCTCATTATTTTATTTTTCCTTTAAAGAATTTAGCCCATAGAATGGTGAAAATTATCCTCCTCACTCTTCCCTCCTTCAAATTACCACATTTGTCCTCCTCCTGCCTTTTTTTTTTTTTTTTGGTATTTAAAAATTTTTTCTTTTGAAAGTTTTCAAACATATACAGAAGTACAGAGGATAGTAAAGAACCCCCAAATAACCTATTCCATTCTGCAATTCAGCAATAATAAATTTTTGTCACACCTGCTTGATAGCAACCTTTTCTCTTTCCCTTTCTTCTTTAATTTTTAAAATTTATTTGTTTATTCATTCATTCATTTATTTATTTTTGAGACAGGGTCTTGCTCTGTCACCAGGGCTAGAGTGCAGTAGCATCACCATAGCTCACTGCAACCTTAAACTCCTGGGCTTGAAGCCATCCTCCTGCCTCATCCTCCTGAGTAGCTGGGACTACAGGCACATGCCACTGTGCCTAGCTAACATTTCTATTTTTTGTACAGACGGGGGTCTCTCTCACTCTTGCTCAGGCTGGTCTCAAACTCCTGGCCTTAAGCCATCCTCCCGCCTTGACCTCCCAGAGTGCTAGGATTACAGGCGTGAGCCACCATGCCCAGCCTTCTCTTTCCCTTTCTTTCTTTTTAAAAATTGCAATAATATTTAAAATAAATCCCTGTCATCATGTCAAGTCACCTCTAACTACTTCTGATTTGTATCTCTAAAAAATAAGGACATTTTATTTTGTAAGCTCAAAATCATTATCACCCCATAAATTAACAATACTTCCTTAATACTACCTAACTCCCAGTCCATATTGAATTGCCTCCAAAATCCCATTACTTCATAAATGCCTCATTGGCTTGTTCAACTTAGGAGCCACACAAGATCTACTCATATTCGATGGTTATGACTTTGAAATCTCTTAATCTAGTACAATCCTCCCACCCTTCCTCCTTTTTTCATGCCTTTGATTTGTTGACAAATTTAGGTCAGGAAGGTGTGCTACATTTTTGTCTGATTGCTTCTTTTTCATGATGTTTAAGTCATTCTTTCAGCTCCTGTATTTCCTGAGAGCTGAAAGTGAGATCTAAGGTTTGATTAGATTTAGAGTCAATTTTTTTTTTCCCCTTGACACTAAAAATAAAATTACAGTGGAGCTGAGTACTTCACATTGCAGTTGTCCTAGCGGTGCAAAGATCCGCTGCATTCCATTGCGAGGTTAGCCATCGCCCTGTCCCCTGATGGCATTAGCATCCACTGATTACTGTCTGCATTGGTTATTTTATCAGGAGTTGCAAAATGGTGATTTTTCTAATTCCATCATGTCACGGGGGGGTTGGGTTTGAACACACAGAAACTGTCTTGGCACCAGTGAAGCCCAGAGTAATCTGAGCGGAGGAGAAAACCGAGTGCAGGTCCTAAAGACTGTTCCAGTGAACCTCTCCCTAAATCAAGACCACCTGGAGAACTGCAAGCGGGAACAGTACAGCGTCAGCGTCCCCGAGAGTCCGGCCATCATCCCGGTGTCGGGGATCACCGTGGTGAAGGCTGAAGACTTCACACCGGTTTTCATGGCCCCACCTGTGCACTACACCCGGGGAGACGGGGAGGAGCAGCGAGTGGTCATCTTTGAACCGACGCAGTATGACGTGCCCTCCATGGCCACCCACAGCGCCTACCTCAAGGATGACCAGCGCAGCACGCCCGACAGCACCTACAGCGAGGGCTTCAAGGACGCAGCCGCAGAGGTGAGTGCCTGCCGCGCGCCCGGAGCCCAGATCCAACCGCCTGGCTGGTTTTGCTTTTTCTGTTTCTTTTTTAAATGGCATAAATGAATTAAACTGTGAATTTTAATTTTTTTTTAAAAAATATATTTATTGGTATTCTGGTTTACTTTCTTTCCAAACAGGTATTGATAAACCTGAATGTCTGTGTGTGGAGGAATATTTCAATTTTTCTTGAATCTTAGATGACAGATTCTTTTCGTTTTAGCTATCAAATTAAATACTTATGAGGAATTATGAGATATTTGTGTGGAAACTTCCTGCTTCATGAAGTTTTTACCTTGACCTACTCTAGTTTGGAAACTTGCAAATGATAGGGCCCTAAAGATGGTGCTTTTTCATTGTTTTTTTTTTTTTTTTTTAAACAGTATAACTCTATAAAACCACTTCTGATTGAATACTCAAGAAGGAGAATTTGTGTTATTAATAATCAAGTGTGTGCATGTGTATATAGTTTCTACCTTACAATCAGAGACTATGTATTTTTCTCAGATGCCCATAGACCTAACAGAAGCAATTATCTTTGCTTGCTTGTTTGTTTTCAATTCAAAAATTCTAAGTGCACAGTGGAGAATTTTGGTAATTGTATACGGCTGTGTAGCCAATGTCAGAATCAAGATACAAAACGTTCCCTTACCCTGAAAGTTTCCACGAAGACCCTTGCACTTAAGTTCTCCTTTCTCCCATTGTTCTTGGCCTTCTGTCACTATAGTTTTGCCTTTTCTAAAATTCCATATGAATGGAATGATACAGTATGTAGTCACCTATGTTGTCTTCTTTTGTTTAGCATATTTTTGAGGTTCATTTATGTTGATGCTTGTATTAATAGTTTGACTTTTAAAATTGCTGACTAGTATTCCACAGTAAGTGTATATTGCAATTTATCTATTCACCAGTTGATAGACATTTGATTGCTTCCTGGTTTCGGCTATTATGAATAATGCTGCTATGTATGTAAACATTGATGTATATATTTTAATGTGGACTTACATTTTCATTGCTCCTGGGTAAATGCTTAAGGCTGGGATTGCTGCCCCGTGTGGTCAATCTATGCTTAACTTTATAAGGTACTACCATACAGTGCTTCAAAGTGGCTGTACCATTTTCATTCCTACCAGCAATGTTTCAGGATTTCCTGTTTTCCACATTTTTTGCCAAAACTTGGTATTTTCAGTCTTTCTAACTTTAGCTACTGTAGTGCTTGTGTGGTGGTGTCTCACTGTGGTTTGAATTTGCATTTCTCTGTGTCTAGTGATGTTGAGCATCATTTCATGTACTGATTTGACCCTTCCTATAACTTCTTTTGTGAAGTGTCTATTCAAATCATTTGCACAATTTTTAAATTGAGTTGCTTGTCTTCTTTTTATTAAGTTATAAGGGTTCTTTATATAATGTGAATATATCAGTTACATATTTTGTAGTCCATTAGCCTTTTTGTTTTTTTAACTGTATCTTTCCAAGAGCCACAATATTTAATCTGATGTTCACCTTATCAATTTTGTCTCTTATAGTTTATGCTTTTTTTGTACCATTTAAGAAGTCTTTCCTTAACCCAGTGTTACATGATTTTCTTGTTTTTTTTTTTTTTTTTTGTTTTTTACTTGAAATATTTAACAGATTTACCTCTTTCATGTAGGTTTCTGATCCCTTTTAAGATAATTTTACATATATGGTATGAAATAAGGGTTGAGGACCTTTTTTCCTACAATGATATCCATACAGTATGGCTGGATATCCATTGTTCTAGCACCATTTGGGTGTTTTTGTTTTTGTTTTGTTTGCTTTGTTGCCCAGGCTAGGGTACTGTGGTATTAGCCTAACTCACAGCAACCTCAAACTCCTGGACTCAAGCAATCCTCCTGCCTCAGCCTCCCGACTAGCGGGGACTACAGCTAATTTTTTCTATTTTTAGTAGAGATGGGGTCTCCCTATGTTGCTCAGGCTGGTCTCAAACTCCTGACCTGAAGTGATCCTCCCGCCTTGGTCTCCCAGAGTGCTAGGATTACAAGCATGAGCCACCGCGCCCGGCCTCAGCACCATTTGTTGAGAAGATGATCTTGTATCCATTTAATTGCCTTGGGATTTGTAGAATAGCAATTGATGGTATATTTGTGGGTCCTCTCTCCAAATTTTGACCCAGAATATGTAATGTGTATTTTTATTAGGCTCAGGTCAGATTCCTTCAGCATTTAGGAGCTGTGCCTCTGCACTGGAGATGTTGGTCATTGGCTCCCCACTTCTCAGTCCACTTGGGCCAATAAAAGACAATAGCAAAGGGGAGAAGGTGTGGTTTCTAATTTTTTAAAGAGGAGCGAGTGTGGTAGCAGAATAATACCTTTAGTCTACTGCCTGTTTGGTTGCCCCTGGGACAAATGCAGCTACCTGAAGTTAAGATTTCATCTCTAAATAATAATATTTAAAAAAAATGTATTTGACGAGCACTTACTATGTGCTGGGCATCATTCTGAGTGATCTATATATACTCATTTAATCTTCACAACAGCCCTATGCTGTAGGTCTGTTACTGTCATCTCTGTTTTGTAAATGAGGAAACTGGGGCACAAAGAGTGTAAATGTGCTCACAGTCATTAGGCAGTAAGTGGAGAGATGGGACTCAACCCAAGCTGTCTGGCTGCAGGACCTAGATCCTTAACCATAACCTGTACATTCTCAGAGAAGGCTGTGGGACCTCCTTCCAATTCTCAGTAGTTTCATTGCTTAAGACAATGACTCACTCAAAGCTTTTAAAAAAAATCTGAGTGTCCTTTGTTCATCTCATTAGATATTATCTCATCTTTCAGGTGTTAGGCACTGAGAGAAGAGGCACAAAAGGTTGGTAAACAAGGACTAGCTCTCTGCAGAGTTGCAGAGAGCAGCTCTTGTATACTAGGGCATACAAATTGCACTAGCAGCCCTGCCACTCCTGGCATCAGTCATTTCTGAATGTCTGCTGTATTCTTTTAAATCAGGAAGTGACCAGAGCAAGACAGGATAAGTTCCTTGCCCTTAAGAGGCTGTGATATTTCTTGGGTTCTGGTAGCTTTGCAATCAAACTTTCAACATCCTTGTAATAATAATAATAATAATAAAAATCTTAAAATTATCTTCCTTAGCTTCTTGTGTCATATTGCTTAACATTGTTAACAAAGTTACTGAGTGAAGGATCTTGTAGAGTCTTTGGTATTTTTTTTTCCCATGGTTGAAGTCTCAGCATTTGATATTGTTGAATATTTGATTTGCCCTCAAGTAGTCAGGGGTGCTTCTGTAAGAAAAGCAAATAACTGCAGCTATCACTCCATAATCCCATGTGAGGTACATGCTTTTTCACTGAAAGATTGCCACGGATGTAAATGTTTCTCACACTGTGTAGAAATATTCCATTAGTCACAGAAGAGTGCGTGGACGTGGTCCAATGTCAACGGAACCATGATGCTATTTGGGGGATGTGTTATCAGTTGTGTTTGTATTGTAGATAAAGAGGCTTGTGAAAGGAAGCTATTGTATTTTGGGCTTTATTTTGAAGTAGATGAGAAAGTAAAGAAACTTACCAGAAACTAAATGTGGAGACTATTCCCACTGACTTTGGTTGAGCTGCTCGCCTTGTCTTGGAAGTCGGTGTTTACATTGCGTATAGTATTTTAGCCAGATGTAAATGAAACTGAATGATCTTCCATGATCTTTAGCCATTTTATTGCCAACTGGTTATAAGAATATGTGATTTCAGAGTAATTTCACCAAGAAAATTTTTCTAAACTCTAGTACTCCTTTTAGGTGAACTATTAAGATGTCTAGGACCCTTGTTGAATAAGCAGATTTCATTTGCCATTTGAGACCAATTCTTCTGTGTGTGTGTGTGTGTGTGTGTGTGTGTGTGTGTGTGGTGGTCTTAACAGCAAGAAAGGGAGCACTTCACTTTGACTCAGGCTGGTAATTTTTAAAAGACAGTGGTAGCATTAAAAAGTGCTTTAGTGGATTAATTTTAAATAATTTGATATATGTTTTATTCTACATCATTGTAATAATGTTTGGCAAGTATTTGTTGATTTGTACGAGTATTAGGCATTGTGGTAGAAGTGAGAGTAGAGGGCAGAAAGAAATCAGGGCATGCCGTGATTTCTGCCTTCTAGAAGCTTATAATCTGTACCTGTGAAGAGAAATAATGATAACTATTATTTATTGAGTTCTCTGTGCCAGGCACTGTGGCTTACATGTTTTATTTCTAATCCTTACTACAATTCTGCAAGGAAGATGTTATTTTTCCCATTTTACAGATGGAGAGGCAGAGGTTCAGAGTGGTTAAGAAACTTGCCAAAGGTCACACAGCTAATAAGCACAGAGTATAGTTGATAAATCAGAGTGGTATTTAAGACCAAAAACATATTTAGGAAACATTTAAAACTTAAGAGATGGAAGAGATTTTATTAAAATATCATATAGATATAGTTATAATAAGAAATTAAAGTGGAAGGAAGAATTTGCTTATTCAGTACTACAATTTTGGGTCAGTCACTTAACCATAGTTTCTGATGTAAGAATAAAGGAAACTATGATCTCAGTGATTTAATACAAGTTTATTTCTTGCTAATGAAAGTTCTGGTGTGTATATACAGAGAGGTCTCTTCCAGTCAGCGACTCAGGAATCCAGGGTTCCTCCATCTTGTGACATTACCATCTCTACATGTGGCTTCCAGTGTCACCCTAGCAGAGGAAGAGAGATCACAGAGATGACATGCTGACTTGTAAATACTTTGACCTAGAAGTGGCTCATATCACCTCTGCTCACATTTTATTGGCTGAAACTAGTCACATGATCAATCTAACTGCAAGAGGGCTGAGAAGTTTAGTCCTCCCATGTGCTCAGGAATTGAGAAGAACTATGTATGAGTGAGCATCAGATAGCTCTACCATGTATTTCACAATTCAACTCCAGGCATGTTATTTGTAGAATTAGCATAGTTTGCAGAGAATCTTGAAATGAAAGCAAAGAATGATTATTTGCCATTATCCAATAGATGTATAGTAGTCTGTTGATTTTATATTCATCAGTAGCCTGAAACTGAAAGTGATCCTGGATCTAAACCCTTTCCAACATGGTTGATTGATTACTGGTAGTCCATTCTCCCATACACATTTAAAGAATAAAATCTTTAAAGTGTTGATTCATCCACTAAATTGGAACATGGCCTCAGGTGATTAATGGACCCAATTTTATTATGTTTATCTTAAACATATGATGTAGTGGACATAGTACCACCAAATGTCTGTCACTTCATTAATGTGTTTTTTTGGCATCAAGCAAAACTTTGGAAAATCCCTAGCATATACATTTTATACTTTAGGAACATTTAGGTTTTTTTATGTGTAGTCAAATTTGATAATATTGGATGACCCACTATTCAGATTCATAGTGGTCATTTACTCATGTCATGTATAGAATGTCTATGAAAATCCTAGTTCTGTTAAAGCTGTTATTTAACTTTGCAGCACCATTTGACACTTGATCACTCTTCCCGCTTGCGGATGCTCTTGGCTTCATGTCTGTAGCTTCAGTTATCGTCCATGTCCTAAAGACGTCCCGATTTCTTTTTCCAGTCCAGTGCTCTCTCCCCTGAGTTCCTAACCTTTATATCCAACTGCCTATTTGACTTTCCACTTGTACAAAATCTAACTTACAGTCTTTTCTTGTGTTCTCCACCTTAATAAGTGGTGCTGCTACCCTTCTGGTTGCTCAAGCAACCAGAATTTCTTCTTGACATTTTACTCTGCCCTCATACCATCTAATTCATTGTCGATTCTATCAATTTTGCATTATTAAGATCTCTGGAATCCATCCATTTTTCTCTATTATTCTTCCGCCATACCCAAGCTAGCTTTATCTCTGGTCTATAATACTGCTACATCTGCTTCTATGCACTGTGACTGCAATGGTCTTTTTGAAATGCAAATCTGATCATGTCATCACTCACTTATTTCCCACTCCTCCAAGATTAGGGTCTAAATCTTTCACAGGTTCACAAGGCACTGCAGAGTCTGCTTCTGAAATGCCCTTCCCACCTCCTTCCCCCTTGTGCTTTGTTTGCTCTGGGCTCCAGTCAGTTCTGTGAACCTGATATCCTCGCTCCTGACCCAGGACCTTCATGCACGGTGGTCCATGTTCTAGAACTTAGCTGTGCAATACCACAGCCACTTGCCACATGTGATTATTCAAAGGAAATAAAATTAGAAATTCAGTTCTCAGTTCCACTAACTACATTTTAAGTGTATATCCAGCTAGAACCTACTGTATTGGACAGTGAAGATACAGAACATTTCCATCATCCTTCAAAGTTATATTGGACAGTGCTGTTCTGGAATTTTCTTTACCTCTTTCTACATACACTGTTGCTCCTGTGTGACTTCCTTATGGGAAGTCCTCTTTATTCTCTCCCTCCACTTCTACTAGAGTCAGTTTTCTTTGTGTCTAAGTCCACCAGCCAAAGACCGCCTCAAAGACATCTGCAGTCAAAGTTATGCTTACTTGGCCTGCCTCAGCAGGGAACCCGTATGAGCATCTCAGTCAGGGACAGGTGGGAGGAGCTCTGCATGGTGTTTGGTCTTGTGCTGGATGAGTCTAAGGAGGGATTATGGAAGTGACAACCATTTCTGGATTGGATATTGTCAAGATGTAAGGGTACCCAGAAACTGGATATCTCAGTAATCGTTTTTCAGGAGATGGGCTGAACAACGCGGGGCTGAGGATGTCTTTGTAAAGAAAGCCACAGTCACTCAGAAGGAGGGATGTTATGCACTTCTGTAGCTGTGTTACTATCTTGCCGGGCTATGTTGGAAGCATTGCTTATCTTCTGTTGGCCTTGTCTGTATTCCTCTTGTCTGTATTCCTCTGAAACACAGTACTTTCAGAACATCAAGACTGATTGCCACTGGTGCAAATTTTCACCGTATCATAGAAAGTGAATGTGATGTGCTCTCATGGAACTCTGTTGCTCTTCTTCAGAGGGCTTGCACACAGTTTGTGATTTTTTTTGAATGATTAATTGTTTGATTAATGTTTTTCCCCACTAGACCAGAAGTTTCGTGAGAGCAGGGACTTCTTTTTGTTTGCCATTGTATCCATAGCACCTAGCACAGTGCCTGATATAAGGTAGATGTCCAGTAATTATTTATTGAAAGAGTAAATGAATGAATGATAGAACCTAAAAAATTAATGGCTGATCAAATACATGAAATTATTTAACTATATATGATTTCCCCACAGTTAAAGAATCCTTGTCTTTTTGCAGTAGATTCTTAGCAGATGTTTCCTCTTTCTCATCCAAGAAAAAGTAGAATTCCAATATTCAGGATTTAAATGTATTTACTATTGCCTGACGTCTAAGGTCCTTTAAGGGTAATCTATTAAATACGTGTCATCATAACTTCTTTACTATCATTTCTTCTGAGTCCAAATTTCTAGATGTGTTATATCAAATCACAGTAAGATACGGTGATGTTCGTTGTCTGACTGCTTTTTGGCATCCTGTAAATTATATTAAAAGGTCTCCAGGCAGTTGTGGAGACTTGATAACTGTAACCAGAGTGGCCCAAGCATTTGGGTTCTAATTCTTAATACTAAATCATTTAGGGCCACGTGACCCATCAATGTAATCAGGTCTCATCTAAAGTATTGCGATGCTTCCTAGGTGAACTATCTAATTTTTTTAAATTATGAAGATAATAGAACAGAATTAAAGAAAAAAATTAAGCATTAAAAAAAGTAATATCCATGTCTGTAATATATATTTTTGTTTTTTCACAGTTCTTGTTCACATGAGCTCAGGCATTGGGGTAGGATTCTGTGTTTCAGTCAGCGTGTAGTTGACAGTCTTTCTGAGTCTGAAGATTCATAGTATCACACCTTCTCACATCGCCTGGGGGATTAAAACCGTAGAATTTCTAAGTGCAGTATGCTTTAGTAGGCTAGCCTATCCTCAGGCTGCAGCGCTCTATGGCACAGACAGTAATTCCTTCTGGCCATGTTTAGTAATGCTGATTCACTATGATTTTTGTGGATTACTGTATATTCTTTCAAGCAAAGACCTTGGAAATTTGTTTCTTTATCTCAAAGTCACTTCCTTAAATGCTTTTTTCATCATGTGACCAAGTTTTACTCCAAAATTTACTAATTCTAACTATACTAAGTATAAATTCCTTTTCCTAAATCAGCCTTGTCCAGTAGAACTTTTATTGCTATCCAATAAATCACACACTGGCCACCTGTGGTGATTTATACTCGAAATGTGGCTAGTTGACTGAGGAACTGAATTTGTGATTGTATTTAAATCTAATCAACTTAAATTTTACTAGCACATGTGGCTAGTGGCTCCTGTACTGGGCAGCAAGACCTAGATTTTCAGATCCTCCCTTTATCGTTAAGCCAGGCCTGTGTCCTTGGCCCTATGCACACAACGCATGTCCTCATCGTTTTGTCTTCACTCGCCTACATTATTTTCTCTCAGTTCCTTCAATTAATCCAGGTTCTCTTTAGCTTCCATGGGTCAGGGTGAAGCCTACAGCCTCTATGAAATACTCCCACAATTTTGCCGATCTTCCTTTTCTGGCAATGCCCACTTTATGCTGTTCTAGTTAGGACACATAAATGAATGAATGAGTGATTCAGCATGGATGTTGATAGATAGTCATTTGTTGTGTTATAGTTTATTTTATTGTTGTTTTTCATGTGAATTTATTCCATCTCTGAACCAATTTTTCTCTCTCTGGGGATACGACAGTGCCTTATATAATTTTATATTTCTTCTGGCACCAAGCAGATGGTGAAGCCCCAGATGATTTGCCTATTTGTTTTAATTTTGATGACTCTTATTTTGCAGAAATTTCGGAGTGCTTCCGTTGGGGCTGAGGAGTACATGTATGACCAGACATCCAGGTAGGCTACTAGGAGATGCGTCCCTGGAAACTGATTAACTGACAACCCTTTAAATGTACCTCCAAGTTATACTTTATGCCATTTTTTCTTGTAAACTTTTACAGAACAATCTGATTTCCTTTGTCTTCGATTCCTTTCTCTGTACAAATGACTTTGTACATCATTGTTTCCAGTCTTGACCAACTTTCTGGGGCCTATACCTTTTCTTCTTCCTTCTATTGGCTAGACATTGCTTCTTAGGTGTTCCTCTGAACCTCAAACTCAGATGCCTCCAACCCAGCAGGTATAAAATGGAACTCTTTGTTTCTCTTTTCCTCTTCTTTCCTTCCTCCTCTACTTGTTTCACATCTGTTCTTCTGCTTTTGTATCCTATTGTGGCGAAGGATGTACCCACCCTCCGAGCCACCCCAGCTAGAGGTGTAAGGGTCTGCCTTCCTTCCTGTTGTACTTTTCCAGCACTTTCCAAGTGCTGAATTGTCTGTTCTACCTGTCTTATCCCTTTCACCTTACTCTTGTCAACTTTCTCTTGAACTATTGTGATACAACTGATCTCCTTGCCAACACTTCCTTTTCTCTTCTGTTCTGCTTTGCACACAGCTAGCTACCAGCGGTCATGCACTCAAGGTGCCTTCCATGTACCAGCAATGCCAGTAGGATTGGAGCTAAGATATAACCTCTCCTTACAAAAGGTCCAGAGACTGCTGGAGGAGACTGTGTGATGACAGATAAACTACATTTGCTAAATGATGAGTCCTGCTACAGAGAGACAAAAGAGAACTGAGTGGACCCATGGATCTGGGTGGGGCGTGATTTGGGGGTGTGGGAGGACAGGAGGCAGATCTTCCCAGAAAGTGGCATTTGAGCTGGATTTTGAAGGATTAACAGCAGATGTTTTCTAAGAAAAGAAGGAGGATTAAGAACATTTTAGGCAGAGGGGTCATTTTTAAAGACCCTGGTTGTGATCATGCCTAAAGACAAGAGAGAATGGCAAGAAATAAATTTCTGTCTCCTGTTTACAAAACTTACCAGTGATTTCACCATTTCAGACAGAATTAAACACAAATTCCTTACAAAGATGGTCAGGGCCCTCTATGTTCTGGTCCCTTTTTACTTAAAACCCCACATCCCACCATGTTTCTTACTCCTTTGTTTTACGTGTGTGGCTCTTTTCCATTCTCTCTGTTTCCACTTAAAGTCGTCTGGATCCTTCAAGGTCTTTCTCGAATCTCGGGCTCCCCAGTCATCCTCCCCTGATCATCCTAATTAGAATTTGGTGTGTGTTATGGGGAAGGTAGTGGGAGATGGCAAAGACAGAATTCCAAATCCCTTCTAAAATGTGGAAATATATGTATTGCATGCTGTAAATTCAGAGCACCATGTGATCAGCTGTCGGGCCAGTGGAAAGAGCAATGACCTACCAGTCACTGCACCTGGTTTCTCTTTCTGCTGCTGCCGTCATCCTGCAGAGTGAGCACATCGCTCAGCCTCTCCTCAGCTGGGAAGCGAGGAAGGTGGGCTGAATCGTGGGTACATGTCTTGTGTTACGGACAGGCTTGGGGGACATTAATCCCTGAAATTATATAAAAAATCATTTATGTTCATATGTGCCTTTTCTAGGAATAGGGTTCACAGCTTTCTTCATGTTTTTAAAGCCGTCTGTGCCCTGGACAAGGTGCAAACTACTGGTTTAGGTGATTCTTAATATCCTGCCCAGGTCTAAAATGTTATGATTCAATGATAGTATATTGAAATTGCTTTTTCAGGCAAAATGACAATGCAATCAGTTTCATCTGGAATGATTTATTTCCCACCTTATTCCAAGACTCATATTCTGGAATTTGCTTAGTTTCTTAGCTTAAGCCTGAGATTTTTTTTTCCAGAATATTATGAGGATACAAATGTTTTGGTTACATGGGTTGCTTTTGTACTGCTTGAGTCAAAGTTATAAGTGTGCCCATCACCCAGATAGTGTATATTGTACCTGTTAGGTATGATTTCACCCATCTCCTCCTCCCTCCTCTCACCTGCATGATTTCTGCTGAGTTTTACTTCGATCTATGCACGAGTGCTGATCAGTTAGTTCCAATTTAATAGTGGGTATGCATGGTGTTTGTTTTTCTATTCTTGCAACACTTCACTTAGGAGAATGGTCTCCAGTTTCATATAGATTGTTGCAAAAGGTATTAATTCATTTTTTATGGCTGTGTAGTACTCCATGGTATACATATACCACATTTTATTAATTCACTTGAGATTTTTATCATATAAGAAGAATATTATTTTGCCCTTCAAAATATTTTCTCATAAAAGTTAAAAAATAAATAAAACATTATAGAACTACTTAATGTAGAAAGCAAGAGTCCCCCACAATCCTGTAAAGAGGCCATTTGAAGGGACAAAGTTTGAGTTGTTTCTGCACCCAGACTTCTAGAGACTATGAAATGAAAGAACTAAAAAAAATTAGACACAATGGAGAGGTTCTGATGATTCAGAACATACACAAAATGCTTGTTATTGGATCATCACTGTGTGCCATCCTGCAGGGCAGCAGAAATAAATATTTCTGAAAGACCATGTTAAACAAAGAAGATTGTGGTTCATACCTATTATGTTCATTTCAATTGATGTGTTCTTCAAAGTTGGGAAAAATTAGTGTTTTTGTTTTGAAAATTAAGTAATATTTTTAAATATTAGGAAACTCTTTAGAGCAGGGATCTGCAAACTTTTTCTGTAATGGGCTAGGTAATAAATATTTTAGATTTGGTAGACTACAGTCTCTATCACAGCTACTCAACTCTGCAGTTGTAGTGTGAAAGCAGTCATAAATAATAAACAAATGAGTAGGGCTGTGTTCCAATAAAACTTTATTTACAAAAACAGGCAATAAGTTGGATTTGGCCCATGGCCATGATGGATTTGGACCATCATTTGCAAACCCTGATTTAGAAAAACACTGTCATGAATTGTTTTGCAGGTTTAAAAACAACAAACAAAAGACAAAAAAAAAAAAAAATCCATGCTAAGGAACGAGATTCTCAGTAATGAATGCTTGAGTTTTGGATTTTCACATTTTGAAATGTTTTAAAGTGAAATATGGCTATTTGCAACCTCTCGGTTAGACAAAAAGAAGCTTAGGTGGATACAGGAATTGAACAAAAACATTCATACGTTTGGTTTGTTGTTAGCATAAAAGTGGCAAATTCCATCAATTCTTGAGCTTCAGGCACTCTCAAATTGCCAGCTAAGATCTACCGGGTTTTCTCCTGGCACAGACTTACACAACTGGCCTGGCACATCATGGACTTTCTCCCCTTCTAAACCATCTGGTTTATGGGCCACTATTAGAAATGTTTTGTATACTGTACTAGCAATGACCTTTGGTCTGGTCTCATGTCTTTTGCCATATGCTGTGTTTTGTCTCTAAAATAGAGTAAATATTGGTTAATACTCCTACAAAATGCTATTGTGAAATTGGTCTGGAAGGCAGAAATGTCCAAGTGAGCGAATCTGACGCACTGTTTGTTTTCTGTTCACAGTGGCACGTTTCAGTACACCCTGGAAGCCACCAAATCTCTCCGTCAGAAGCAGGGGGAGGGCCCCATGACCTACCTCAACAAAGGACAGTTCTATGCCATAACGCTCAGCGAGACCGGAGACAACAAATGCTTCCGGCACCCCATCAGCAAAGTCCGGGTATGGGCCCCGCTTCTCAAATACAGTACAGACGGGGGATGGGTGGCATCGCTACCTCAACACCATGTGGGACGGCATGGCGAAAACATTCCAAAATAAATAATTCTAGAACAAATGTCAGAGAGTTGGGGCAGGAGAACTTAGTGGCTTGTAGTTTATCATTTTAATCAGTAACCAATAAACCCCAGGGAAGGGACATGGTTGGATCGTGCTTTCTGACTGTATCCAAGGAATTTTCCCTGCTTCATTCACTGCCTATATGCTACTTAGCTGTTGTTTTTAATCAATTGATCTTAATTTTTCAAGTAAGTAGCTATAAGCCAGAACATATCTGTGGGTGAGAAAGAGTTGTTGTTCTGTTCTGTAAATGGAAATGCAATTCATTCTGAGTCCCTGGGCCCTTTGTAACTTGGTTTAAAAGGCTTCTGCAGCCTGGCACTTTCTCAGGGTTCAAGGGATGAGGCCTGATCCCCACCAGGAGTAAGTTGGAAGAATTTTTAAATTCATGAATATTAGTTCCATTTGTGGGAAGTGAAACTGGAGCCCTAGCTCACTGCTCTGGAAGCCTGCCAGCTTCTGGCATTCTCGATACTGCCAAGAAGGGAGGGAGCTGGTAATCCCTGTCTACTGAAAAGGAGAATTATAGCAGAGCTCTGAAAAGAGCCTGAAGGATTTTCCTGGTCTGTCATAAAATGATTTACGTTGCTGCGTCCGTGGTGCCCAGCCCACCTTATTTTAGCCACAGCTCCTCGAAGCTCTTCAGGACACTAAGAGAAGCACCGTGGGGTGCCTAGAGCGCGGGCAGCCCCAGTGCACCGCAGCACAGGTGGGGCTGAGCCCCCTGCCGGGAGGAAGGTCCCGGTGTGCTGTGTGCTCACCAAGAGAGTTAGCATGTCCCTACACTGTGGTCAGGATTGTGGTGGAGAATGTGCCATAACAATAACAACAAGAGTCACAAAATAACAACTAATACTGAGTAGCTCCTGTGTGGCAGGCACTATGTTAAACACCATCCAACTAGTAACCCACTGAAACTAACAACAACCCTAGGAAAAAGGCATTATTTTTTAAAAATAATATTACAGAGAAGGGAACTTGAGCTTTTGGAGGCTAGTAACTGGCCGAGTTTACATAGCTAAAATGTAAGGGAACGAGGATATATCCCAGACCGTGAGACTCCTGAACCCAAGTCTCTTAAACCATAATGGTGTGCTGTGTTGAGCAGCACAGAGGGCGGAAAGACAGAGAAATGTTAGCCTGGGGTCCCTCTCTGAATAGTCCTAGAATTGCACCCTACCCACTCACATGCAGGTGTCAGGTACAAGGGGCTCCCCTCTAGGTCTATATCCCATAATTATACCCAACCCCTCATATGTGGGTGTATGGTAAGAAGACACTTAATAAATTTGCTTTTAAAAAAAAAGTCTTGCAAATTCCAAGTAAAGAGTAACAACACCATGGCCATTACCCTGAAAAAATGATGAATGGTTAGTATTCTACAGTCATGACAACAGTTCAGAATACAGGAACTTTTCCAGGAATCTACTTTGTTGGAATCATAGAAATAAGTTAATGTGAAGATTTTATTTCCTTATGTTCTATTTTGGCTAAAATGAGGAGTCCCCCTTCTCTTAAGGACTTTAACCTAACACCTTGGAGACTAAGTTTGACGCCTTTCAGAGTTGATCTTTCTTCTCGGCTCTGGGATGGCAAGCTGTCTGGAGGAAAGAAGGATGCCCTTGAAACTTACCAGCATTTATTTCTGAGAACAGTGTTTCATTCCAAATTGAAGCCTGTAAGGCGTGGTAATAACAGCTTCATGCCACTTTTTTCTTTATCACTGAAGAAATAAGTTTCCATACAAAGAATATGTCATTATTTATGCTAATTTAGTCAGCTGCTAGAAAAAAAACTTACTTTAAATGTTATTTTTATTTGGGGATAGAAATAAACATCAGGAAGCCACACAGTAAACTTTTACAATAAATGGAAAGTTTGAGGAAGCCCAGAGGGGAGAACGAAGAGCTGGCTGAGCTCATAGCTGCCCCAGCACAGTGAACGGTCCCTGTACTTGTCCATGCCTTTGGAGATGGCACTGCTGTGACTTTCAATAATATGGATACATATTTCTAAACTGGTTTTTCTAATAAACATTTGCTTTCTTGTTTAAAAAATGTTCGCACGTATGCTAGGGATGAGCCAGGGTTTGAATTAACAGTCAGCCACCAGCGTGTATTTGCTGTCTTAGCTGTCAGGCACCAAGGTGAGGTGCAGGCACTGATACTGTCCTTGCTGAGTCTGAAGTTAATGGGAAGACATTGCCACTGGCCGAATAATTGTAAATAAGTAAATGACTGCAAATGTGTAAACTGCTACAAAGGAGAAGTTCTTGAGGAATGAGAGTCCATGAAATATTGTCCTGGAATAGTAGGAAAGTGTCTAAGAAGTATTTTGGATATGGAGTTAGAGGAGGAATATTCCCAATACTGTAATTAAAGGGTTTTTTTTTGGGGGGGGGATGTTTTTGATACTATCTCTATTTCATAAATGACAGTGAATTAATGTGCATTTAGTTTTGGATTTTTTTTTTTTTTTTTTTAAGACAGGGTTACCTAGCTAACTTTTCTAATTTTTTGTAGAGATGGGGGTCTTGTTATGTTGCCCGGGCTGGTCTCAGACTCCTGGCCTCAAGAAATATTCCTGCCTTGGCCTCCCAAAGTACTGGGATTACAGGCATGAGCCACCTAGCCCGGCCTATGTATTTAGTTTAATGAGGCTGTTTGTAATTTAGAACTGAAAAGGATTTGGGTTACTTATTTTTGCAAGATATAATTAGGTTTCCAAGATCCTTTTTATATAGTACATGCACATTATATTTAAATAGATATCATAGTTGTTCTTGTAATTTTTTGGTGCATGAAATATCTTTAGTTTAGATCTATGTTCATCAATATGAATTTTTCATTTAGCATTTCCCTCCTTTTCTTAGTATTTCTCTCATTATTTCCAATATTCTAACCTGAAGCAATTAATTAGGCCAGAAATGGATATTTGCCAAATTCTGCCATATTTGCCAATAGTGCCAAATTCTGTGTTTAAGGATGTGAAATTTTAAAAGTGTGCTTATTTTCAATATGAGAAAAAAATATTTTTGGTGTTCCTGCTGACCTCAAAAAATAAAAAATTTGCTGGTAATTGGTTAATCTCTTTCTTGTTCATGACTTCCTGGTAAAACTGATAGAGGATTTTTTTTTTCCTGTGCTGTTCTCATTTCCTATTTTTTTTTTTTTCACTCTGTTGCCCAAACTAGAGTGCCATAGCATCAGCCTAGCTCACAGAAACCTCAAAATCCTGGGCCCAAGCAATCCTCCTGCCTCAGCCTCCCAAGTAGCTGGGACTACAGGCATGCGCCACCATGCCCGGCTAATTTTTTCTATTTTAGTTGGCTGGCTAATTTAGTAGAGATGGTCTCTTGCTGAGTCTGGTCTCGAACTCCTGACCTCACGTGATCCTCCCACCTCAGCTTCCCTGAGTGCTAGGATTACAGGCAGGAGTCACCACACCCAGCCCCTAATCATTTTTTAAGACCATTTTAAAACAAAACAGACCCTACAAGAGAGCTTCTCTGGGCTTTTCTAAAGCCAGAAAAGCAACATAACAGAAAGACCCCTGTCGTAGAACTCCCAGAACTAGAGCCTGAGGCAGCAGAGGCCCTGAACAGAAAGTAAGCTGCACGATTCTCCTCTCTGCAGAGCGTGGTGATGGTGGTCTTCAGTGAAGACAAAAACCGGGACGAGCAGCTTAAATACTGGAAGTACTGGCACTCTCGGCAGCATACGGCGAAGCAGAGGGTCCTTGACATTGGTAAGTTGACCTCGGCCTCCCTGCACAGTCCTTGATAAGCTGACATTTTGCTTCCATGCCAAGGGGAGCCCAGCACGGTAATCACAGCCAGGAGCCACACGGCCCTCCTGATGTGCCAGGCATTGGCTGATGCAGTTTTCCTGTGTTAGGACATTTAGTACACGTCAGGCTGAGAAATGAAAATTGGGCTAAGCCAAGAGCAAAACATTTTCTGTTCCATGAACGTTAACTGTGTCCCATATAATTATAGTCATACGTTGAGATTTTCAATGACCATTTCGGTTTCCAAAACATGTTTCCATGCTCTCCCTGTTTGAGCCAAATAGGCAGTCAGTAGGCTAGATGAACTCTTACTTCTGTAACATGAATTAACTTGAGTTTTTGTGGCTCTAAGGCACTTGGCAAAGGTCATGTGACTACACACTGAGTTTCTAGTTCTCTCGTCCATTCAGTGTTCCTTCTACTCCAACATATGCCTAGCACAAGGAGTACTAGGTGGTCAGGCAAATGGACCATCAGTCAGACCTTCTCAGCCAGTCTGAAGGAGTTGAATCTGCCACATTCTTTTCCAGGAGTCTGTATGCTCCTAACCATGACGTGTTCTCTGGAGATCAGTGGCCCCTGGATAATGCATCACCCAAGGTCTGGTTGGGAAGGCAGAGCCCATGCCTAGAAGTTCAGTGGAGGTCATTCATTGCCAAGGTTGGAAAGGCTGAAGGCATGGTGAGGCAATCCAGCTAGTACCTGCAGGGCTGGAGAATCAAAGGGAAGCGGAGGTGGGTGTTACAGGAGCCACCCAGCAGGAGCTGGGACCACAGAGGGAGCAGCTTCCCAGTGGGAGGCAGATGCACAGAGGCACTCTCCATGCTGAGAGAAAGGAGGAGAAATGCCCTGGCTTCTCCCGACCTCTGGATTTCCTGCCATCACTTCCCACTGGCAGAATTTAACCTGAAGCCAGCAGGCACGTGACTCTAGGAAATGAAGTTTGCAGGAATCCACCTCTCAGATACAAAGTAGGGGAAATCAGGGAACAGATCTTAAAGTTTCTAAAAGTTGTCTGTGTGCAGTGGCTCACACCTGTAATCCTAGCACTCTGGGAGGGTGAGGCGGGAGGATTGCTTGAGGTCAGGAGTTCGAGCAAGAGTGAGACCCTTTCTCTACCAAAAATAGAAAAAATTAGCCAGGCATGGTGGCATGCGCCTGTAGTCCCTGCTGCAGGAGGCTGAGGCAGGAGGATCGCTTAAGCCCTGGAGTTTGAGGTTGCAGTGAGCTACGATGATGCCACTGCACTCTAGCCTGGGTGGCGACAAAGTGAGACTCCATCTCAAAAAAAAAAAAAGTTTCCAAAAATTACTTTCAAACACAGACAGTGACATATGTGTTTCCAAGTAATTTTACCACTTTATCTACATGCTGTTTCCGTAAGAAATAAGTCATTTCTCATACAAAGGCTGTTACCATTTTGCACACCAAGAGGCAGCAGTCCCAGTGAGTGCAGGCAAAGTGAGGTTTCTATCACGTTGAATATCAGAAGTTATTACTGAGCCATCCAAAGGATGTGTGCTTTGATTTCTTACACCCTGCAATGAAGGTTTTTCAGACTTTCCATTTCCCCCTTGCTAGGGGTCCTTGACCAATGGCAGAGCATTTAGTGCCTAAGTTCGGGTTACAGACGCACAATAGAACATAACTATTAATAGTTACTGGTTCATCCTGCAAAATGGTTAAGCCACTCCCCAGCCCCCATCACAGATACACACCCATTCTATTAACTAGTCAAACATATTTATCTAATAAACAAGGAAACTGAAGCCTAGAAAGGCTCATGACCCACCCTATCAGTGATTTAGTGCAAGAGCTGGAATAGGAACAGTCTTCCCAACCTGGTATGTTACATGAACCCCCGACCGGCTGGGTCCTAGTGACCCCCCTAGGATAAGGGGGGTTGGGAATACTTGCCTTAACTTGCTTCGTAACAAATATGCATAGAGCAGAGGAACAATTTTACTTTATTTGAAAAGTTAGCCTTATAATTACTACCCAAGAAAATGAGAGGGGCAATTAAATAGAAATATGGACTAGGTCCAAATAAGGCAAATAATAAGAGCATTTTACTGGCATACTTGTTGATTTGACTTTGATATTGTTACAGGGTTTACTCTTCTGAGACCAGAGTGATTTTTCAGATTTTGTAAGACTTCAAATCTTATCTTTCTTCTTTAATACCTCCTGCCTGCTTTCAGACTTTTCTCCCTATACACACGTGTGAGCACACACACATGCACATCCATAGACACACACATGCTTTATCTTCGAGATCTGTGACTTTTGCTAAGTAACTTCAGGGGTCTGGGCTGCGTGCTTTCAACCCGAGACCAAGGCATAAATCAGCTCCTTAGCTTAGACGGAACAGGTATTTTCTGAGCACAGTCTCTATTCCTAATCTCAACTTGACAGCCACTCACAGAGTGAGAAAACAGGCAAAAATCCCATATAATTCATTCTTTTGCTAGGTTAAAAAAAAAAATCAAACTATGTGTTCCTCTACCAGTGAGTTGTAAACACCACTTCCAGTATAAAGAAGAGCTGATGCTGTGATAGCACAGATGTCTGTGTGTCACGTGTCACCATCTGCAGTGACTCCGGAGTGTGTCATTGAGGCCACCACTTGGCTCCACCAGGAGTATTGCATAGGGTTATCAGCGCCTGCTGAGGGTGAAGGAAGGCAGACAGCACATGCACTATGCATTTGCCAGTTTGGGTTGAGAACCTTCTAATGGCCTACCAAGAAAAGGAAGAATCCAAAATTATTTAATGCATTTCTTTTTCAAAACCTCCATGAAGCTAGAGGTTAAAGGCAGGGCTTAAAAGTCGCAGTTTCCGAATCTGCACCAGCATCTATGTTCCCCAAGTTCAACGGAGCCATCCAGGTAGTGACGCTGAAGCTAGAGTTAGAGACCAAGATGAGGTCTCCTTAGATAAAAGGGTTCTTAACCCCTGGCTCTTTGAGTCTGTGCATGATGGGCTTTCAGGGAACCTCAGATTCCCAATTGTGCACAACACAGTTTTGTGTGTATGGGCATGTGAAATTTTTCCATCTCACTTTCAGAGGTGCCTGGGCCTCCCTCCTGTACCCTGCCTCTCTACCTGCAATCTGAGCCTTCACCCATGGGGCTCTCGCCTCCAGTTGTGTCTCTCCTTTGCCCGGCATCCCCTCAGCACTCACACTTAGGGATGTGCATCATCTCCTGCATCCTGTAATAGTGATGCCTGGCAAACATTCTGGCGTCTTTCCTTGTGTACACTTATCTCACTTGGACGAGGGGGTCACTGGTTCTTTGAGGCTGCCCCTCATCTCCTACACCTAATCCTCTGCGCAGCCCCTCGGTGTGCTGGCAGCGTGCTGGCTGCCTGGGGCAGAGGCCCCCCAGCGTCCCCAGCGAGGTTGTGTCTGTGGGTCCATGTGAGGAAGAGTGGGATCCTAAAGCCGGGGGCAAAGGGAAGGAGGCCGCTCCTCAGAGGGCTTGGAGCCTTGGCTCTGCAGGCTCCCCAGGAGGCTGTCCCCGCATGGCTGCCCGTCGGCCTGGGACGCTGTTTGGATGGGAACTCAGACCGCTTGTTCCCTCACTTCATAGCCTCGTCAGAGAAACCATCCCTGTCACCTTACCTGGACAGCACACCCTTGTCACTCTCTCTCTCTTTTCCCTTTGTTTGACTTCAGAGCACTCCTCACCACCCAACATGTTATTTATTTATGTTTCTATTTCTTATCGCCTCCCCCTCCTACTAGAAGGTGAGTGCCACAGGAGCAGAGACTTGTCTCTTTTGTTCCCTGCTTTAGCCCTCGTGCTCAGCACAGGGCCTGAGACGTAGTGTTCGTACATATTTCACGAGTGAGTGAGTGAGTGAACGTGGGCATGAAGCTGCTGTTACACTGGCAGCAGGTAGGCCTCTTGAAGGAGTGAACTGTGTCTTAACCACAGCTGCCGTGTGCTTACTGCCTCCTGTGTCCAGGCTCCTTAGCTACATCAGACATTTTGTCTTTCATCCTCAAACAACTCGTTTTTGTTTAAAAGCTGAGACGGTGAGGGGTAAGAATTTTACCCAAGTTCATACACCTGGTAAATGGTGTAGGTGGGATGGAAACCCTAGAATGCTAGCATTTGCACACACACCCCTTTTTTAATTTGATGTCCTCTCTCCACTGTATGTCACCTTTGTATCCCACCCCTAGCTGGTTCTTGGCATGCACCAGATGCTGATTCCATGGAGAGTGATCCGCAGACATCCTGATCCTTCTGTATGCGCCTCCTCCAGACACGGAGGGCGTTTTACAGTCTGGGTGGTGGGACTCTTGGCCGCTGCCAGCTCTGACATTTGTGAGCACCAGTTTAGATATGCAGTTCTTGTGCATTAGGTCATAAACTGTTTGGCAGGAGTTGGAGGCAGGGGAAGAAAACATTAGCAATTAGCTCTAACTTGATAAAAGTAAACCAAACAAATCCAGGCCCAAGTGCTTTTCAAAACACACAAGCAAATTTCTCCAAGCCTCACAAGTTCTTTCTTGTAAGCTCCTTGAATAACAACAATTATTCAAGGTCATAAATAAGTTTACATTCTATAGTCCAAGGAGCATTCCTATGTCAGTTATATCCCCTATGTGGAATAACTACTTAAATTATGTTTGTAGTTTCATTGTCTCTGAGTGTGAAAGTTCCTTTATAAAGAGACATGGAGTTAGTGTGGTCCCACATTAGTTAACACCAGTTTGAGTAAAGGCATAGTCGTTCTATATTTATTTATTCAGCACCTGCTATGTGCCACACCCTTTATTAGGCACTGACAATTCAAATGTAATTAAGGTAGAGCCCTGACTTCAAACTGCTCCAGTCCAGGGGCAAGAAAATGAACAGCTAAGACATCACATGGTAAGTATAGCACAGAGGAGCGTTCCCCAGAGATGTTTCTGAGACCTGTCTGAAAGGATAACAAGGGAATATGAGGTCAGAAAAGTAGGGATGGATGCTGCAAGTCACGGAAGTAGCACTTGCAGAGGTACGGTGATCAAGACAAAAAATACAAATGAGATTGCAAATTATTTTATAAAGTCTGATAAGACTATCAGCAAAGGCAGGAGGCTGGGTACCCTCACGAATGCTAGTGAGAGTGTTAATCTATTCAGATGAAAGAAGGAAGTCCCGAGTAAACGGGGCTGTGGAAAAGTTTGCTTTCTTTAAGGAGAATCTTGGAGTGGCAGGGATAGGAAGCATGGATGGAATTTATTGGTCTCAAGTTCTGAAAGAACCTCTGGAGGTCGGCTGAGCCTGGGAGGGAGGAGAGCAGTCCACAGACCCAGTAAGCTCCCGGTGTGAGAGCTCCACTCTTTCTTGCCACCTGAGTCCTAGTGCCAAACCTCAGAGCTGCAGGTAGAATGTTGTGGAAATGCTATTTCAGTTCCTCTGCTAACACCCACCCCAGAGTCTTTGCAGAGGAACGTCAATCACCATTCAGATGTTGAGATTCTCATCCTCTGCTGCTTTAACACTATCTTGGTTACACAAAATCTTGTTTTGCAGTTTGTTGGGGAGATAGTCAAGTGTGTGTGTGTGTGGGGGGGGTGTATTTATACTTTTTATATTGCATACCTTGTTTTTGGAGAATCCGTATTTTTCTATGGTTGAACAAAGTGGATTTTAGAGACCCAGGGATATGTAGGAGAGGGATAATAGCAATTGACTGACTTATTGCCATTCATCCAAGTGGTTGTGTTAAATTTGCACATCAGTGCTCCCAGAACTCTGATAAGGACAGACAGTGGAGACTGTGCAGAAGTAATAGGCAAATAGAATCCTGTGATGAAATGAAATTTCTCTTTAATGAGTCACAGTACTTGATTTCGGAGGCTTTGGATAACCATTGAGGATTGATGGCAGGATTGTAGTGGGGTATATCTGTATTTCAGAGAGGTCTTTCTGGGCTTCCTGGGGGATGGGAGGCAGTGGGGGAGAGACTGGTGATGGGGACCAGCGGGTGACAGACAAGCACTCAGAGGCATGCATTGCCAAGGGGAAATACAAGGCTGACCTGGAATGAGAGACAAACTGCAGGGCTGACAGAGCCTTGATGACTGACTGGCTGTAGGGGGAAGAAAAGGATCATGAAAGAAAAGCACAGCTTTGCTAGCTGGGTGGATGCCCTGCCCCGAGAGACTGGAGACCGGAGCAGCCACGTGGCCAGTGCTAGAAAAGCAGAGGTTGGCCAGGTACTGAGTTCAGCCAGGGGCAGTTGATTTTGAAGTACCCATCTACGCATAGAGCAGGGAGGGGTTCCCTGGGACTCACACAGTGCGGTTACCCAGTTTTGCACAGTTGTGTGAGCCATTTTAAAAACATTTGAAATGAATCACAAATTAAAAAATGAACTGAACTAGATGTTAATCAAGCCTCCTCATACAGCGGATAATTCCAAAGCCACTCTCTGGGGAAGGCATGTTTTTCTATTTGTTACCTTTCAATGAAGAAGGAAAATTAGAAGACGTTCAAAAACTTATATTCACTTCATAGAATTAAAAACCAGAAGCTACAACAGTTAATTTGTAGCAAATTTACATATAATTTCTCTCCACTGAACAGAATTAAGAATTCTTTTACTACTTTGTGGTGCAGATGTTCCAAAACAATGCACATCACAGGTTTTGTACTTCAGAATGGGCGACATGGTTGTGATGCACAGTGAGCCGGATTCCACGAGCGCGTCGAATAAGCATCGTTACTCCACAGACACATCCAGGGTAGCCGTAGAGGTTGTAGTTAATTGTGAAACCAACTGTACGCCCTTTATTCAATCTCTGTCTTAAATTCTCGTTCACAATAATCTTTCCTGTATCAGGATATATTAGGTACATTGTTAATATTAATCCTGTAGTTTTCCATGGCAATTTGCAGGCAATTATAGTACATTTTCAGTTATTAGCATGTGATTATAGGATTTTCATCTGTGTCCTAATACAAATGTATTTCTTAAGAGCTGATTTTTAAATTGTGCTCTGTTGATAAGTTTTATATTAAGGTAAAGCTTTCTGTGAAAACTTAGGTTTCAATGAAATCAAAACACTTCTTCAAGTTAGATTCTCCACAGTCCTCTTTGCACAGGTCGAAGGAAGCCCTTCCAACGACTCTCGAACACAGAGTTTAGCCGACCATGGTGACTTTTCCAGCTTGGCTGTTCTGTTCTGGCCTAGAAGCTCTTTTCAATCTGGAGTCATACTCCACTTTCAAATAGGAATTTTCATTAAAATTAAATAATATTTTTTGCTTTGAGTTTTTTTTTTTTTTAGAGGAAACTGGCTTTGGGTGTGCCTGCAGCGTGCTTTCTTGCAGTGTTTATAGCCAGTCCTGGGCTGGGCCACTCTGAGAGCTCCGCAGAAAAGTGGGAGGGTGGAGATTCGAGATGGTATGTGGGAAGAGAAAACTTCTGCCTTTTCAGAGGTTAGGTAGCCAGCCAGGTAGCCAGGGAGTGTGAATTCATGGGCCACACAGGCCTAGGTGACAAGAGCACCCAGCAATTGGCCATTCTCTGCACCTGGGTTTCCCACCTTTCCGCCTATTTCAGTTCTCCGGTCTGAGGGCTGTCCTTCCCCCAGAATTATCCAAACCTGCTTTCTCCCTGCAGTCTGAAAAATGTGGGTCTTCTCTCCTTTAAAAATTACTCAAGTAAATGGAATTTCATTTTTAGATGTTTTTTTAGGCTGTTTCCATACTGCTGAATAGATGTGAAAAGTAAATTTGATTAAAAGCCAAACCAAACCTCTTGAGAGCCCCCAACTTTAAAAACAAAACCCAAGTGCTGGTGAGAGTCCAGGCTGTGAGTCAGAGCTAAGTCAGAGGCCGAGCTCCATCCCTGGTTCTGCCCCAGGACCTGTGCAGGGGGTACCTGCCTGCAGTGCAGGGCGGGAGCTGCCCCTCATGCCGCTCCAGACTCTTCCTCTCTGCTTCATCAGCTCCAGCTGTTACCACACGCATGGGCAGTATAAGACATGCTCTGTTTTATAGAGAAGTGTTGGAGCTGTAGCTATTGAAAATTCCTTTTCATCTTCAACTTTGGTTAGAAAACATTTGTGTGATAAAAGTGTGGTAGGCTATGAAGGTTAAGTAATTTAAAATGCTGTAAAATGCAAGTATTCTTTACATTTAATATTTGTTCAGGCAGAAATTTTCCAATAATAATTGAGCCACTGTGGGTTCTCATTTATTGCATGCATGTCTCAGTATGAATCTCATTCTGTTGGGGCCAACATCCCTGGGGAGAATCACTTCCCCGCTGGTCCCAGGGGTCCTCCTGCTTCTCCCCAGGGAAGGGTCCCGATTCCAGCCCCAACCCCAGTCCCCGATCCCTGCAAACTCTCTTTTAAGCTACTGCTGGGTTCTCCACTTTCCTTCCACACCACATTTCTTAAGAGGAGCCTACACTTTCTGCTTCACATCTTAAACTATTGCTCATGTCTCAACCCAGTGCATTCTGTCTTTTATTAATATTTTTAATTGCCAAATCCGTAGGGGTAATTCCATTTCTCACTACTTTTTCCTATTTACTTTCAGCCTCTCCATTGTTCCTTCTCTAGGGTCCTCCTTGCCTAGAATGTCCTTCCCTTCCTCCTTCACCTGGAAGACATCTCACACCTACGACCTTGTTCCCCTGTCCCCACTTGGGTGAGATTTTCCTAATCTTCCCAGGTAGTCTCAGCTGCTCCCTCCATGGACATTGGATTAGATTTTGACAATAGCACTTCACCGTGTTTCACTTGGGTCATCAGTTTAGATTCTGTCCATCCCACCAGATGCTGAATTTTTTTTTTTTTTTTTTTTTTTTGAGACAGAATCTGGCTCTGCCCAGGCTAGAGTGCAGTGGCATCATCATAGCTCACTGCAACCTCCAACTCCTGAGCTCAAGCGATCCTCCTGCCAAAGCCTCCCAAGTAGCTAGGATTGCAGGCACACACGCCTGGCTAATTTTTTTGTAGAGATGGGGTCTTGCTCTTGCTCTGGCTGCTCTAGAACTCCTGGCTTCAAGCGATCCTCCCACCTCAGCCTCCTAAAGTGCTAAGATTATAGGTGCGAGCCACCATGCCCGGGCTAGATGCTGAATTTTTGAATGGAGTTTTTTTTTTTTAACCTTTGTATACCCAGCACCTAGTACAGAACCTGGTACAGAATAGATGCTCAACCAATGTTACATAGTTAATGAGCACATTGCCATGTGTTGTTTTGTGTATTTAGGTGACACTTCTGGTAAACAGGCACGAGTCTAGTTAAATGGGAAATCTAGCTGGGATTGGACTCTCTCCTCTTTCATGCTGAAAAATCATCTTTGGTAGTATATATTTCTAGATCCTAGGAGGCTGCATGTGCTTTTGATGTTTTAATTTCTTATATTTAAACATTATTTTATTATACCATAGACCTTTTGATAAAACCTAGACACCTCTAAGATGTAATTGCTAGCATAGAAACATAATATACATACTGATAAACCAGGGGAAATTTCTTCTTTTAAGCTTAACTAGAAATTATTACTGTTTCCTTGAAGCAAGCAAACGAGAAATTGTTTAAAGGAAAACTTTCAAAAAAAAAAAAGAGTCGCTAGATTTGGAAATTAAAACTTACAATTTACGTGGTCCTTAACCATTTTTTTCACTGCCCCTAGGAAGTCTGTTTATCTGGTTCCAGGACATTATTGTTTAATAAGACTTTTCTGATAATTTTCTTATTTCTGGCAATTTTATAGCTCTGAATGGTTAATCAGAAGGAATGTTACGGAGAGGATGAGAGCATGGAATGAATGCTTGAAGACTCTGCAAGTCTGTCTTAGTGAAAGGGTAAAGCTAGCCCATAAAGAGAAACTGGTTTAGATGAGATTTCAAAATTAAAACACATACACACACGCACACACACACCACCCCCAAAACTGCTAATGGACCTACCATGTTCAGTACTGTAAAATGCTGTATTTCCTGTCTTCCATCTTTTTGTTCCCACATTTACTGGGCACTGAGTTGTTTTTCTCCTAGTTGTTGGTGGGACCTTTGCTATATCCATAGCTATAACATCATGCTTTCATTTCAAACGTGGAACTTATACTTTTATTTGATTTCATGTTTTTTTGCTTAGGAGCTAATTATTTGCATTTAGTGATGAAACCTCAGGTACTTCCATAGTCTTACATTTTTTAGTATTATTGGATTGACTTAAAAATGACAAAAAATACCTGGAGATACAGTTCAATAGTTTTGTGAGACTCGTATATTTCCTGAACAAAACTACAGAGCTAGTCTTTTTAACCAGCCTCCAGCGTCTACTAAAAGGTTCTCTCTCCCTGTTTCTTTCAACAGAAACAAATTTGTGTCTTTGCAATGTCCCTAAGTGCAAATTTAGGCAAATTTAAAGTTTTTCTTCTTTGTTTACAAAACCTAAAACTTGCCAAGTTTTTCCAAAACTCTTTGAGGCTATAGAAGCCGAAATAAGGGGAAGCTAATCTAAAGAAAACTCTTTGAACAGGCTCCAGGAATGTGGACCACCATAGTTTCTCTGCTTTTGAAAAGACAAGTATTGAAATAGCTCAGTGCTTAATAAAAGAGAGTCTCATCATTGTTCAGCAATCCTGTGAAGTAGATGCTGTAGTAGCTCCATCTTACAGGTAGGGCAACCAGCTTGGCAAAGTCCCATAGCTTTTCCCAGGTCATTGCTGATTCAAATGACATTGCACCTAGAGTCCCCAGATGCTGTGGTCAGCATCACAAAGGTAAATAGCTACAACAGCAGCAGCTTCCCTCCTTTGGAGGACAAATTTATCTTCTCAAAGAAATATATTTAAGAGAATTATAATTTTAATTTTGAAATAATATCAAAATCCTTTAATAATGTCAGAATTGATGGAAAATGAGTAAAAGTAAGCAGGAATAGCAGCACGAGTCATTCAAATAGCAGCCAATGTGAAACGCATTCTCATAACAAACTAGAATAGTCAGTGAGTTACCTCCCATCGCCAGCCCCCATCACACACGTAACAGATTTATCTTCCTATGTCAGGTAACTAGTTCTGTATATGTGATTGAGCCCCCAGGAGCAATTGGAGAGGTTGAAAATGGAGGCTAATCTTAATGCCTCTGGAGCTGCTGAAGGAGTTGGGCTTGTGGTTCATATTTAGTGAAAGATAATCCACTTGAGGATTTTTTTCACAGTCTTTGTAACGTGTCTGTGTACTGCACTGCTAATTACCAAAAAGTCATTTCTTTTGTTTTCATCTATTCAGTCTGCAACTGTAAAGTACAACTATAAGTGTTTGAAAATTAATTCTGATACTGAGGGTTGTTAGACACTAGAATGGGCTTTTGAGAGAGACTGTCTTATAGAATAGCAATTCTTGAGACTCTCACGATTAATAGTAATATAAAGTACCATCATTTGAGAAAGAGTTCAGTTTTCTTTTATAAATTAGAGTTGGCTTAACCAAATGTTATAGTTTTTGGAAACACATCTGGGGGTGGGGAAGGTTAGAGAGTTTTGTGCCGGAGGGAGCCCTGTTTGTAGGTCTGAGATGGTTTTGGTGGGTTACCCACCTGGGAACTGCTAATCCTATGTGCTTATAACCTCTTGTCCCCACATCTACCCCCAAGAGTGTTAGTATATTAAGCAACAGCATGAAGAATGGAAAACTGGAATATATATGAGTGGTTCACACAGTGTACAAGTTATGTACCAAAGCATAGTCCATGTCTTCATTCATTTAGAAAACTATCAGAAAGTACCAGGTACCTTTTTTATGATTCACAAATAAAATTTGTGGATCAGAGATAAAATATTTAAAGTTAAATCTCCCTGAGCCACATGGACTAAGGAGAAAAGTTTAATGTTAAGCCCATCTGAGTTACTAAATTCAGAGCCGCAAGCCATGGTGCATGTGTAGACACACATACATGTGTGTTTACGTGTCTACACACAGGATAGGACCTATATGGTCACTCTGAAACAACTTTGCTGTCCAGGACTAGCATTCTTTAAAAAATGAAATCAAATAGAATAAAAAAATACTAGCATATATGGAACATAGTTAATGGGCTACAGTGTAAAATGTTTTTCATACTCTAAGTTTATGGTCAAGATAATTTGAAAGCTATGACATTGCCTATGGAATTACTTCTCTAGAAACAGGAAGAAAATCAAACACAAATAAAATACTAGATTTAGCCTAAAGAAAAAGTTCCAAAAAATTCTGTCTTAAATGGTATCTGTGGGGGTATCATAATAAGCCATGGAGAGTAAATAGTGATAATATTTTTAATAATTATACCTTTAATAATATCAAAAAGTCACTCTATGCCAGTCACTTGTTATGTTTTCATAATTTCAGCCATCATTGTTCTGGGTTATGTGTGGAAAGGTTCTCATTTGAAAGGTTGTATATCTCAGAAGTCAGAGGGCTCTTGCTTTGTGTGCAGACAGGACTTCTTAGGTTCTAATCCCAGTGTGGCCCCTTGTAAATTAACTGTGGGGGAGGGGAGTGCACTTAATGTGTCTGCCTGTTTCCTACTCTACGAAGTGAGAATAATGGAAAAAAAGCTACTGATGAGAATTGTCTGAGATCTGATGTTTGTGAAGTGTTTATTTTTAGCACAGGACCAAGCCCACACGTGGCTCTCAAAAAATGGTTATTATTATTATTATCATTCTGTTATTGTTATTTGCCCATGGCCAGGACCAAATGATGAAAATACATTTATTACCCCTAAAAATAAGCTCAAATGGCAACACATTTAGGGAAACACAGGTTATCCCTGACTTCGTAAAGCATTATAAAGGAAATAATGAACTCCATTAGTGAGTTCTGTTTGAGTCATTCAGCTTTTAAAAAGCTGCTTGCTTTGATTTTGAAAACAGAAAAAAATCTCGGAACCCACTTAGACTAGAGTTTATTTAGTCTGCCTATTTCAAGTCAGAGCAAATGCTCCTAGAATGACTCTGTAGTGTCCTGAATCTGAGCTGATCCTATTTGGCCTTGCAGACAGGAGGAAGCCGATGTCTGAGAACAGGTAGGACGGGGGTGAGTATTGGTCCCATCACCCACTGTGGGACTCTCAGGGCTCTGTTCTCTGAGCTCTTGTCTCTGTTTCATAGCCGAGGAAATACAAGTTCAGAGGGTTGGTGGGAGGAGGACAGAAAATTAAATTCAGTTCCGTGTGTCTCCACCTCCAGGGTCTTTTCTTTGTGCCATGGTTGACACCCTGTAAATGGACTTGTAGCATCATGACCCCAAATATATAAACTACAACTTAGCTTTTTTAAAAAAGCATCTTGTTAGACTGTGGTGTGTGTGCACTGAACTGGCAATAGTGCCCAGAGCTGTCTTCAGCATTCCAGCCTCATTATTTCACTAGCCCAGACAGAATCTGCACCTTTCAGAAGAGAAGCAATCTTATATTAATTATGCCACTCCTTTTAATCTCCAACAATATATACAAAAAATAATTAAAAGGGGTAGTTATAATTTACCAAGCATGCAAAGCTTAATTAAAGTGAAGGAATTAACATTTCCTTTGACGGCATTCCAGGATCACACTCAGACCTACAATCAGTTTGATGAAAACTCCGTCTACAAAAGTCTGAATTTAAAAACCTATTAACAGA
>CM052438.1:50799979-50817036 GCA_028533085.1 Varecia variegata | reverse complement strand
GGGAGGCCTGGCCTTTTCCTTTCTTCCTGTTCTGCTTCCTCTCTTCATCTCTGATTTTTCTTTCTGCTCCCTGCCAGGGAAAAAGCAAATACAGACAATGCCAGGTATGTTACCAAGGCGTGCAAAGTACTGTCACACATAAAAGTCATGCAGGTATGAAACAATACAGGGAAAGAGGAGATCAGGCAGTCCCATTTTCGTCCCTTCGTCAAGGTCAAGCTTCAGCTCTGAAAGCAAAGACCACTCATGAATCTACACTACATTTCTGACCTGCGAGAGATCCCACCTCTCCCATGTTTTCTCCTTTTTTGGTATCTTGCCTATTTAAAGAACTTCAGTTTTGAATCCATATGGAAAGAACAGGCCCAGTTCCCTAACCCAGTGAAGCCCATTAAGTAACTTTACTGATTATAATAAAATGTCAGAAGATGAAGCATTGACCCATTAAATTTATTCCTAGGCATGAAGAGGGCTTTAAAGTTGAGTGTGAATTCTCTGTAAAATTTTCCCTTTGCTTGTTGTTATGGAACTTTAAAAAATCATTACAGTGGTGGAAATAAGGGAGTGCATAAGGAAACCACACAAGATGCAGGATCACTTTGTGCAAACAAGTACAATTTTTGTTTATGTTTCAGTATTTTTGTATGTTCTTCGAGATGTTGCTCATTCAAAAGTTTGGTGTATTCAATTCCTTTTTGCTCCTCTGTTCCTTGTAATTTGACTTTTTTATTGGCTCCTCTTGCCAAATTGTCAAATTCTGTTGTACTTAACCAATTGACCATCACCTTATAGCTCTTCTCTTTGTGACCTGAGATGATTGCCTAACTGTATTAATATTTTTCTTTGAGCATGTCAGCTTTGCTAACTTCTATGTCAGCTTTGCTAACTCATTTTCCTCTTCTCATCTTCCAAATAAAGACATTCCAACACAGTTTCCTTTTCCTTTCTCTCTCTCCATTCTTGCTGCGGGAGAATCCATCTGTACCCATGTTTTCACAGCACGCTAGACAGGTGACATTCAGATCGATACCCCCAACTAAACTCTTGCCCACTGCAGTAGCATATTTAAGGAGCAGTGAAGCACAGACTGGCCAGCAACCTCTAACACTTTAGAAATTGCCTCCAAATCATCATATACACCAGAGATAGATTTAACAATACAATAATTTAATCCTTCTCTATACAAAAACAAAAGAATCAATTAAAAGGCAAAGGACAAATTGCTGAAAATAAGTGAAATAAAATATCACATACAATGTTAAATCTTTAACATAGCAACAATGATTTAAATTAAAAAACAACTGACACACTGATAGAAAAATGGACAAGGGTCATGAAATACGCAATTCACAGAAAAACATACACAAATGTTTTGAATTATAACAATGAGATGTATTTTTTGCTTATCAAATTGGCTTTTTTGAAACAGCAGCTTCCCAGTCGTGGCTATGGTGAGGATTTGTGGTCAATGAAGGTGTTATACAGGAGATGGCTTTTAAGCTAATTCTGGAAGAATAGTAATAGCTAATATTTACATGGCACTTACTCTGTGCCTGGTGATTTCTAAGAGCTTTACATATTAGAACTTGATAGTTGTAATATTTTAACCAGATAATTTAGATATACATTTCTATATCAAAAAACTGTCAAAAGAAGTAATTATTTTACTTACTAGTAATGTCAAAGGGAGTAATTATTTTATAGTGCTTCAGTTGAGGTTTTGAATTACCGTTGACACTTACAGATCATGGAAATAGGTAGATAAATTATAAAAATATCTGCTTTGGAAGTCTCTTTAAGATATATTAAGGATTTGTATGGTTTTTGTGTCTAGAAAACACAAAGTGTTAAATGCACAGACATCACCTTGTTCAAATAGATGGGAAATATAAGAAAAGGCTCTTTAAAATACTGAAGTTTGTATAATAATAGGAACTATATTTTTTATTGGATACTTATGTATAGGGCATTTTTCTATGTGTCTGGAGCTCTGTACAGGATAACATTTAATATAAATAAAATTTGGATATTTATTATCTACCTATGTAAATTACAACTAACCCAAGACACATCCAAAGTTTGCTCGAGCAATTTTACTTCTGAGTTAATGTTTTATTTTGTACTATTCCTATGAGGAAAAGGACTAGAATTAATTTGTTTCAAGATTTATACACAGGAATACCTCGGGGACATTGTGGGCTTGGTTCCAGACCACCACAGTAAAGCGAATATAGCAATCAAGAGAGGCACGTAAATTTTTTGGTTTCCTAGTGCATATACTATACTGTATATTTATACTATACTGTAGTATACTGAGTATGTAATAGCATTATGTCTAAAAAATGTGCATACTTTAATTAGAAAAAAGTTTAATGCTAAAAAATGCTAACAATCATCTGAGCCTTCAGCAAGTCACAATCTTTGTTATGGTAGGAGGTCTTGCCTCAATGTTGATGTCCGCTTACTAATCAGGGTGGTGGTTGCTGAAGGTTGGGGTGGCTGTGGCAATTTCTTAAAATAAGACAACAATGAAGTTTTCTGCTTCAATTGACTCTTCCTTTCATGAAATATTTCTCTGTAGCATGCAGTGCTATTTGGTCGCATTTTACCCACAGTAAACTTCTTTCAAAATTGGAGTCAATCCTCTCAAACTCTGTCACTGCTTTATCAACTCAGTTTATGTGATATTCCAAATCCCTTGTGTCATTTCAACATTGTTCACAGCATCTTCTCCAGGAGTAGATGCTATCTCCAGGAACTAATTTCTTTGCCTATCTATAAGTAACTCATCCATTCAAGTTTGATCATAAGATTGCAGCAATTCACTCAATTCACTCAGGCTCCACTTCTAATTCTAGTTCTTTTGCTATTTCCACCATATCTGCAAGGTACTTCCTCCACTGAAGTCTTGAACCCCTCAAAGTCATCCAGGAGGGTTGGAATCAACTTCTTCCAAACTACTGTTAGTGTTGATATTATGACCTCCTTTCATGACTCACAAATGTTCTTAATGGCAACTAGTGAATCCTTTCCAGAAAGTTTTCAATTTACTTTGCCCAGATCCATCAGAGGAATCACTACCTATGGCAGCTATAGCCTTACAAAATGTATTTCTTAAATAATAAGACTTGAAAGTCAAAATTACTCCTTGATCTATGGCCTCCAGAATAGATGCTGTGTTAGCAGCATGAAGACAACATTAATCTCCTTGTATATCTCCATCAGAGCTCTTGGGTAACTGGGTGCATTGTCAATAAGCAGTGATATTTTAAAAAGGATCTTTTTTTCTGAATAGTAAGTCTCAACAGTGGGCTTAAAATATTCCATAAACTATGCTATAAAAAGATGTGATGTCATCTGGGCTTAGTTGTTCTATTTATAGAACACAGGCAGAGCAGACATAGCATAATTCTTGGGCCCTTGGACTTTAGGAATGGTAAATGACCACTGGCTTCAACTTAGTCTCCAGCTACCTTAGCCCCTAACGAAAGAGTCAGCCTGTCCTTTGAAGCCTTGAAGCCAGGCATTCTCTTATCTTCCCTAGCAATTAAAGTCCTAAATGGTATCTTCCTCCAATATAAGGTTGTTCATATACATTAAAAATCTGTTGTTTAGTACCATGTTAGAGTGGGTCATGAAGTAAATTTAAAAATAATTTTAAAAATTAAAAAAAAAATCTGTTGTTTAGTGCAGCCACTTTCATCAGTTATCTTAGCTAGACCTTCTGGATAACTTGGAGCAGCTTCTCCAGCAGCACTTGCTGCTTCACCTTGCACTTTTATGTTATGGAAATAGATTCTTGCCTTAAACCTCATGAACCAACTTCTGAAGGCTTCAAGCTTTCAGAAGTTTGAAGCCTTCTGTGGCAACCTCCTCACCTCTCTCAGACTTCATAGGATTGAAGACAGTTAGGGCTTTGCTCTGGATTAGCCTTTGGTTTAAGAGAATGTTGTAGCAGGTTTGATCTTCCATCTAGACCTCTAAAACTTTCTCCATATTAACAATAAGGCTGTTTGACTCTCTTATCATCCGTGAGTTCACTGGAGTAGCACATTTAGTTTCCTTCAAGAACTTTTCCTTTGCATTCACAACTTGGCTGTATGGTGAGAGAGGCCTAGCTTTAGCCAATCTTAGGTTTAACATGCTTTCCTCACTAAGCTTTTGATTTAAAGTGAAAGACATGCAACTCTTCCTTTTGCTTCAACATTTATAGGTCATTGTAGGGTTATTAATTGGCCTAATTTCATTTTGTTGTTTCTCAGAGAATAGGGGGAGGCCTGAGAAGGAGAGAGTGAGAGATAGGGGAAGGGGCGGTTAGTGGAACAATTAGAACACACATGACATTTATCAATTAAGTTCTCTGTCTTACAGGAGCATAGTTGCTGGGTCCCCAAAACAGCTACAATAGTAACATCAATGATTACTGATCACAGATCACCATAACAGATACAATAATAATGAAAAAGCTTGAAATATTGTGCTAATTATCAAAACATGACATAGAGACATGAAGTAAGCACATGCTGTTGGAAAAAATGGCACTGACAGACCTGCTAGACACCAGGTTGCCACAAACCTTCAATTTGTAAAAAACACATTATCTGCAAAACACAATAAAGCAAAGTGCAATAAAACAAGTATGTCTGTATGTTCAATGTAGATTGTTAGGAAAGTCACTTGCTTATTTTTCAGGCATTCTTTGATATGACAAACCTAAAGGATTAGCATAAAACAGAACAGGTCTCTATAATGCATAGTGTTGGTGCCACTTCTGTGTAAGTTTCCTGCCCAAAATGCCCAGGTATCAGCGTGACAAAACAATTCCAACAGCACCTGCTCTTGAAAGAACCACAGTTCTTATTTCTAAAATAAAGCTTTGGGCTTCACAATGACCCAGCGAAGTTTTGATACATTCAATTAAGGTGGAGAAAGCTTCCCTTGAACAAGACCTTCCAAAAATTTCTTTCCTTTTTCCTATGATTATTTGTGACCTGAAGCATCTAGAAAATATTCTTTCTATTCTTATTAAAGTGCAAAAAAGTCTAGTTGTTCCAAAAGAGTATAATTTGCTACAAATACTACAAATGCTACAAATACCAAATTTATCTTTTGAAAATAATTTCCCCCACTGAAGTGTTCACTACAGAGTGTTAAATTTGGAAAACTTATCTGAAGAGTTCTTAACTATATTGTGATCACTTTTGCCACCACTTGAGAGGTGATGTCTATCTTCATTTTTTATTTCACCCTTAAATAGTTTCTCTTAAATTTGTTTTTTAAATGTGGTTCTATTTCTCAATTTTTCTGCAATAAATAGCTATTGTTTGCAATAATACAAAATCTTCATGGAAGATTATGGAAATAATTAAATATAGATACATAGATATACACATAGGTGTCTATATAGGTAGATATATAAACAGATCCTGAATTTTTAATGCATACACATATTCATTTCAGTTGAAGTATCATAATATCAAAAAAGTTAGAGAAGGCCTTTATTTTCATCTGCAATCAATCTCACAGGTGTATTAATTAGAAATCAAGCTGGAGAGCTATAAATAGTGCGGAATTCCATCTGTTTAAAACTCTAGAGTGTGATTAGGAAATTCACAGCTTTAAAATGGAATAGCTCTCAACTCTTTTGCTTTAAAAGATAATTTAAGTTAAGCATTTGCATTTACACACCCACTTGAAAAGTACAAAAATTAAACTTTTATTTCTCTTTTTACTCTCCCAGGGTGAGTTTTACCTGGGTTTTGAAATTAGAGCTGCAAACATGATGACAAATTAGGCTAATATTTAAAATAGGAGTTATTGGAAATGCCACCTATTTTCTGATTGGCAAAGTGTTTGTTAACATGATTCTTTCCAGTGTCTATACATATTTGCAAACATGATCTCACACAAGTAAGTGGTTCTCCCAACCATTTCTTTCTTTGCTGCAGATTACCTCCTTAGTATGACTTCAGGAAACAAATCTTTAGAGAAACCCATACAATCCTCTTAATTTCT
Source organism: Varecia variegata (assembly GCA_028533085.1). Classification (NCBI taxonomy): domain Eukaryota; kingdom Metazoa; phylum Chordata; class Mammalia; order Primates; family Lemuridae; genus Varecia; species Varecia variegata. The sequence continues at coordinate 50,811,021 of CM052438.1, read as the reverse complement.
CATAGTCCCTCTTATTCTAGGACATAGGTGAATAACAATATAACTCTCCATGCATTCTGCACGTTTCTATTATTTTCTCTCTTTTTTCTGGTATTTATTATGTCAACACTTAAATATAAAATAATTGTATGAGCAATTTAAGCCCTCTCTCCCACTTTCAATTCCAGCTACCAGGGTGAAGATAAATGGATTGCCTGGTCCTTCCATCCCATTCTTCCCTCCCTTTCTCCTCGCCTCTAACTTTATTCCTTACTTCTGAGAAAGGGATTCATGGAGGGAGAGTCTACAATCTCCCTTGGAATATCTGGAATAAAGTAAAGGAATTCAAATCATCTAAAAGCTTTCTTATTTGTACTTTAAAAAGTTCCATGTTGTACACCATTTGAAAATGTTTCCTTAATATTTAATATGCTAAATTAAAGACATAAACTGAATTTTTGTTTTGTTTTGTTTTGTTTTTAAAGGCTACCTTGGCTCTTCGTTGAGGTTTTGAATCGCCAGTTGCCATTTTGGTATTTTATGTATAAAGTTACTTTTCAATTTAAGGAGTATGAATTTGGGATTGGAAATGTATTTGCAGCCAGCTCCCCTACATTTTCGCTGTGTGACTCTGGGCAAGTTACTTAGGCTCTCTGCCCCATCATTTTCTCATCGTTTCTACATGACTACTGGGTCTGGTGACTTCACAGGCATCTACATCATGGAAACTGCCTGACTGTCCCTCAGATTGCTGTGCTGCTCAGATGGCTGGATGATTGGCACCCACAGAAATCATCCTGGCCTGGAAGGCTATTGAGATTTTAGGGATATTTTCCTCTGTGCTACATGTGCCAAAGCCCTGTGCAGTTCCAGTTAATGCGTTTTCCTTCTGTCCTCTGATGACCATCTCTGCTTTCTGCTATTGCTGCTCTCTGCTCACAGGAGCCTATGTCTCTGTCTGCTCTATTACTGCTAAGCCAGAACTCTCAGACATTTTAATAGCACAGTAGACCTTTAATACTGACTGCAGCACCTTTATGAGTAATGGGCAAAAGTGAATTAGCTACTAACCTCTTTTTCCCTTTCTTCTCTCTCCCCAGCATCTAATATGAAATAGTATCCTTTCACTAACAGTTAATACCTATGAGCAATTAGTCAGCTTTTTTTTTTTTTTTTTTTGGGGAATTTATACCCTCTTCATCCTCCCCAATTTTTAAATAAATGCACTGTGCCTACATTGTCAGGACACATCACCATCCTGTCTCTCCCATCATTAGGATTAGATATATACTGAATGCTCACCCTTGGTCCGTTTATCAAGTCTTTACAGTCATATTGCTTGTCTAAAATTGGTTCTCCATTAGAGTTCCCAAGAAGAAACATTCCCTAGATTTTTGTTTGTCTTATTTATTCTGTATGGTTTTGTTTGTGCCTGCAGTCTTTACACTTGACAGTCACGTTGGCTGGATAGAAAATCCATGGCTCACATTTTCTTTACGTGATTACCTTAAATATCATTGTCTTATGATAAAGTGGTGTTATTGAAAAGTTGGCTGGCAAAAGCTCCCTTATAAGTGATTTACTATTCATTTTATTTACTTTACTTAGATGCCCAAAGAATATTTTTTTCTTTTTTCAAAAAAGTCCACTAGCTTAACTATTTGGTATTGGTTATCCTGGATCAGTGTTCCCGAGTGGATAGCAGGGTATTTAAATAGGAATGCTTTCTATTTCTGGTTTTCCTGATTTATCATTTCTAGTATTTGTTCTGTTCCATCTTTTTTTAATTATTTTGTTCAAAGATTCCTATTATATGTATATTGGATCTTCTTTATCTCTCTTTTCTATCTGTATTTTCTTTCACATCTCTTTTTTCATTTCTTCTGATTTTTACATTTTTGCTCTTTTCCAACTTATATTTTCTTAAGGTACTATCTTTTATATTTATTCACTCTTGTGTTGCTTCTAGTATAGTCTTTATTCTGATATATTGTAATGTTTTATTTCTAAATTCTTTCCTGAGATCCATCACATCCCTTTTGAAATCATTCTATTTTCCAAACATCTCACATCTGATTTTTTTTCAAATTGTGATTTAGGTTGATCTTCATAACTTCTATTATTTCTTTAATTCCATTTAGCTCATTTTGAAATATGAGGCTATACTTTTCACCTGATTTGTGGGCATGTCTTTCTGGTATGCATTCCTTCTGATCCTAGTCTCTATTTTCATGGAACACTGTGTGGAATTCAACCATTTTTCTTTTCTGTTCGTCATTTTTAAATGAAACGAGTGAGCCTGGATTGTTCTAGCTTCACGGCTCTCATGCTCCCTCTTCTGGTGTGTTCACAAAGCAATATAAACATCGTCTTGTATTTTCTGAGATCTCCCTACCCTGTGTCCCTTCCAATCTTCTTCACTCTTATTTTGACCTTCTTTTTCCTTTTCATCTGTTTTCCCAACTCAACTTAGATTTTACTCCCAGCAGAGCTTTTTTTCCCCCCAGAGCAGGGTTTTGTCCTAGAAGGGAACTTTAATTTATAACTTTTCAGAATTCATAGAGCCCCAAGCATTTCAATTCGCAGTCTGCTTTCACTAACCAGTAAATTGGAACCCACAGAACGTGTACCCTCCCACCCAATCTCAGACAGCCCACCTCACTCTCCAGTGTGTGCCTTGGGTAATTCTGTAGGTTTCCAGCTCTCTGGTCATCAAATGGCCCCATTACTTTCCCTCACAAATGCTGATAATGCACAGGTCTTGATATCGTTGATTGTTAGTCCCACTCATATTTGGGACTTGTGAGTATCTCTTGTCACCTAATCATGGGATTTTAAGCTCTGCTATTCTAATATCTGTCTCTTTTATGGTGGGGTTCAGGGAGACTCAAAAGTACATGTTTCCTGAGTGCATGTGTACTAACGAACTTATTTTATAAGTACTATTTTCATTTCAAAAAGTCCTAGATGAGGCTCCATTAAACCCATAAAATAATAAAGGTTGCATTGATATGTTCTAGGACAGCATCTATACCCAGTAATGATTATTAATCTGCTATTTCAGTTATCTAATTGGATCAGACTTAAAGCACAGTGTATTATGGACTGAATGTTTGTGCCCCTCCCCAATTCATATGTTGAAACTCTAACCCCCAATGTAACAGCACCTGGAGGTGAGATTTTGGAGAGGAAATTAGGTTTAGATGAGGTCACAAGCATAGAGTCTTCATGATAGAGTTAATGCCATTAGAAGAAGAAACACCAGAGAGCTTTTTTGTTCTCTCTCTCTCTCTCAACCATGTGAGGAGACAGTGAGTCTGCATGCCAGAAAGAGGCCTCACTGGAAACCAAGCTGGCTGGCACCTTGATCTTGGACTTCCCAGCCTCTAGCACTGTGAAGAATAAATTTCTGTTGTTTAAGCCACCCAGTCTGTAGTATTTTGTTATAGCAGCTTGGTCTGATTAAGACACTGTGCAATGTCAATTGGTCATAAAATAAGAAGTAAAAATGATTAACTAAAAAAAAAAGTACAGTAGACTGATGACTCCCTAGATATTGAACAGGAATAGAGAATAAAAGATTACCACACCTACTATGATTGATAAAGTGATTATTTTGACACTACTAGATAAGGGCAGGTGACAAGAGGGAAATGCCATCAAAAGTAATATCTAATAGCAAAGATACCTTTATGACAAACTGTCATCTTTACTCACTTTGTCGCAGAAGACCTTGATCTGGCAATAAGCTCTATGAATGGGTTTATTGCTACGATTATTATAACTGTATGTATCAATCTGAATCATCAAGGGAAGTCCTTTCACCCCTTTTTGGGAGGAGAAATCTGTACTCAGGCAATTCACGGTGATGAAAATCTGAGGAAGGGAGAGAGAAAGGAGAAAGTCCACAAGTCACCATAAAAAGAATCTACAATAAATGTATGAACCCTAGACTTGAAGTCAAAATACTAAACAATCCTATATTGGTAAATGAAGAATATTTTGTTACTTTTTCACATAAAAACATGGTGCACACATAAAACATATATAATTTATAGTTATAAATTCATTTTTAAAATTTGCTTTCATACTAGATCTTGAAACAGACTATTTAAATTACTTCCCTGAAAATATATCAGGAAAGTCTTACTTATTTTTTAAACATGATAAGTGTATCCTCAACATATTAAAGTTGTCACTTCTAATAGTTATATAAGGTTATCTACTATCTGACCTGTGGGATAAAAAAATAATTAGATAACACCTTCCTTTGCACATTATTGCATTGAAACCTAGATTTGTTTACACATCTTTCTTTCTTACTTGACTATGAAGTATGAGATTCAAGATCATTTCTTATTTTTGTATCACTGGTACCTATTATAGTGCGTGGTGGAGAATAAGCATTTGATAAACACTTCATGAATAAATCAATGAGTTTATCTACAGAGAACCCACAAGATTAGGAGTCAAATGCCCTGACTTTTAGTCCAAGCTTTAATATTAACCAGCTAAGAGACTTTACACAAGTCACTTAATGTCTTCAGTTTTCAATTTCCCCTTTAAAATAACCTTTAAAACCCCTCCCTGCAGGACAGAGTGTAACTACTCATATACTTCCATGGCAGGAAAAGAGTAAAAGAGAAACCCGCAAAGGTGAGATCTGAGGAGGAGGGAGAAAGTGTGGCCTGCAGCAGAAATCCTGGAATCCAAAAGAAAGGGAAATGCAAGGAAATCATTGAAGATGACGGCATAGCCAACAGAAGAACTGAAAAGAATGATGTTATCATGAAATATTGGCAGGAAAAGAGGGAGGAGTATAAGTGAGCTAAATTTATCATCATTTTACACAGTAGGCGGCAGTCCAATCGACAGCATTTAAAGGTGATTTCTATCACGGAATTGAGGTATAAGTATAGCACCCAGATTAATATGGGGAGAACCAGTCATACCACCTTATATTCTTGGTACTAGTCTCACTTGATACCACTTGTACAACTTTCATTTAAAATGTTAAATCACTCTTTGCTTTAAAATCATACAATTATGTGTTCTGAAAACTATTTCGTCTTACATATTATTTAACCCTCATCTTATTTAGTCCCCTGAGCTTTTCAAGCCTCTCGCCCCACAGACAGCAATCCTCCAGCCACAAAGCCACGGGCACAGACTGCATTTTAAAGGCCGTTCAAATTTTTTGACTTAACTACCAGGGCTGTTGTAATCTATTTAAAACCCTGTGCCTGTAGGTTTTTGGTAATTTATACAACCAGCATAGTACTCATTTGCAGTGCTACACCTCTGTAAACCTCGTTTGTTATTTTATTTTTGAGCTCCTCTGGTAAGACACCACATCAAGAGTGGTCAGGACCAAATGACAGGTCTTAGTGACCTGCTAATGACCGCAGCCTGTGCCCTGTGCCACAGGCTCTCACACTTCCAGCCACCATCTGAAAATAAGTACCTAACAATGATCTAACTACACAAACAAATCTAGAGATCCAAGGTGCAAGATTAAGACTATAGGTAATAAAACCGCCTTGTATTATTGTATATGGGATTCATGCTAAATGAGTAGATTTTAGCTGCTCTTGCCACAAAAAACAAACAAACAAAAAAATTGGGTAACTGTGAGATGATGGATATGTGAATTTGCTTCACTCTAGTATCTATACATAACCTATAAGCTCATGTTTACCTTAAATATATACAATTAAAAGATTTTTTTTAAAGATGATCTAACCACAGGTACATTCATTTTCTTTATTTATTTCTTTAATTAATCCGTTCACTCATTCAGTCTGTAAACATCCACACAAGCCCACGGTGGGTCAAACACACTGTTAGGTCCGTGGGATAGAGAAGAAAGCCAGACCCCTGCCTCATGGGTGGACAGTCCGAGGGGAAGACAGATGAATAATCCAGCAATGACCAACACAGAGTGGTCAAGGTTGTCCAAAAGAGGTAGGTGTGTACAGAAGCCCCAAGAAGACAGAACAGAGCCTGGAGAATACTAGTGACGTTCAAACCCACATAGATGCTGGTCTCAGATCAGGACCCTCACAAATCCTGAGGAATGGTAAAGAAACAGGGAACAATGAAAGATGCAAATGTCAAGTGATTCAGAGGAACTGAGAAAGAATATACCATATGCTGATTCTCCAACTGAACTTCTAAGGCAAAAGTATTTGGCCTGACACAGTCACATAGACAGAAAGTGCTATCTGTTGTTCCTGGAGATGCCCTAATGGCAGAGAATTCCTACTTAACATTCATTCATGCAGCAGATATTTCTGAAGTGCTACCAAGTGCCTGACTAGCAAGGCACTAGCGCAAATGCACTGGTTATGGTTCCTGCAGCCACAGAAGTCAGAGGCGAGATGGGAGAGAGACAATATGATGGTGCTCTTAAGGATTACAACAACTTCATCGAATGCTAATCTTTAGATAAAAAAAAAAAGAGTACGCCTTTCTAGGAACACCTGATTTTTTTATTGCTATTGGTGTTACTGACAATTGGGTTATCTTAGCCAGAATGTATAAACACAGCTTTATGTCAGCAAATCAAATGATCACTCTGGTGAGCTATGCAGTTGCTCATAATTTTTGATTTTGTGTTTCATGCAGAGATCTTCCTGTGGGTGGCTACAGTCAATAGAGGCCTCAACACAGAGTGTTTTTTTCCACTGCCTCATAAAGCCTGCCTTGTGCTACAATAGCCAGAAGAGAAAAAAGTGTTCTGATGAATATTTCCTCAGCTATTCATGGTTGGCTCACTGATTTAACCACACATTTCTCACAGTGGACATATACTCAGGCAGGAAGCAATAATAATTGTGGCCTTATCAGCTCCAAGTCTCAACTAAGAGCTGGAGTGATGGGTTGTGAGTATTTACAAGGGCCACTTAAGTAAGACAGATCCAATATGTCCACTGAAATAATAAATGTTTACTGGCAATATACTACAACAAACAGACTAAATCCTCCTTAGAGGAGCTATAAAAACCAGCCATCCAGTATAGATGGTCTTTAAAGGTCAAATGAGTTACCCTATACAGGACTCTACTGGGAGACATTTAGACAAGGTTCTCTTAATAGAGAAAGATCCTTAGTAGAAGATCTAATAGGCTCTCTTTGATTCAAGGCATCCTGATTCCATAAAAAGTAAACAACACAAAAATCTGCCTTCTCTGCTACATTGTGTGGGCAGCTTCCAGTGCTACCCTAACAGGCAGGGATTTTATAATACGGTTGGCACTGTTTTCCTCTTCCTGGGTGCCTGACCCAGTAGCAAAGCACAGTTTCTGTGTCCAGTGGTATCAATCATAGTCTCACTGCGCTGCACTCAAAACCCGAATAGTTGAACTTTAACTCAAATTGGGGGGGAGGGGGGGCGCGGTGTTGAGAAGTCATAGAAGGACATTAACTAAAATCTTGGCATTCATTTGTTTCATCTTGCAAACCCAACCATGTCCCAACTCCGTGCACAGCAGGCAAGTGTGACAGCAAATTCCTTGGAAGTATATCTACAGAGCACCTGTTTGTAAATATGTATGAGAGAGGCTTAAGGAAAAGGTATGATTTTCCCGACCAAATGTTCATCCAAATGTCAAGCACAGAAAGTTCATTTTCACTTCATTAGGAGCCCTGATTATGTAAAGAATGTGTAAATGCAGTAAACAATTGATCTGTCACCCAAGAGTTATGAATGTCACATATGTTCGTATAATATTTGCAAAGCCTCAGTTACTTGTTTTCCTATAATTCTAATAGTACAGAATTTATTATTTAGAAAAAATTCATTAAATCGGGTGTATTCAGGCAGATAATAGATACAATTTTAATTTTGTCATTGTTTCAAAGATTGATTCAGATAGAAAGATTGTTTCTAAATGTACCAAAACCTTTCCCAGAAATAGAGGCAGTCTCATGACACTCGACATTTTTTAATAAAAATCGTTTGTTACATGTGAATGACATTTTCCATTTTGTGGTTCCTACACAAGACAAGTGACTGCCAAGATTATAATACCCCTCACTTGTGCATTATGCATGTAGTAAAACTTATTAAAATAAATGCAAATCAATCAATGAGCTTTAGAATTCCTACATTAACTTGGTTATTAACTCTTAAGATTTTTCCAAGAGCTTTCCATTAAAATAAATGGTCCTACCTTTGATTTAGAAAGCAATTTGGGACTTAAAAAATTGTAACCATGATTTGATATACTTATTTTTCTCTTTAAACAATTGTATTTTTCACTTTTAAGAAGATCTCACTCATTAAAGACAAAGAAAGCAACTTACTTCCTGACAATTGGGACTCTAAAGACCTCTTTTCCAAGAAATTGCACATGCATTAGCCTCCAAATTACAAGCACAAGGTATACAACAAGAAATAATAATTTTAACACTAGAACACACTACCCTTTCACAAACATATAAATACATAAGTGTGCTCTTGCCAATTTTTCTAATCTGTTCTTTTCTTGGCTCTTGGAATTATTAAAGACCTTACAAATAGTTTTCTTATGTTTTATCATTTTCTCCTATTTTGATAAGATCGTATTTGAGTGCAGATGCAATGCCAAATTGAGACAGAAGCTAGACTAAACACAGACAATATCAAAATGTGAAATCTTGGTTTGGGGCATTCATCCATTTCTTTCATGCATTAATTCATCAAATAGCATTAAGTGTCTTCTCTCTGTGCCTGGCATCATGTTAGGAGATGAGGACACAGAATGACAAGACAGACTACCTGCCTCAGGGAGCTCACTACTTTATTGAAGATCTAAGAAACTCCTAGATTTCCTGAAACTTCCAGATGTGTAGCATTTGTAGGGAGTGATTAATATATTTCTTTACTTTTATTTCATTTATTTCTTTATTCCCAATAATATATTTATTTTATCTTACAGACACTGTGGGTATGTACATACATATACAGATGCACATATACACACATTTGGTTTACTCATGTATTCTATCATAGTTTCCCATATTCATTGAAGCACCCAATGTTTTCTATTTGTTCTAATTTCAGAGCCTTTGTCCTCTGCTGTGCCCTCTGCCTCCTGTGCTGTCCCTGCAGATCGTTGCGCCAGCTCCTCCTCCTCATTCAGATTCAGTCCAACGTCAGCTCTTAGAACTACCTGCCTTGCCTTTATCCTCCTCTTCCTCCTCCTCCCAACCCTTGGCCCATGACCAGTGTGGCACACTTTGTCAACTTTCTCTTGTCTATTCTCTTCATAGCACTTAACATTATTTGAATTTATCTTCTTTCAGTTTTTGTGTAGTGTTTAATTATCTGTGTGCTCCATGAGGTTGAAAAGCTCATGAGAGGGGGGGCCCCTGTCTGCCTCAAGCTCACTCTATTCCCAGAACCAGGCCTATCGTAGATATTCAACAAACACTTGTCTAACAAAGAAAGAGAACATAAATTATTTTTCTAAATACACATTTCCCTCTTTATCCATGCTCTTGCTGTCATAAGCAATACCTCCTAAGAGCTGAGATTAATATGAATAGCTGAAGTTGTTAAAATGATACAGCAGAGTTAGCTGCTCTGACCAGATTTATCCTCCAAAAATGTTATCTGTCTATCAACAAACAAATTGAGCACCAACTATATATTCCACATGAATATCTATGTCAATCTCTACCTGTCATCTATCTACCCACACTATGGAAGGTGCTATCTATAGGTGCTATGGGAAACACAGAAGTCTATCTACGGTAGGGCCCTGCAGCAAGGCAAAGGGGGTGGGCGTGGGGGTAACAGCAGTTTTCACTGTTGTGGAATGTACATAATTAGATATTAAGTTGAATAATCCAGACTATACTTGCTGTAAGAACTTGAAGAGAGCTCAAAAAAAGCAGCCAGGGAAGATCTGCTGTAGGAGTCTGGAGACTGGAGAAAGAGATGGAGGGGAGCAAAGTGCGCGCTGGCTCTGAAAATAGTGAGGAGACCAATCTAATAGAAACGGAGGGTTTACATCTGGAGATTAAGAAAGAGCCTGAAAAGGGAGGGTTGGCAAGGGAACAGAGGAACCGAGATGCTTGCATTGCTGTGATCAACTGATGAACACAGGAGGAGGCCACATGTTAGCCCCCAGGCCAAGGGCAGATAGAGCTGTGGTCACAGCACCCGCATCCAAGCTACAGAGAGGACAGGAGAGTGAGGACAGAGAAAAGGCCATCAGGAGTGAGGAGGGTCCATGCCAGGCTGGGGAGAGACAGACATGCCACAGGGAGGGAGAGGATGCTCTCGGCAGGCAGCTGGCAGGGAAAGGAGGGGTGGACCAGAGTGCAGGGGGTGGGCCACCAAGCAGAGGTGTCCGTCCAAGACCGAGCGAGCGGGTGTCCACACAGCAGGACGTGAGGCGAGGACGCGGCTGCAGAGAAGAGTGGTTGTGGGAGCCGAGCGCCTCGGAAGCAGGGAATAAACCAGATCAGCTCACCACGAGTGAGTAAAACACAGCAAGAAAAAAAAAATGTGCTGAGAGGGTCGACATGGTGCACCTGGTGCAAGTGCTGGCACTATGGCCTTGGACGAGGCGTTTCACCTTTCTGGGCCTGTGTAACAATTCCTACCTTGGTACCGTGACACTTAAGTGACCGTGTGTTTTTAAACTGTAAAGCGTCATGACAACCTAAGGAGTTTTACCATCGTTACCACGTTATCTCCATCCTCTCAGGCAGGCCAGCCGCCCTGTTCTGCAACTCCAAGCTCTCCCCTGCACGACACAGTCAGTATTGCCCTCTGCATTTTCCCTCCCTAAGTGTCCCTGCGAGGTTGGCTTCCTTAGCGTCCCCAGGGTCCCCACTTGAAGCCCTCCTTCCTACAGGACTGCCACTGCCACTGCTCCTGCCTGGCTGGCCTCCCCTCAGGGCACGGTGTGACGCTGTCTTCAAATGATCCAAAGGTAGATTCGCTGTGACTCACATTAATGGAACAAACAGATATTTAATGAAGGCGAACTGGTTTTAAAAACATTAAATCTGTCTCTCCACAGCAGGGAGAAGCCTCTCAGGCAGGAACTGTTACCGCTCTTCAGATG
>CM052438.1:50767586-50799479 GCA_028533085.1 Varecia variegata | reverse complement strand
GAAAATGGGACTGCCTGATCTCCTCTTTCCCTGTATTGTTTCATACCTGCATGACTTTTATGTGTGACAGTACTTTGCACGCCTTGGTAACATACCTGGCATTGTCTGTATTTGCTTTTTCCCTGGCAGGGAGCAGAAAGAAAAATCAGAGATGAAGAGAGGAAGCAGAACAGGAAGAAAGGAAAAGGCCAGGCCTCCCAAACCCAATGCAATAACTGTGAGTTTCACAGAGACTGACTTTGTTTTCTGAGGGGAAGACTCAGCTGGGCTGGGTCCACTGGGTCTACTTGGGGAAACAGGTAGAAAGAAGGGAGTTGCAGGTAAAACTGTATGTGCAAGGCATGGTTTGCTTTCCCCTGGCAGTGGAGACAGGGTGATTATCCACGTGAAAAGCAAATAGAATCATGTGTATAACGTGTTTGAGCTAGGAAGGACTTTGTAATGTCATGGAGACCAACATCCTCCTTCTACAGACAAGGTATCTTGGGGGCACAGAGGGACAGGAGGGTATGAGGGGACCTAAGCTCCTCAAGAATGTTTACTTGAAGTCCATGCTCTTTCTGTTGGTTTGGCTGGGGTGGGAGGTGTTAAAATGTGTTCACATCTATGGTATTAGGAAAGCTTCATAGGAGAAAAATGTGAATTTTAGTTGGTACTAAGACTTACAGTTGAGGGTTCTTAGTTATGTATAACTCTCTTGTTTATGGGTTTTGTGATCCTGTCCAGCCTCTGATGGGAAGTTGGCTGCCATACCCTTACAGAAGAAGAGTGACATCACCTACTTCAAAACCATGCCCGATCTGCACTCGCAGCCTGTTCTCTTCATACCTGACGTTCACTTTGCAAACCTGCAGAGGACTGGACAGGTATGACCTACCTGCTAACATCCACTTGCCATCCGTCCACAGGGCTGGTAGGGCCCAAGACAGAAGCACTTTAGGCAGTGTTGACCTTAAAGATAAAACCCACCTTCCATTCACCAGAAGAAAAGTCAGTCATTCCCTACAGTAAATGGATTTTTATAGAAAGGACTATTTCAGAAGAGGAAACTGACTTACTAAGGGGAAAAAGAGAGTGAGCTGATATTAGTAAAGTATTGACAAAGCAATGAAAGAGGGAGAAAGTAAGAAGGCTGATAACCTGTAGAAGTTTTGTTAGCTTTGTCATGGCAGAATTATCCTGATGCAATAGAGCGCCATCTAATGGTGGGAAGTTGAGCTGCACCTATAACTTCATGAAGTTGCGCAAGGTGAAAAATTTAGATAAAGTAAAATTCTATCAACAATTTTTCCCTTAGTAAATGAACAGTTCCCATTGAATAGTAAATCATTTCACATAAAAAGAAAAATAGGATTGTAGACAAGGCCTCCTTAAGAAAATAATTCCTATCTTCTAGGTATATCTACAAGTGAAATGAAAAATCTAATATTAAACTAACATAAATGTCCCATAATTAACTCACTATGGTAGCTCAAGTTGGTGGAATATTATGCATTCACTAAAATTTTAATTATGAAAACTATGTAGCAACATGGGAACTAGTTATAATAATGTTCAATGGGGAAAAAGTATAATAGCAATTTGTGTTTATACTGTGATCCCAAAGATTTAACTGAATTTGAAGGGAACAAGAACAATGAGATATGGCTGATTATTTTCCTTTTGTCTTTAGTATTATTTCTTTTACATGATAAATTAAAATTGTGTGAAGAAAAGAAAAAAAATAATAATTTCCCTAGCATTAGCCAGAATTGTCTTCCACCAAACCAGTCGGGTTTTAATGACTTTTGCATTGATTGGTTTTCTTTTAAACCCAAAGTCCTTTGAGGAAACATCTGTTTTGAGAAATAGGGGTATACTGACACATTCAAGTGTTTCTTACATCCTAAGTGTGCAGACACTCATTGGAATTGACCTCAGCCTAGAAAGAGAAATCAATATTGGCTTCACTCTCTCCCACTGGAGGATATTTCATCCCCTGGCATTCAGTGTGATGTTTCATTATATGTATGAGACAAAACAGTTATACAACCAGGGCTTTTTCTTTGCTATTCATGACACAACATGGTAATAAAGTACCCGTAGCTTTTTCTCAGAACACATTTTCACTAAAAATTAATTTAGCATTTCTGTCTTGTCTTACTTGTTTGATATAACCAGAGGCACACGGGGAAAGGAAGAGTTTTATAATTTATCAAGATAGGCATGCCAGCACCTAATTTTTTTTTTTTTTTTAATTCCCAAAAACATGGTGGTGATTTGTGTGGGGATTTCACGGAGCTAGGTTTCCACACCTTCCAGAAGGGGGGATAATTGAGTTAAATTGTTCTTGCTGTTGAGTTTACTGTCAGGATTCTGGCTTCAGTTCTGTGTCAACACTGACAACCTGACTTGTTCTCTTGGCAAGATTTCTCCAGAACTTATAAAGCTGTAAATGAATCTTAAGAGGAAAAGCGGCCAAACCGACCGCTCGTCACCGCCAGTCCCCTGGCTTCTCTTGCCCCCTGGATGTCACGAGCCTGGCTCACAGCCTGAGGCAGATTCAGAAGGAAAGTGCAGCCTTTACAGGTTGTTGGTTTCAGCCGCTGCAAAGCAGCCCAATCGGTGTCCCCCTGGGCCACCAGTGAAGTTTATCCTGCTATCTGGAGGCCACCCTACAGAGCCCTCAGGCTGCCCCGTGGCCTTGGATTCAGAGTTGAGGGGGTCGGTGGGGACACCTGCCCTGAGCTCCTGGCAACAAAGGAACACACTCAGCTGTGCCCTGGAACAACCCGTGAACATCCTGTGGTTGATCAAAATAATATCAAAGGGTTGCTGTCCTTTGATATTATTCTGTTGTTCTCAATTAACCATGTTACTGTCAAGAATTGTGAAAGGTCCAAGGTTTTACCTATTTGTAATCTACAAATTTAGCCTGTTGCAAGTTCATGGATGCTGGAAGAAGACATGAGACTCCTGGGTCAGAGCCAAAGGACTTTCTTACTGATAACACAGCAAGCAGCAGAAACTTGATGTTCACATCAGCTCCCCTTGCACTTCAAGTCCAAGAGGACTGACGCAAAAGGGCCTGGGCAGACGCTTTGCATGTAGTGAGTGTGTTTCACAGTGAGGAATCCCGAGCTGAAGAGGCAACGGCCTTTTAAGAGGGCTGCTGGAACACCTCCCCAACCCTGGTTTCAGACATAGGCATTTTTCTTATACTGGTTAGGTACGTTGGGAGGCTGAGGCAAGAGGATTGCTTGTGGCCAGGAGTTTGAGACTGGCCTGGGTATCATAGTGAGACCCTGTCTCTACAAAAAAATAATTAAAAATAGCTGGGTATGGTGGTGCGTGCCTGTAGTCCTAGCTATTCAGAAGGCTGAAGCAGGAGGATCACTTGAGCCCAGGAGTTGGAAGCTGCAGTGAACTATGATCATACCACTACACTCTAACCTGGGTGACAGATCCAGACCCTGTCTCTTTAATAACAAAACAAACAAAAATGTTAAAAATATATATATACTGGTTAGGTGACACATCTGCATTTGGCCATGGGAGTCAACTTAGCTAAAGGAAAGGAGCTTGGGCATTGTCTGGCTGGGGCTTTTAAGGGTGCCTTTTCTCAGAAGAGCTAGATACCTGGGAGATCCTTCCAAAGGGAGGAGAGAAGAAGCAGTTCCATGTCTTAGAACTGGGGATGGGGCAGGGATGGGCTGACTTTGACCTGCAAAACAAGACTCTGCAGTGGCAGGTCAAAGGATAGGGCTGGTTTACCTTAACGGGTGGGAGGGAAAGGGGAGAGAGGCAAGTGGTGGTGTGCAGCTCAGAAACCACTGAGGCCTGAGTCTTGCTAGAATCAGCTGCATTGCAGCTCTGCACAGCTGCAGGGCCAACAGCCCTGTAGTTCTCACGGTCAGTGAGACACCCCTGAGCCATGCTTAAAGCACATCGGCTATGGGGCAGCAGTTCCTACTCACCCAAGGACACGGCCGGGGAGTAGGTATTTTCACTGCCAGTCCACATGTCCCCCACTCCTCCCATTATGTCATTGGTTTGTCTGTGAGTTGGAGTAGTCTTCAGGCAATTATCAAAAACTAATATGGGGGAATAATCCAATGTGTAGGAGCTATGGAGACCTCCAGTCCCACTCTCCTCATGTTGAAGCCCTGGTGATCAGGCTGCTTGTGTGTGGAATGCCTTTAAAAGGACATGTGATGAGGGGAGCTTGGGAAAAACCATGAGACACAGAGGCATCATCTTGTTGGATAACATAACTCGGCAGGTATCAATAAACCCTTCTCAAAGCACCTGAGCCCAAGGAGGACACCTCTCCTCCCTCGCACTGTTGAGAACAGTCTCTTGCATTGTGGTTCATAAACAGTCTTCCCCCAAATCACAGGAGTTCTTGATATGGATTCAGATGCCCAAGTTCTATCCCAGGTCTTTCAAATTAAAATCTTTAAAGTGAGTTCTAGGAACTGCATTTATGATAGGTCTCCAGATATTTTTATGCACTCTGAAGTTTAAAAAACATGCTCTAAAAATTAAGTTAATGCAATGTTTCTGACAGTGACAGGGAAGAAACAGTGGGTCTTTATATAAGAGGAGGAGAAATGACAAAGAAAGGAAGGTGATAGGGACAGTGAAGTAGCAGCCATTCAAGAGGGCAAGAAAACACTTAAGAGAAGTCTGTTTCCATCTTCTGGTGACCAACCAACTTCCCAGAGGCCAATGAGTCAGGCAGGGGGTAGGTGCTTTCTGCCACCTTTAAAGAAACCAGCAAAACACAAGCCAACACCAGGAACTTTTTCAGAACCGTCCAGATGCATGGCCAGTGCTATGGCCCAGGGTCCCTCCCTTATGTGGGTCACTCCATGTCTTTTAAATGGACAGTCCCAATGACAGATGCTCTGAATTCCACACTGAAACCTGGGGCGGGGGGACCCAAAAAGCAAAAAACAACTTTCCATCATTGTTTTTGGTTAAGAAGAAATAAAGTATATAACAACAGCCATAAAAAAATTAAGAGGAAAACAGTTCCCATAGAAATACGAGCTGACAGACTAGAATGACTCTCATTGCCAGAGCGTTCCAGGTAACCAGTTTTGTTATGTAACTAGGTCTTTGCTTGGCAGCATCCCAGGAGGTGCCAAGAGCCTTTGAGAAAGTTTGTGGGGAGGTTGTCTGTCCGGGCTCAGCTGTTTCTCTCCCAGGCTGGGGCAGGGACAGTGACTAAATACACTGGAATCAGAGACTACTTTTGAAGTTAACATGTAAATGTCTCATACTAACTCAGGTGGTGTTCTTCACCCAAACACAAATGGTCCTGAAGCACACAAAGCTCATGAGGCCGACAATTAATGTTTAGAAATAACTGGGGCAAGAGGATAACATGCATAGCAGAGCTCCGGATTTCTCCCATAATAAGGCTGCTTCATAATTTCTTTAATCTGATTTTGCCTGACGTCGTGCCGACCACCTAAAGGAAGTCTCTGCCCTCAGAGATCTGCCTTCTGGCCAGGAATACCTCCCACCGCTAAATGACCTTTCACAGCCTGAAGACAGTTGACCGCTAAGTTTCTGTGGTTGTGGGATGCCAGGATAACCCAGGCCCCTTTGGGAAGTAAGTAGAGATGCCTAGGGTTGCTCTTGTCCTGCTGTGGGACGTTCGTGTCCCTCCCCTCCCAAGTAGCACAGTGCCCAGAGTCAACTGGCCCGTGGACCTAATGGGATAGGTTACCCGCAGGCCAAGAGCCACCCTGCAGGCCGGAGCCTTTCTAAACAATGGATTTTAGATCCCACCAAAATGTTTCCTTAATGTCAAAAGCAAGATTTGGCTTAGGGCCAGAGATAATCTGATCAGAGTGACTTTAGCTAGAAATAACCAATCTCTAATTTTATTTCATTAAAATCTAAGAAGTAATCCCACAGAAAAGGGGAGGAGGTTAAATTTGCATTTCCTCAGAAACACACACACAAACCCAGCATCATTAGACAGATTTGTCTTTTGTCTTTTTTACGAGACAGTTGATGACAGTCTGTGCATCACGTGATGTATTTCTGGTTCTTGCTTCTGACCCACAGTAAGCCTATTGTTCTGCTCCACAGGTGTATTACAACACGGATGATGAACGAGAAGGGTAAGACACTACTCAGTTCTTTTCACTTAAACCCCCTAAGTCGGTTCATGTCCGTGGAAATAGCTCTCCCAGCACTGGGCAACCCTGGGCGGGGAGTGAAACCCTCCTCTCACCTCGGGACCCAGTGTTGAGAGGCTTGATTCTGGGAGTGTCTGGGAGGAAGCCTGGGGAAGAGCGTTCTCCTTCTGAGCTGTCCTTCCCTCCACCTTTCTTTCCTATGATCTGCCTTGGAATAACTAGTTGTTTTTGTAAGTGACCCATCTCTTCCCTGGTAGCCCTTCCCAGCACCCCTTGTTTGGCCCCAACACAAGGGCAAGCTGAGCTTGAGTCCAGAGCTGGAGGAGGCAGCCTGCCCTCCTTCCAGGACCACCGGGGCCACAGGCACGTGCCTCCTGAAGCTCTCTCCCTGGGAAGTGAG
Organism: Varecia variegata; assembly: GCA_028533085.1. NCBI lineage: Eukaryota > Metazoa > Chordata > Mammalia > Primates > Lemuridae > Varecia > Varecia variegata. Next base: position 50,792,942 of record CM052438.1, on the reverse strand, counting down.
CCTGGAGGGCCAGTGGTGAGGCTGGTTTGAATAGGAACTGGGAAGGCTGAGAACCTTTTCACTGTCCTCTAGCACTGTAGATATGAGAGGGTCACTGAGGGCTCCCACTGTCTCCACTCCAAGTTTCTGCATAACAGCATTGGGAGATGTTGTCCATCTTTGCACAGGATACATGCCCACCTGCGTGTGGTCGTGCAGACTTTTAGAGGCTGCCAAATCTTCAAAGTGCTTTGTATCCATTAACTCATTTTATAGACTCAGAATTTTAAAGCCAAAAAATTCCTTACATTTAGGTGACCTCCTCTCCTGGGTAATGGAAACATCTATACTACATCCTCGACGGGTGGTCAGCCAGCTTCTACGTGAATATTCCCAGTGGTGGAGAGCTCACTGTGTGTGAGTTAGCTCATCACACTATTTGGCAGTTCCAGCATGTGGGAAGTTATTTTATCTGCTGAGCTGACATCTACCTTCTTTTAACTTCTACCTACTGGCTCTAGTTCTGCGTTCTGAATAAGTCTCATCCTTCCTCATCTTTCAAACATCTCCTTCCTCCCTGCAACTGTTCTTGGTAAAATATGGTTTTACCTCTCAACACTTTAACTTCCCTCCAAGATATACTACTAAATTTATTAGTAGTCTCCCTAAAATTGACTGTCAGAATAAACATACATTCTGAACCACATGAGTTGCAGATTATACTGGGGTCATTTCTTCTTATGACCTGGATGCTATTTTCCTTTTTAAACCATCTAGAAGTACTTTCATTCCAATATCTACTTTATGTTCTTGGTTTGCATTATATCTGTGTAACTAAACTCTCTAGATCATTTTTTTCCCCAAACTACAGTCAAACCAGGGCTTCCCTATCCTTATGTAATTAATATTATAATACTTACTTGTAAAATATTTCATAGTTGGTGAAATGGAGCAGATATTGCTGAACTTATTTCTAGAGCAAAGGTTGGCAAACTATAGCCCAAGGACCAAATCAGGCCCACCACCTGTTTTTGTGTAGTCTGCAACCTAAGAATGGTTGTTACATTTTTCAATGGTTGAAAAAAATTTTTAAAAGAATAATATTGTTAAAACTGTCTAGTTGTATGGAAAAAAATTAAACAACAAAAAAAAGAATAATATTGAATGACATGTGAAAATTATATGACATCCAAGCGTCCATAAATGAAGTTTTACTGGCACATAGCCATTTTAATTTTTTTATGTATGGTCTATGACTGCTTTGGTGCTACAGCAGCAGAGTTGAGTAGTTACAACAGTTACAACAGAGACCATATGGTATGTCCTGCAAACCTAAATATTTACTGTCGGGCCCTTTACAGAAAAAGTTTGCCACCTTCTGTCTTGCAGGATAGAACATCTCAAAGGAGTCAAGTGATTCCATAGCTGGTTAGGGGCATAATCTTGTCTGGAACTTGACCGCTAAATTCTGAGTTCTAAATTTTCTAAATACCTTATTAGATTGTTCTTTGTATTTTGGCACCTAGGTAACACATTTCCAGCAGTTGGAATGAACAGAATGATTAGTGCTGTCCATTCTAATCACTTATTCACGTACTTTTTAAGGCACAGTATGATGTTGCAGAAAGAACGTTGACCCTGAGCTCAGGAAGCCCAAGTTCCACCCCTGGGCTATCGCTTACTCATGAGAAGACTTGGGCTGGTTCCTTGATGATCTCTGGGCTTTGGTTTCCTTAATTTTACACTGAGGATTTTGTATAAGACGATCTCTAAGATTCTGTCTAGTGCTAACATTCTATTCTCCTGGGAAAACTTAGTGTTATGAGTGAGAAGTGCCTGAGATTCTGAATGCTCCTTGCTATGCGGACCTCTGTTGTGAATCTCACTCACCTCAAACTGCCCTTCCTTGCAAGCTGACCACAGTTAGATGGCGTTGACCTACTCATAATTCTACTAGCTTGGCTTCTCTGTAAGTATTACCCTGTGTTTTTGCATAATCCTAAAGCCTGAGGCATGAGTCTCTTGCTCCTACACATCTTCTAATTAGAGTTTGAACGATATGGACAGCATTGGAGCCTCAGTGTTAATACATGGTATGTGCGTGGCTATTGTTACGTGTCAAAGTAATGATTAACATTACTGGATACTTTGGGCACTATACTAAGTACTTTATAAGCATTATCTCATTGAATTCTTCTAAATTTCCCATTATCTCCATTTTATAATGAGGAAACTATAAAAGAAGTTTCCTAGTCTTGGAAACTTCTTTGCCAAACAAGAGACTAGGAAACTTGTTCAGTCACACAGCTGGTAAGTGATAGAGGCAGGATTTGAACCTGGGTCTAGCTGCACTTCCCATCACCTGCTTTTAGCCATCACGTCCTACTGCCTCACTCTCTTAATTCTTGACCTGTGGCTGCAAAGGAGGCTTCAAGGGACAGGCCCTCAGTGGGATAGCTTTCTGGCCTTGACAAAGGCACACCCTTGGTTCATCCCTTGGTATGTATGACCCAGATTGTGACAAGCCCAGATGGAGTGCACCTGGCAGAGGGGATCAGATCTGAGGCCGCCATACATGTTCACCTAGCCCGAGGAGTGCCACCTTCACTGGCATTTGCATAGCCTTCATTAGAACTGCTTTTTGGCCAAGTTCTTCTGCCACATTATTTAATACTCACATTAGCTTATGCTCATGTTAGTATTAAAGCATACAAATGAGTACGTGACAGCATCATTCACACAATGACCAGATGAAGCATATAACATACAAGAGCCCCTCTCCTGACACCTCCAAAATCATGCAAGGTTTGTCAACTTCTCTTCATTATCAGTTTTGAAGACAGGTGATACAACAGTTAGATACAAAGGCTTTTAGACAACAGTTCTCAACAAAGGGTCTCTTCCTACACATTTGAATCACCTGGGGAGTTAAAAAAAAACCTCATGGACCACCCCCAGGGATTTTGATTTCATTGGTGTGGGTACAACTCAGGCACTGGGACTTTGTAAAAGTCCCCAGGTGATTCTAATGTGCAGCAGTGTTGGAGAAACACTGCCCTAGAGCCAGTCAGCTGGGATTTGAATCTGGTTTTGATCTTATTAAAATAACAGCTTTTTGGAGTCTCAGTTTCCTCATCTGAAAATAGCAGGATAATAACACCTACCTGCTAACATAATTATAAGCATTAATGTATAAAATGTGTTGACACATGGAAGGTGCTTTTAAAAAAATCATAGCTGTTGTTATTGTTAAAATTCCTTTTCAGGCCCTGAATAAATGATACTTCATTGAGAAACAGAAAAGAGGGAGATTAAGATGAGGAGAAAGAACAGGTCAAACAGAAAGAATTGTCTATAGAGCATAGGTCCTTAACCTGGAATTTGTGGATAGCTCTTGTGGGGGAAGAGGGGAGGGCTTTAAATCCCCTAAAATAATATGCAAATTGATAAGCAAATGTCATGCATGGTGAGAAATTCTATTTCCATTATCTCTGGGGATCTGGCCTTCATCTGTATCTGGCCTCTAGTTTCTGTGAAAACCCTCTAGCCTTGATCCTCTGTCTGCAGTGGTCCCCACTGTGGTCCTCTTATTCCAGCCTGCGGCAAGTTCCCTTCAGCTCTGTGGCTTCTGGGCTGCGTTTGGGGCACAAGCATCCTTGGTGAGGCTGGGCTGTCATGCATTCAGAGGTCAGTGGCTTCTCTCTAAGATCCTGCCATTGCCTTGGGATGCTGCTTGGGACCCTCAGACCTCAATCCTCCCTAAGAATTTCTCTTCTCTTCTTGCTGCTGCTTAAAGGCACAACATACACCATTATCTCCCTTGGAACCACCTTGTGTAATCTCTTCAAAGGTGGAGCCTTTAGGAAAACCAAAGCCGTGAGAAAGCAAACGCTGGGCAGGCCACCCCTGTAGGTTGGTCTCACACCGCTGAGAGTTGGCTCCCCAGAGAAGGTTCACTCATCAGGCTCTGAGTGTCTCCTGCAAGAGGGACATCCTGTAGATGCTGCCACACTAAACCTTGAGCCCAGTCACAGTTGCTGAGAAAAAGGCAGTTCTACATGCTCTTCTGTGAAAACAAATATTTTGGCTAGAATTCAATGCCTTTTGGGGGAAGTTAGAGGTTATTAACTAATCAACTGAAAGAACATTTAATCACCATAGTGTTAAATCTAAAAAGTTGTCACACTGTGTTCATCAGCAGTCCTTATGGGGTTACAAAATAAGATTCTTTTAGCATTCTGCACTATTTCTCTTAAAGGAGCAATTTCCCAGAGAATCAGGTGCTTTTCTCTAATAGGGTTCTCAGGGATGCCAAACAAACTATGAAATGTAGGATATGGTGGGCTGCGTTTTACCACATATACGTGAACATAAGGTGATTAAAAATATTGGGCAATTTCCCCAATTTCCCAAGGAGAAGAGAAAAACATAAATTAAAGCTTTTGGGCCAACTTGAATAGGCAAACCTTTATGGCTGTAGCCAAGAGTCAGTAATTTAGTGATATTTGCTTTGCTGATTTAATTACACATACATTTGAAGAATAATATACTACATAATTTAGAAATATCTGTCACATTTTATGAAACACATTTATTCAAATTCTTCATAATTCATCTTTGACATTAAGTTTTTCTCAGTATTTAAGTTACTTTTTACTTCATCTCACACTGTTTATCAGGGCAATTCTTCATTGCTATCAACGTTGAGATACGGCACAGTTTAAATGCATATGCATGAGATTGTCCTTGGAAATTTTTTTTTATGTAAGAGATGAGGTCTCACTATGTCGCCCAGGCTGGAGTGCAGTGGCTATTCACAGACGCTATCATGGCACACTACAGCCTGAAACCCCTGGGCAGCTTCTGCCTCAGCCTCCGGAGCAGCTGGGACTACAGGCACATGCCACTGCAGCACCTGGGAGTCCTTCTAAATTTTATTCCCAAGCCACAAATAACTGGTTTTCATAACATTAGAAAGAAATGATCACATATAAAAGTGATTGCCACAGTGCTGTCTCCCATTTCTTAATGTTTTTAATTAAACTTTTAATTAAGATAATTACAAATTCATATGCAACTGTAAGAAGCTCTCCTCCTTTCAATGAATATGTTCTTATTTTTTACTCTTAGTTATTGCATTTAAAAATCCACTCAGTAGTACTCAAATCAGCACCAGATATACAGTGGATGTTTTAAAAAATACTTAAGAAAATGAAAATTTTACCATCCCTCAGTCACAGGTTTTTACCAGTTTCTTATGTTAGTACCAGTTATTCTTACTTGTATACTAGTTTGCCATTTTGCAAATTAAGGGATTTAAACTTAAGACTCTTAAAATTGAGCTGTACCTTCTTTTATACATCTTACCTACATCTATCTACCCTTTCTGTTGTTCATTCCTTACTTCATTTCTGCTCTCCATGGGATCCTTTTCCTACTGTCTGGATAACCCTGGCTAGTATTGCTTTTGTCATGGAACTTCTGGCAAAGAATCCTCTCAGATTCTTTGTTGTTTATTTGTTGTAAATGTTTTTATTTTGCAATCACTTGTAGCATATTTTTGCTAGATATAAGATTACAGGTTGGCAGTTATTTTCTGTGTGTTTTGGTTTTCATTTCTGTTGAGATGATGTCTGCCTGTCTTGTTGCTCCTTTGAATACAATGTTTCTTTTCTTTTCTCTCTCTGTCTCTTTTTTTTACTGCTTTTAAAATTTTTTCTTTCTCTTAGGTTTTTAGAATTTCTGTTGTGATGTTCCTATGTGTAGGTTTTCTTTGCATTTTTTTCCTACTTGGCATTTTATAGCATTTATTGACTCTGTTTATTGTTCATGTCTTTATCAGTTTTCGAACATTCTCAGTCATTCTCTCTTCAAATATTATGTCATTCTTGTTCTCTCTCTATACTGCTTTGAGCCTCTAAATGCATATTAGAACTTTTTATTGTGTCCATATGTCTTTTATATTCCTTTCAGAATTTTTCATCTTCTTTGCTCCTCATGCTTCAGCCTGGATATTTTCTACTGACCTAACTTTCAAATTCTCTCTTTTATTGGGTCCGATCTACTGTTAAACTCATTTATTGCGTTCTTCATTTTAATTATTGCATTTTTTAGTCTGAGAATTTCCACTTACTTGGTTTATTTTTAATAGATTCCAGCTCCCTATATATTGCCATTTATTTGTGAATACAATAATTACAATTATTTTTCAATTCATATCTGATAACTCAAATAACTGTACTGTAAGTGTGTTATCTATGGGTCTGTTTCTGTCATCTATTTTTCCTTTGGTCTTGTTTATTATTCTACTTGATAAATCTTGATTCAATGGTGAACAATGTACATAAAAAATATGGAGGTTCTGTATAGCCATATTTCTCTCTTATGAAAGTTTTCCCTATCCTTTGTTGTGCTGCCTGAGTGGGTGCAGATTGCCATGACTGAATCAGGGACAGAACTCACCCAAACCTGGATTGCAGTTTGTATTAGCTTTAGACTATCTCTGGCTCATCCTAGGTTGTAGTTCTGAGGGACTTACTATGTGTCATCTTCCTTGGTGTGGCCTGATATCTGACTTTTGTCTCCTTAGCATGGTGAGACTGCCAAAACCTCTGCTGTGATTTTCAAGGGCTTTCTGCCTAACTTATTCTCTTGTCTTATGCAGCTTAAGAACTTGGTAAATACCTCAGCAGGAATATTACAGAGTATCTGACTTACTTCTCTGTGCCTCCCTACTCTCTGGAAGTTGGACCATTAGTCCCGGGTACCTTTGCAGCCCTAAACCCCAATCTTTGTTTCTTTAGCACTGTGAGATTACCAAAAGCTATGCAAGCTTCTTTGCCCTTAGGTGTGTGCCTCTGCTGGCATTATCATCCTCTGCACCCAGCCAAGAGCTGGCAAATACTTTGAGGGGAAAAGTGGTCTTTAATTTTCAGGTCACTCCTCTGCAGTTCTTTCTTGGAGATCTCAGCTCCCTTTGCAGCAGCTCTCCAATACTTTCAATAAGGTTTTTAAAAAAATTTAGGTAGTATTTCAAGTTGTTCTTGGATGGAGCATTGGTTTGCCACAAGCTATAACATTTTAGCTGGAAACAGAAATGTCTGTTTTACCTTTTAAAATGATCCCTCTGGGGCCTACTGATCTGGTCATTTGCAATTTTGAGGTCATATTGCAGTAATAGTTACTAAATCTATGTTTGTTTTGTTTATTTGTTTTGGTTTTTTACTGATTCTGTTAGATGAATTCTACCAAACACCCCAATTTACCATTCATTAAAATCATTTGGGGATGATAGGTTCTTCCCCAAAGACTAATTTGTTGAAAATAAATGAATTGAGATCCTACTCCATAATGTGAAAGATATACACAGATATAAAAGGGTAACATGGGAGAGAGATCTCCATTTATTTAGGGAATCCTTGGTAATTAGCGTACATCCGCCATAAGCAGAGTTGTGAAATAGACAAGCTATGTCTGCATGGCGCCTGCATCCCCCTTCTGTACTCTTTCTGGGCTCCTCACTGGCACCCGATGCCCAGTGCAGTTCAGCCTGGCAGGCAGGACGCCACATTGCCTTTTCTGGGTATGGTCAGAGACCCATGCTTCAGACCTGACACCTTCCCAATGCTTTTCTGATGAAACTTAATGCTCCTTTGTTTATCCCCCAGAGACTTGCTTTCCCTGAGGTCAATCCCACAAGGCAACTGAGGTGTAACCGGCTGTATGTGCTGTGGGACCTGGAGTTATTCTAGATATCAATCAGTACCATGTGCTAGTCAGATGGAGATTGATGTCAGAGAAAGCACCTTTTCCTTGGTCTCTGGTCCTTTTGTGGTACCATCCAATATACCTGCATCCCTCGGGATCCATGGAAGATTGGTTCCAAGACCTCCTGCAGATACCAAAATTCACAGATACTGAAGCCCCTGATATAAAATGGTGTAGCATTTGCATATAATTTACGCACATCCTCCTGTATACCTTAAATCATCTCTAGATCATATATAATACCTAATAATATGTAAATGCTATGAAAATAATTGTTATACTGTATTGTTTAGAGAATATTGACCAAAAAAGTCTGCATGTGTTCGGTACAGATGCAATTTTTTTCCCCAAATATTTTTTATTGCATTTGGTTGAAGCCGTGGATGTAGAATCCATGGCTAGGGAAGGCTGACTGCAATCATACTGGGCATGAGGAAACCCAAAGTTTGTGTTCTTTTCACCTGTCAAATGGGGCAGTCACATCTGCCCTTTCTTTATTGCCTTGCTTTGAAAATAAATGAAACAGTTGAATTTGAACCACACAAAACTTTTTGATTCCCACTGGTTTTATAGATTATAAAGTGTGATAAAGCATTTTTGAATTCCCAAGAGAAATGTGGTTTATCCAAGATGTTATTTTAATGGCAAAGTTTGTCACAGTTCACAACAGGGTGCTATCAAAAGTCAACAGAACTGGAAAAATATAAATCATGCTTGGTGAAAAAGAAAATCACTAGCTTCAGAGCCCTCACACAGCATGAGAGAGTGGTGATATTTCAGGCTATTTATCCGTTATTAACCTATTGGTCACTGGCTGCTGTGTAAATGGATTTTCTAATCTTCTAATCCTGAGCTCATGATCACTCCAGTTCTAGGACGTGACAGAGTAACATGACCTGCCTTTATGACAAGGTAGCGAGGGGAAGCAGAGGGAACAGTGCCCTAAAAACTTATTACCACCTTCAGCTAAGCTTGAGTTTCAGGGTTTTCCTCCAGTCGTTTCCATAGTTTCACTTACTAGGAAATAAGAGAATGCTGACTCTTAATAGCATCTCTCATGCCCTCACTTGTCTTCTCACATTTACTGAGTAACTTTATCACAAGGTTGCTCCCTCAAAGGGGGGTTCTCCGAACAGCCTGTTTCACTTATTAGCTGCATTGCCCTGCATCAGACAGATAACACATTGGGCCTTTGGTCATCACTGAAATGAGGATAATTGGCCCTTGTCCTGGCTGGCCGACAAAGTGTTCATGAGACTTAAAGGAACAAGGACATAATAAGTACTTTGTAACATCTGAGGTCTTATTAAGGACCTTGATGGACAGATATGGCTTTTGGACCAGGTAGAGTATGAGAGGGCAAATTAAAGCACCATTAGTTCAGCTATTTAAACTGTTAGAATGAATAGAAATACTATATTGACTGTCCACAGTTTCGTACCATGTGCTCTTCCTACCACTGGGCCCCACCATTAATTCAGCTTGAGAATTGATAAATTAATTTCATAATGATAATAATGCCAACGTGGAGTTGCAGGGTTTTGCATGATCTTGAAAGCTGAGGGTTGATACATTGTCCATTTCCCGTGCACAAGCTTTACCACATCAGTCCTGAAATTGGACCAAAATGGCAGTTTGGACTGTTTGCTATCTGAGGGCAAACGGAAACTCTAACCTCTCTCAAGCTGTTGGCCTCATTCAGTCTTCTCCAGGTCTCGCTTCTTCAAATCTCTCCAACTTGTAATCATCGACATCATCTTCATCCTCATCTAACACTTCAAAGGTGTTTACAATGTATCAGGGGACCTTGCAAGTACTTTACATATGAGAATTCACTTCATTCTCTCAACAGCCTCCTTTTAAAGATAAGGAGACTGAGGCCAGGGAGGTTGGGGAACTTGTCACGGTTCCTACAGCCAGCAGACTGTAAAGCAGGGATTTAAACCAAGGTAGTCTGGCCCCAGAGCTCCTGTCCTAACAGTTCCGCCGCACTGCCTGTCTGGCATTGGTTCACGTGCCTGGTCCCAGGGTGCTTGGGCCATAATTCTGAAAGATGCAATCTCGATTGCCATAATCCTGAATGTTGAAAATCCTGAAAGATCAAAATCCTGAAAAACATAACACTAGAATTATTCAGGATCATAGTGCTCGGCAGTGTCTTTCGGGATTCTGATTGGCACTGTGTCCCAGGAGTCCCCAGAGAGATTAAAACTTTCTAAAAATCTGCATCCACTCCCTTGAGGGTTTGAGGAAGGACAAGATTCCATTCAGGAGCATTTTCTTGGTGTTAATGACTTCTCTCCTTCCAACTTCTGTTTCTCTCAAACAATTCTCCCTTTCCTTAGGGTGCCTGAGGTGCACAGGGACTTTGGGAGGAGATGCAGAGCCGTCAGAACTGGCCAAACTGGGGACGTGCAGGGCCCTCGGCACCACGGGATTCTAGGAGGGGGACTGAACACCTTTCCTGAGGAGGAGGAGAGGCCCAAGGCAGCCAGGGCCTGGGTCTCTAGGAACTTCCCCCTCTGCGGGCTCACTCTCTGCAGCCAGATGGAGAGGCTGAACAGCAGGAAAGCAGGGCTCGAACCAGTGAGGCAGGCCGGGCCCACTTCGTTCCCACAGGCCACTGCTGTGCCCTAAGGGGCTGGCACAGGGGACAGGCCACCCCAGCCTCGGCTGGATGGGAGGGGCCGATGTGACTCAGACCACACAGACACCAGAGACCCACCTTCCCCAGCCCTGACCTGGGCAGAAAGAGGGGACAGGTGCAGGATGGAGCAGGTAAAACCCGAAGCCTCACCTTTGTGGTCCATAGTCAACAACAGAGAGTACGTGATAGGTCCATCCCCTAAAGATACTGGTGTGTGTGTTCTGACTTGGGACCTGCCAGGGGAAGAGGCTACTGATGAGTGGATCCAGCTGAAGAGACCCAGGGATCGTATAAACAAAGGGAAAGGATAGGAACCAACACATATGTGAACTTGTGTTTGGCACCTTGCCATCTTTCCCTAACAATTTCTGCCCATCTCTTCTACCAGCAGTGTCCTGGTTAAGCGGATGTTCAGGCCCATGGAAGAGGAGTTTGGTCCAGCACCTTCTAAGCAGATGAAAGAAGAAGGGATGAAGCGAGGTATCTCTCCAGTTGAGCGCCACCGTGGTGTTGTGCCCATTATGGAGCCTCCCGGCAGGGATGGGGGGCATCTTACCAAAAGCAGCTTGCACCCCTGGCCCCCTGCCAGGCCCCTGTGGCTCCCTGCCAGCCTGGTAACTTTTTATGCACACAGGAAGTCCTCAGTCTTCCCCTTTGCTTTACACTCTGTCCTTTTAAGCACTTTAAGTAAATGTTTATTCCGCCCGGGGTCCTTCTCTTCGCCTTGGGAGAAATGGAATGAACACACTGACTCATCTAGCAGCAAGATGCAAGGTTAAAAAGAAACTCTAGCTGTGTGTGTGACAATCACACCACAAAGAACCAGCAATCGAGACTCATTCAGTAGATGCAAACGATTCATCTCACACAAATAAATGAGCCTCAGGTTTCTGTGACATCACCACGTACTCATTTTCTCTCAGTCAAGGGTCTTACCCCACTTCACCAAGAGGGTTGGAAACAAAGCGTGGGCATGTCGATGTCTGGCCCAGCATGTCAGTGTGATTCACTGTCCATCCAGGAATAAGGGGGAGGGCCACATCTCGCTGCAGCCAACACCGAGGCCTCCCGAGACTTTAGACTCACACAGTACTGGACTTGCAGTGAGCCAGCTCACCATGCAAAACATGCCCACGGTCTGCACAAGCTTCAGCTCTTTGTGACTGAGAAATTTTTTTTTTTTTCCTATTTGTTGTAATGGGATTTGCATAATGAATTGTCTAGAGCAGCCCCTCTGCAGCCTGCTCAGCCACTGAGGGTTGAGTGACTTCGGAAAGGGTCTTCCCCTTCTGCCCCTCAGAGTCCTCCTCTGTAAACTGGGGGTGGCAGGAGAACCTGCCCCAGAGTCGCTGTGAGGCTGGATGAGTTAACACACGTGAGATAGTTCGTGCAAGTGCCTAGCACACCCGGGCTCTCCATGTGCACTGTTAGAACGGTTAGTTTTATTATTATGCCTCTATGTAGTTACATCTTCATAACTGCGAATAACACTGGTGTGTTATTATAAATAATAATAATTAGTTATTATAAATAACTCTAATAAATAATTAGAGTTTCAGAATGGAAAGAACATAAATGCATAAGTGTAACACTAGCAACATTTAAAAGTTTTTCTGACTCTGCAGCTCACCGTCAAATATTCGAGTGCTTTGGCACCCACTCCTGGATGCCTGTTCTGTTCGCCAGAGTCAGGGCAGTTACGCGGAATTCAGGAGTCACACGGGCTTGCCTCCAGAGTTGGTGCGCAGTGGTTAGTCCTAGGCTGTGTTTTCAGATTATTTTGAGATTGTGAAGGCAGCACAAAATTTGCCACTGGCAGTTGTATTTGGCTGTGATTAAAAATAAGGCCTTTGAAACATCCGTATCATAGAGACACATGAGGGCGCTGCAACCCACCAGCACTAGAGAAAACGTTCCCTCAGGAGTGACTTTCCTCTGCAAAAGGACAGTGAGGTTACTGAGCCCTTTGCTTGGAGCTGAGCTTTGAGGAATGCACAGAATCAGGGCAGTGATTTTCCTTCTTGTTTATTTGTTAGAAGTCGCCCGAGAGAAAATGATCGTAATTATCACCAGTGCCGTCATTGTTGGTTGTTTTGCCTTTGTGGCCATTTGTCAGGGTGGGTCGGTCGCAGTCGCTTAGGGGCTGGCCCGGGCAGCTGACTGCCTTTGCCTGTGCGATGTCTGGGGTGCGTGATGGTGGTTCTTGCCACTGAGGCAGAGTGGTTGACATGCCTGCTGTGCTACAGACGCAGAGCTAGCGAAAGCTTCTCCTGGGGCAGGCGTGGGGTGCGCTGCGAGCCCACTGGGTGGGCGTGTGGCTGTCAACAGCCCCAGCAGGAGAAGGTGGCGCTGCCCTGGCACTTCTCCCACGGCCCGTGGACTGGCACCATGCCCCCTTCAACACTTGCTAGCCACACCTGAAGCAAGAGTAGCAGCCATATTATTTTAAAGACAGTGATTTCAAAGTAAGCGATTGATAAATCCAGTGGCAGCAGTACTCATTTTAGTAGAATATGGTTTGCGGTTTCCTTAGGGTCAGCCTGCTGGAGATTACTGGTTTTTTTCTCCCTATTGGCTGTGGGAAGAAGGTATAGAATGTTCATCTGTAGCAGCCACCAAGGCTCTTTTTTTCCTTGACTTTAATTATCCTTATCTGGATGTAATTGAGGTCCTATATTCTAATTATTTTTCCTTGTACCCTAACATTGAGTCCTCTTATAATAGCCATTAGATCATTTTAGCTGAAATGGAGGCTATAAAGTATTCCTTCTAAAGAACTAAATTTAGAAATCTTTGGAGATACATACAATCTATTTATTTAATTGGTACTTTACTTTTATATTTGGTTAAGAGAGGAAACTGCAATATTTAAGGATTTTTTTTTCTTTCTTTCTTTTTTTCATATGCTACAGCTGCAGAAAGGAAATGCAGGCAGGAGCCCCTGTGGCCTTGTAAAGCAAGCAGCTTTAATGAAGTCCCTAATGAGTTTGGGGAGAGCTGATTTCATTTTCTACCCCCAACTTTGTTCTTGCAGTTGATGGTAATCGTAGCCCTGTTGATATCTGACTGTTGATGGGATCCGGACTCAGCAGGGTTTTTGATCTGTGCAGTTTCCTTGGACAGCCAGATGCGTGGGCTTCAGTCTTAGCCCTCTTCCTTCCCTCTGAAGGAAGCATCAGAAGTCACGTCACTGGCAGGAGGGGGACAGGAAGGGCAGTCATCTTGCTGGGGCTGAGAGCTGCATCTGAGTGGCAGGTCCAAGTTGTTTCTGGGAGCTGAGCTGCAACGCAGCTGCTGTAAGGATGGGGACAGGCAGGGAGGCCACTGGCCAGCAGGAGGGACAGCAGCCAGCAGCTGTCAGTCTGTGGGACCCCAGGGGAGTGTCTCAGCCTCTCTGAACCTCAGCGTGCACATCTCTAGTAATAGCTGGGGTCCCTACCCTTTCTCATGTTCTGGACACTCTCAGACTCAGAAGGTGGTTTTGCAGAGAAATGAGTAGGAAAGCACCAAGGGCACTAGAACCTCAACTGCTTCATCCACCATTTCAGGACGGTGCTGGGGACGGTGCTGTGTGCAGGCCCTGTGCTAAGCGTGCCACGTGGCTGTTACTCCGTTTAACCCTCACCACAGCCCTGCAAGGCAGACACAATCATCCTGCTTCACAAGGAAGAGGGAGGCTTGGAGAGGTTAAGTGAGCAGAGCCCACAGCAGGCCTGAACTCGGGGGCCAGATCAAACCTGTGGGACTCCACACCCTAAGCCTCTTCCTCCTCTCGCCTCCGATGGTGCCCCGTCTCCCTGCGGGGCGTGACAAGCTGGTTGTCAGCCTGGAGTCTGCCGTCACAGTTCTCTCTTTCCCTCGCCTGCCTGCCCCATGCCTACATGCCCCTCAGAACTCACATCCCTCCTTCAAGGTGACCTTTCCAGAGCCTCCCACCCCCCACCCCCATCAGGGCAAGGCCAGGCCCCAGTAAGGACTCTCTCGTGGCGTTTTCCTTCATAACTGTGTCTGGTTGTCTGCGTGTTTGAGGAAGGCCTGCACACTCCTATGGGCAGGGCAATGACTTAACCAGCCCCAGCTGCAACCCTAGCTCCCAGCACACACAGCCTACAGGCCTGGAGTGGGGGGCATTGAGTCATCTTTGCCAAATGAACAAATAAATAGAATAAAGAGGTTGCCGAAAGAAATGTCATAAAGAGATCATGGACACACCCTGAGAAATTCAAGTGTAAACATAGGTGTTGCCCAATTGTTGTTTATCTCACTGAATGCTCCGTACCCGTCTCTAGCCACGGGATGTCTATGGAGTTGTCTCAGTCACATTTGTAGGTGTCAGCTGGACAAGGGGTCCCAGGCCCGGCAGGTGGTGCCAGCCTCGGACACCTGTGCTGCAGAAAGCAGTCCCCTGTTCGCTGCAGGGCTGTGCGGCCCCTCAGTCACACGGCTCTCCCTCTCTTCCAGTGCTGCTGTACGTGAGGAAGGAGACTGACGACGTGTTCGATGCTCTGATGTTGAAGTCGCCCACGGTGAAGGGGCTGATGGAAGCGGTAAGCGATAAGCGCCCTCGGCCTCCAGGAGACCTGCGGGTGTCCTCCTTCTCTGCAACCCGTTCACTTAAAGTGCAGCCACCGAGATGGCTCCAGAGCGAGCTTTATAAAGAACAAGGGAAACCTGAGATCTATGGAGAGCTCTGCACTGTTGGGGCTTATTAGCATTTTAAAGAGAAGGAAACTGAAAAACCGCCAATTCCCTGTCAGTTTAAGGCTGATCACAGCAAGATGCTGTGGAGGAAGGTAAAACTGTGAGTTCTTGAGACCAAATTAGATACGTTTAACTTCCAAATATATACAGAACAAAAACAATTAAGAGGTGTCTTGCTAGCTGTGATAATGTAACCCAAAATAAATTATGACCACTTGGTTAAGAAAAAGACATATTGCAGAATTATGGTGATTTGGGGTAAGATTCTTCCCTTCCTAACCCTGGTCTCACCCAACTTGGGCTTAGGAAAAGTTATTTTATATTTTATTTACATGGTATTCACCTGAATATAACTTTAATATGACTCTACTTTGAGTAAAATTTCTAACTCCCTTGTACCTTTTTTTCTTTCCCCTGCCCCCTGTACAAATATGTTGTAGAAGATCTATGTTTTTTTGTAGTGATAGAGACAACAGGACTGCCAGAGACAGAGTCCAAAATTGTTGGTTGGCTTGGAAAACTGCTACATTAGCAGTTACACCATCTTGGGTTATGAGGGTTATGAGGTTATGGGTTACAAGGTTCAACATTAAAATGTATAGGATAGTTTCTATAAGTGGAATCATGCAGCATGATTTCTTTCATTTAGGATACATTATGGAGGTTCATCCATGTGGTAGTATAAATCAGTACTTCATTCTTTTTTATGACTGAACAATATTCCACTGCATGTATAGACCACATTTTGTTTTTCCATTCATCAGTTGATGGACATTGAATTTTTTCCACCTTTTTGCTATTGTGAATAGTGCTGCTATGAACATTCATATATAAGTTTTTGTCTGAACACCTATTACCACTTCTTTGGGGTATGTACTGAGGCCTGGAATTGCTGAGCCAGACACAAAAGGCCACAGGTGGTACGAGTCAATTTACAGGAAGTATCAGGAATGGGCAAACCCATAGAGACAACAGGCAGGTTAGTGTTTGCCAGGAACTGGGGCAGGAGGTGGAGCAACTGCTTAATAGGTTTCCTTAGGGAGGAATGAAAATGTTTTGAAATTAGAGGTAATGGTGGCATGATATAGTGAACCTACTAAATGGCACTGAATTATATACTTTAAAATGGTTAAAATGGTGAACTGAGTGATTATATATATGAAAAAGTATTCAGTGTTCATCAGAAATTTTTTAAAATGTGCATAGGAATGTTACCGGTGCAGATGTGGTGCTGCCTCCTGGGATTGGCTTGTCCCCAGGCAGTTCTGAGCAGAGCTTCAAGGACCACCCTTTATGAAACACTGGTAGAGGACTAGGTAATCTTTTCTGTTCTGCAGGATTTTTCAGTGTGATGGAGTTTGCTGTTACTGAACCTGCCTCACATAAAGGAAAAAAATGGAAATCAATGCAACAAAAAATATGATCTATATCTCTTCAAATGAACCAAGATTTTAAAAATGACCCTAAAATTGCCAGAGGATAGACTATGAGCTAGAAAAATCTGTACAATATTCAGACCTCTCTGGGCAACTTTGGACAATTTCATACCCTGATCTGGCCTTTAAGATCGTATTACTAAAACGGACTTACCTCTAACAGAGAGTGAATATGAAAATTACAGAAGCAGTTGCTTACATGCATATCCTCCAACCTCAACCCCAGAGATTCTGGGAGAGTGGGAGTGGGGATCAGGAATCTGCATTTTTAATAAGCTCTCAGCATATTCTGAGATGGGCTAGGTATGAGAACCTCTGATCTAGACCAATTCTGACTGACTGCCCTATGATCCTTCCTGTTTCGCTGGTGTCTTTTCTTGCCCTTCCATGACACCTGGCCAGTTCTATAGGTGTTCTGCAGGTGTGGTCTCACTGGGCCACAGCGGAGCTGCATGTCACCTTCACTCCCACCCAAACAGCCGCTCAGCAATTCCGCCCACGCCCCCACCACAGCAGCACCTGGTTGTTGATGCGTTTTAGGGGGAGCTCATTACACCTGCCTGGCTTTGGTTAGCTGGAGTAGGGAGTGGAGGGGTGGGGGAGTAAGGCATAGTATCCTTTGACCCTGTAGCCATGGAGAAGTCAGCTTCCCTAGGCTGGCTCTGGTCAGATTTCTTAGGGCAATTTTGACTTCATCTCTCCTTAAGTCTGGAAAGAAAAGGTTTTATTCAAGCACCAACACAAGCTCTCTTCCTTGCTTCCTAAGTTATGCAAATGGGAAAGCAGGACAAGAGAAGTTCCTTCAGGACCCTCAGGTGATGCAGTCTGGTGGTGAGCTGCAAAGGAATGACATAGCAACCCCGCAACTTGGGGGCAGCCGTTCAGGACACCAGGCTCTGTTGCAGCAAAGACTCAAGCACACTGTGGAATGAGATGAACCCTGGATCCTGCTCACTGTACCTGTACTCTGAGTTTATTTGGTACCTGGGTGGGGTAAGAAAGGTTCCTTCCAGGGGTGGGTTCTCTGAAGAGCAGGACCTCACTAGTGTCATCACACTGACACTTAGCAATACACGCTTATATATATAATATAAATGTATATCTTTATTGATATATATACATATGCATTGGTAATATATATGTGTGTGTATAAAGTAAAACCAATATACACATGTGTATGTAAACAGTGTAGCTTAGGGGGCCAGCATGTAGTCTTTGGCCTCAGAAAACCTGTGTTCAAATTCTAATTGTGCCCCTTACTAGGTAGACAAGTTTCTTAACTTCTTTTCCATCTTTAAAATGGAAATAATAATACTTAACTCACGGGGTGGTTGTGAGGATTAAATGAGACAATATAGACATAAACTCTGCCTGGCCTCTGGTATACACTAAGTCCCTGGCTAAGATCAGCCTTTGTTACTAGAACATTGTTTTGAGTAGGCATCAGCTCTGGGTAGGACACAGTGTGAAGACTTCTTCCTCCTGTTCCTGAGATTTTGAATTTCTCAAATACTCATTTGCCTGCTGTCCAAAAGATAGAAAGTTATTTTGGCTTGTGATTCCATTATGTAATATCCCACCAATTTGGAGTCTCGGAGGAGGCCCAGGGCGGTGGCAGTGCCGCAGGTATCTGGCTCTGCAGCCACGGGTGCGTGGGCAGTCCTCTCCTGCGGCAGGGGGCGGGAAGCTGCTCCTAAGAAATGATCTTTGTGTTCCAGAGCCAAGTCCCCACGGTAAACAAAGTCTTCAAACAAGAAGTCAAGGTGACCCTGGCCTCCAGGTTTTGTTTCAACTCCTAATTTCAAAGTAAAATCATCATGTCAGGGGGGGTTTACATTTTTTAACAACTAAAAGTTACATATAGAGAAAAAATGCTCAGTGAGTAGGAAAGGGAAAAAAACCTAACTTAAAAGGAAAGTTGTTTAATGAAGAGATATTGTATTTGACCTCAAGCCACCACTTTGAACCCTGTCACAGGTTGAAAATGGCTCAAACACGGTCCCCCACTCCTTACTGTGGAGCTAAGGCATTGCTTCCCTAAGCGGGCCCGTCAGATTCCCTGGGTTACGTTTCAAAGATGCCATCCCAGAGCCCACCCCTCAGCTTCAGAATCAGACTCTGGGAGTGGGCTCGGGAATCGGCATTAGTGACAAACTCCCTGGTTGAATTGAAGCACACTAAGGTTTGAGAGCCACTAGCTGGTGTGTACCTTGGCTGGGAACTGGTGTTAGGGTCTGATTCTGCCCTAAGCTCCTACATGTATATTCACTCAGAATGGGAATTAGTTGCCGCATTCTAACTCTTTTGGGGTCAAGTCTCTGCAGAGGCAGTTTTAAGCCAGGAAGTAGCCCTACGGACTGTTTCATAACCCATCCCTGTGGGTTTTAGCAATTGGCCCGGGTCTAGGCTACCTCCTTCATCCTTCATCAATGGTTTGGGAAGGCCAAATGCTGTCTCTGTTGAGGAAGGAGCTCACAGTCTCCAGGGCCAGCAGACTTCACAACTCCAATGTAAAAGTATGTGTGTGTGTCCTACAATCGCTTTTGAAATAGGAACACCTGCTTCATAGCAATATTCACATTGTTTTACTCGCTTCCCGAACTAGTTATTGAAAGGTTGGCTGTGTCTCAACCACCTTATCTGTAAAATGGAGTCATCAAGAGCATTGAGAGCATTAAGTGAATTAACACAAACACTCGCAGGTGTTAGCTGAGCAGGTGATGGCAATGATGAAGGTGATGCAGCTGCTGTCACAACAGGAAGATGTGGATTGCTTTCCAGGGCAGAACCTGTTCTTACTTCTACTGCTGAACTCCCAATTCCCTATGCTTAACCAGGCATTATTTAGATACAGAAGCAAACCTGTACTGGAGGGTAAAGAGCAAAAAATTAACAGTTTTCATTTTTTTCTTTTTAAAAGAAATCATTATTGGCAATTAGTGGTGAGATGTTGATTTGTCATCTTCACATGAATAGAAGGAACAGTATTGCCACCCTTCCTTCAGATGGGAACTGAGGTTTGAGTCAGAAGGTACTACATCAGGTGGATTCAACAATTGGTTCAACAATTTGGGAATGGCGACAGTATTCCTACAGCCTACACGCATTTCCTGCTGTCTGGAAGTCAAGCCACTTAATAGGATGGAGTAGTTCTGTTATCTAGAAATTGGGCTGCTCTTACACTCAGCAGACATTATACTCTTCCTTCTAAAGATAATATACTTGAGTTAGCCTTAATTAAAGAAGTCTCTATGTAAGACTGAGCTCATGGGTCCCACCATGAGTTGCATGTGCAGCAGTGGACTGGGGACCTTAGTGACTTGGGTTCCAGCTATGACTGTGTGGTCTTGAGTACACCAATCTTAGAATGTTGGCTTCCCTTCCCTGCAAAATGTGGAAAATGCCTATCTTGAAGAATAGTTTTAATTGTACCACCCTTGACCTCATACTGCCTTGGAAAGAACTCTTGACCACAACAAACAGGAATGGAATCATTATCTGATCTATGTCAAGCTGAGTCACTGGTTGGCAGGACAGATTGGATGATTCTTCTTATGCAATGGTCCTGAGCCACTCAGACCTTCATTTCACCTGGCTAAAAATCATTTTCCATACAGGTCTACACACCCAGATAGAACAAGGAGAAAAAGTTCTCGTCAGCTGAACCGCACATCATCAGCCAGATGTTACTGAATATTCCTATACTTGCTGTCATTTGGAGAATAGAGGCTATTTTTGTTTGCATGTTTCGTATGTCAGTTGAGCCATCCATGTAACTTGGATGATTCACTTTGGCTTCTTTATTGTTATTATTAGGTTTTAAACTTAATTAAAGATAAGGATTTGGTGGTTGTGATGGTGGTAGTGGTGGTAGTAACGTTTCCAAACTTTTCTGTGGCAATTCTGAGCAATTTCAACTAATAATCTTACAAATAAAGCATCTCTGGCCACTGTACCTCCTTGCTAAATCTGGAGCCCAGCAGGTCCACTCATGCCTCAGGGCCTTTGCATTCGCTGTTCCCTCTGCCAGGAGCGCTATTCCTGCAGGTCACTGCTCACGTGTTGCTTTATCAGACAGGCTTTCCCAGGCACCTGCATCAACAGCATCTCCAGCACTCTCTATCCCCGTAGCTGCTTTGTTTTCCTTCATAGCAGTTGTCGCCACTTGACGTATTTAATATTTGTTAGATGTTTATTGTTCTCTCTTCCTCAGTAGGATGTGAAGTTTATGAGGTCAGGGGCTTTGTCGCTTGTTGTCTGCTGTGTTTCCCCAGAGCCTCTGCTGTGTCTGTGCCACCATGCCGAGTGTGGCGGGTAGCATGATTTTCACATACGTTGCTCCACTTGATCCTTCTCATATCCCTATGAACACGGCAGGTAAACAGCAACATCATCACTTTACAGATGCAGAAACTGAGGCCCAGAGAGGGAAGCATCCCAAGGTCCCATAGCTCCACAAAGTGATCGAGCCAACTTAAGCCCTCAATCAACTTAGGTCCAGTTGGGGAGATGTTCACATTTGAAAAGTTATTACAAGAAGAATAAACATTCCCAGTCATGGCTCACAGTGACTAAAGGAAAAGAGATTAGTCAATAATAAGCCATCAGGCAAGAAGTAGTATGTGTAGTGGTTGATCCCTCACAGACAGTTGGGTTGGGCAAACTACTCAACCTCTATACCCCAGTATCCCCATTTCTGAAATGAGGATAATAGTATGGGATAATATTGTGAGGGTAATAAAATGGGATATAGGGTTGGTGTGAGGATTAAATGAGTTAGTATACATGGTACCTAAAATTGCACATAGAAATACTCTGTAAGTGACTATATATGAATATATACAGTAATACACACACACAGAGCAGCTGACTAATGCTATGAACTAGAGAGGCAGACTGAGATTCCTCCAAGCCAAACGATTAGGGATGGTCTGTCTCTGTGAAGCTAGCCAGTGTGCACAAGAAAAAAGGTTGCTTATGGCCTCAGTAGCACATACTTTTTATCTGACTGAGTCCTTCATACATAGAGGTGATTCCTGAATCCTCCCTGGTTCTCTTGACAGGTCAAATGCAGCCACCTAGGAAGTGTTTGAAAGCAAGAGTCTCCTGCTTTTTTGACGTGCACTTTAAGAGCCCACGCTGAACAGCATATAGCTCCAAATAAAAGTAATGAAAACTAATTGGCTTCCAAAGCAGGCGGTTCTGTTAGATGTCTCTAGAGAAGGCAGACTGAATCCTAAATTGGTGAAAACCAGTGGGAATCTCTAACTTCTGCTTATCACATACCTGAGGTTTCTGGGCAAAGGGAACTTTCCACAAAGTAAAAGTCTAAAAATTACAGATCATCACACAACTAATGATACCTTGATTAGATGCATCCAAGACCTAAGATCCTTCTGGGTACCAAAGAAGTTTTGGGGGGGGTTTATAAATATTGATAAGGCACTTTTTAAAATTATAAAAGTGTTATGCTCAGTTCGGACTTGAAACACGAAGAGGGAAAAAAAACGCAAGCACTCCCAATCACTCTGTTCTGACAGCAGTACCTGTAGCACGTGTCTTCCATGCATAAAAGGGAGGGTTACGTGGGTGATCTCATCCAGCCCCCGGGCAGACGAATGTTCTGTAACCCCCGGCAGATGGCGGCTTCCCCTACATAACATCCTGCACAGTGTCACTTTCCAGGGTTCTAAATTTGGCAGAGAACATCTCCCTGGCCTGCGTGGAGGCCGGGAACACCATGTCAGAGTGGCGCATCATCAAGCTGCCTGTGCCATTGAAGGCCGCGCTGGGAGCAGGACTTTGCCCTCCTGGAGGCACAAGTGTCACCTTTGCCAGGTGCTCCTTGGTACTGGATGGGGTCCGTGAGTCTTGCTCTCGAGCCTTCTCCACATAGGCCTTCCTCCCCTAGGAGTTCAGAATCCGAAGCCACCTGCCAGGTTGTTCTCTTTCAAATCCTGGCTCTGCCACTTACTAGCTGAGGGGTCCTGGGCAAGTTACTTAATGACCGGAAGCCTCAGTTTCCTCATTGAGAAACAGAGCTTATGGGAGCACTTATTGCATTGTTATGATGTGAGCAAATTAATAGATGCAGATCTCTCTGTGCCTATATGCTGGGCACATAGTAAGCACTCAATAAATGCTAGCCACTGCTGTGCCACTTCTGCTACTCCCTGCTCACCCAAGTAGAAACTGGAATTGTGCAGATTTTATGCCCTTTGCCTACTTCTGACTCTTACCAATCGATCTGTGAGCTAAGGTGTTTTTGTTCGTGCTTTGGGGAGCAGGGAGTCATACCCCTGAAAAGAGAAAACACAAATATCAGATTCACTTCTTTTTCAGAAAGGACGGGGGGGCTAACAAATATGAGCTTGATGTTGAGCAGAAAAAAGTTTCTATTTTTTCATTTTGTTTTAAAAAAAGGTTCCAAGTGACACTAAACTTCAAAAACCCAAGTCTTAAAGACCAAGCAAGTCAAAATGATAATTAGGTACAAATAACATACTCTCTAGGGACTCCAAGTACACAGCAAGCAAGAATGCTTATCAGGGTTCTTACCTTTTCGTGCCACGAATACTTTTGGCAGTTTGGTGAAATCTATGGACCCTTTTCAGAATAATGTCCTTAAATGTATAAAATAAATAGGTTTACAAAGAAAACAAATTATATTGATATGCAGTCATCAAAATAATAAAAAGCATGCTTGTGATATAGAAATATGTGTTCCTTATTCATGCATTAAATACCATGATCTGTGGGTGGGAGTAATAACTACTGTAATTTCAAAGTATGATGAATGAGTATAATCAATATTTTGAAATATCTGCAGAATTCTAATGTGACATAAAAATATCTGTGATTTCCATTTGTAACAAAGAAACTGCTACTTCTAATGTTACTGTATGTTCGTAATTGAAGGAAATGCTAAATTCCAGTTTGAGGTTAGTGAAAATAAGGATGAGTGTTTTCCCCATCCAAGTTCACGTACATACTCTTTGGGCACCTATAAACCCCAAGTTAAGAAGCTTAGACCAACCATGCTGAGGAAATGACAGCTCTATAAATGATGTGGAAGCAGGTTGCTATTCAAGCATTTTTTTCTGTGCACCGGCTCTGATGACTGAGTGGTTCTAGAACCCCAGGGAAGGGGGAAGGTAATGAGCTCTCTCCTGAGAATTGGCTATGCCTGGGTCCTTTTTCCTTCATCCCTGTAGCAAAGCTGCTTCACTCTGAGCTCTTGGTGCAGAATCAGTTCACCTTGGCAATTCCCTTTTGATTTACATGTACAAGTAAGGACACCAAGAGACAGGACAAATTGTGTGGGTGCCAGGCATGGGAGGAAGAGAGAAAGGAAGCCTAAATTCTTCCAAAGGGAGCTTTGGGCGAGGAGGGATGAAAGCATTGTCAACCCTACATTATTGAGTGTCTGACCAGATTTGAAAACAGCATTAAAGATGTTCAAGGAAACTTGCTAGTGTTATTTAGACAGATGCAACATAACATCTACCCAAGCAGTTGCTAAAGGAATTTGACTTTCTAAGGAAGGAAGGGTGAGCTACTATATAGCCAATACTATGGGAGTATTTCCAAGAGGTTAAACATTTCTGGTAACTTTTAAAATTTTTATTTCTAATATTATCGAATTATGACCCAGTGTGGTGTGTCTTTGTTACCCAAGACATAAGAGACTCTCTTTAGGAGATGTAAAGTTTGGATATGTGTGTGTGTGTGTGTGTGTGTGTGTGTGTGTATTTTTATTATGTTATGTAAAGTATATTAATTGTATTATTCAACTTTTTACTTATCTACTAGATTTGTTCAATTCTAAAAGAGGTATATTGGAACCTCTCAATATAATTGCATTTTTTCAAGGTTTTCCTACATCTGTAATAGTTTTTGCTTAAGTGCTATGTTGTTCGATGCATAATGTTTTATGATTGCTATAGCTTTCCCATAAATTGCGCCTTTTCTCATTATGTCTGTTCTTACCCATTGACCTTAAAGTATACTTTGTCTAATATTCCCCTCATCATTCCTCCTTTCCTTTTATTTGCATTTGATTGCTGTGGTCACCCATTGGTCATTCTCTATTTACCACATTGTGTTAAGAACTTTTCTGTTAAACAGCATATAGCTGGCTTTCTTCCTTTCTCTTCCTCCTCTTTTTTTCTTTTTCTTTTCTTTTTCACCCACTCAGCTACTCTGGCTGTTACTGGGAGAATGAAGTTCATTCTCACTTGGCATAATGACTGACACACTTCACTTTATTTCTTCCATCTTTTTGTTTATTAGTTATTTCACTTTGTGGTTTCCTCTTACTTTTACTTACTTTTACTTTCAGTTTTCCAGTTGGATTAAGTTACTGTTTTTTAACTTTTTAATTTGAAAGTTATTCTTTACTTTTCCTAAATTTTTTCAATCTCTTCTTATTTCTCTATTATTTGAAAATAAAATTCCAATTATTCCCCCACCAAGACCCTCTACCTCCCCTGACTCCCTCTGTAAGATGTGACTTTTAGAGGTTTCTTTTCTCCCTTCCCCCTCCCACTAGGATGAATCCATTGAAATGTTTAGCCTATCCCCACAAACTCCCAACTTCTAGACTTTGCCGAAATAGTTTAGTACTTTTGTTCTAGGATATGATTAGATTTTTCTTTGCATTATGTCCTTTCTTATTTTAGGAATCCTTATTTAGCACTTATATTTCACATTCCCAGTCCATGTAACCATGTGTACACTCTAGTTTATGCTTGTTTTCTTCCCCTTTGTCTAGTCTCTGTTCTGATGCATTTGCTGTTTGGGTAGTTCTTTTTTTTTTTTTTTTTT